>CM022953.1:20654714-21130671 GCA_012931725.1 Litsea cubeba | reverse complement strand
GTCTCTTAGGTAGGTGGTGATGTGGGTCCATCCAGCTCGGACCGAGATCAATGCACAAAATTCATCGAGGCGGGGGAAGCTCTATGCTTGGCCTTCCCAAGGATTCCACTTCGACAACCTGTTTCGACGACGGGGCGAGGTTGCGAGAGCGTCTGCGTGAGAATTGGAGTCTCTGCCGACTTACTTGACTTCTGCTCTTTGGAACTGAGTGAGGAGCTTTTTTGCGAGACCAAGGCAGGCCGCCATCCTTTCGTTGTGAGCCTGGTAGTCTCCAGTTAACTGGCTCGTCACTAACTGTGAGTCACTGAAAACCACCGCTGCTCTGCTCCCAGGATTTTGGCGCTATTCAGTCCCGCAATCAGTGCTTCTTATGCAGCTTCATTGTTCGACGCCTTGAAGTCAAGAGTCAGAGCTTGCTCGATGACCAATCCTTCTGGAGATTGGAGGACTACATCAACACCGGCTTTTTTGGATGGAGAGGATCCGTCGACAAAGACCTTCCAAGCTGAAGCAAGGAATCGTTTCCAAGTTTGCTCTCTTTCGGTCTCAGTGACTTCGTCCTTGCTCCAGAGCTGTTGCCAGTTTGAGATCGATCATTCTGGGAGCGCGCAGAACCACCTTAGGGGGAGGTCTCCCAAACTAGAAGAAAAGACTCTATAGTTCAGGTGACCGACGTCACCCCAAATCGACATTCTTTGGTTGTTGACACCAAAAATGTCACTTTGCTTTTTCAAGATCCAAAAGCTACTTGAAGTCGCAACCTGCCACTACTTCCAAAAAATCAAATATTGTTAGAATCAAACAAAAACTACAAGATCCTTCAAGACCAGCCAAAAGAGGAGTACAAAAGTTTCGGCCATTTCAGAATTATTTGGCCTAACTTCGCTTCTCCGACAGTTGAAAAGGAGCTCCCGGCGGCGAAAGCATCGAGACACCAATCTTCGATCAGAGCCTATGGATGGTCTCAAAATACATCCAAAGACTCCACGTCAAGTTCCGAGTCAAACCGACAACGTTTGACCCTACATCAACCCTCGAACAGCTAAATCATGCCTGTGGCGAAAATCACTGAGGCCATCACTCATCAGAAAGAGCACATGGACGGCTTCAAAATGCTTACAAAGGGCTACACATCAAATTTCAGGTCATTTCGACAACATTTGACCATACTTTGACGCTCGGAAGCCAAATCAGGCCTCTCGGCGGTGAAGCTCCCCGGGACCGTGGTTTCAAGACAAACCCTATGGATCATCTTAAAATGACTCCAATAGGTTCCCTGTCAAATTTCAAGTCAATCGGACATCGGTTGACCGCACATCAAGCCGCGACATCTTCATCGCGATAAAAATAAGTCTACTGGCGATAGCACCCCAAACGGATTCAAAACTCAAACAAAAGCCTATGGTTGGTCTTATGTATTGCTCAAGAGGATTCACGCCAAATTTCAGGTCATTCCAACATCGTTTGTCCCAGTTTCAGCTTCTGACGGAAAATCGCAACTCTGCGCGACAAAGTCTTCGGCTTTCCCGGAAATTGGAGACTTTGCACTAAAGAATGCAAGGACTCTCATCAAGTTTTCTACAAGGAAACCAGCCAATAAATGATAAAAAATGTCAAGAAAAAATACAGAAAAAAAAAAATAGAAAAACATAAAAAACGGACCATGGAGCCCCGGGTCGCCCGGGTTTGCCCCAGGAGGCCCTTTTTCCGTCGTTTTTTTCGCGATTCAAAGCTTGCGACTCCTGGGATTTTCCAAAATTCATACTTTTGAGGCACCAAATCCTTTGACATCCGTCGAAATCTGGTCAATCATCAAGAGTATCAAATCAACATTGATCGCCAACCGGTCAACCAAAAAAGTGTGCTTTATACCCGACCGATCGAGAAATCGACAGGATAGATGGCACCGACCCGCTGTTGGCAACCAATACCTGAAGTTACATGGTCATCCGATGTCGATCTACATGAAGATCCATCGATGATCATCGCCAGAAGAATCCCAAAAGAAGCGGCACGGCCCGCGACTCTTCAATTGCTCGGTGACCACTTAATGCGATTAATTGACTAGCTTTATTGCAGTCATTAATTCATTTCTTTGGACGGCCCAATCAGAAGCAAGCATCTGGGAGTTACAAGTCAATTGATTCATGATATTTAACTCATGAAACTCCTCCCATCATGGCGATTAAAGGAGATTAAATGCCATCAATCTCCTCCGGCCAATCAGAAGCCAAGAAAAATGAGTATAAAATAAAGGAATTAAACCTTGTAACTCCTCCCATTATGCGGCTTAATAACAATAAAAGCTCATAAACTCTCCTAAATGGCTACCAAGAGCTATAAATAGGAGAGGACTCCAAAGAAATCCAGGTCAGAAAAAACCAAACAGAGACAGATCCCAGATCAGAAAAAAGCACAGAAAATCCAGAGAAAGAAAGAGAGAAAACACTGCAAAAGTTCTGCACCGGCCACCACTACAAGGTGACAAAAGGCCCTTGGGGGGTACCCCCCCAAGGTCCTTGCCTTCTCCTTCTGCCTCCAAGGGCTTAGATGTGACTTTTTAGCCCGTCTACTTAGCTTTTTATTGGACATAGGACCTCCTCTTGGTCTTTGTCCTCTAAAAATCTGAGGTTATAGCCAAGCCTAGCGAATCAAAAGCATCCTCTATTCTCATCTGCATGGATGATGGCGAAGTCCACATATGGTTTGCGACCGTCAATCTGAACGAGTCCCCCACAATCTCCTGAGAAGTTAGATCCTCTTTTCTTGCTTTTCATTGTAGTTTGTATAAAAATCACAACTCTTGTCTTTCATTATTGATAAGAATTGTAAATCGGCTATAAACGCCAAAAATCGGCTATAAACACCAAAATCAGCTATAAATGCTAAAAAATCGCCTTTCACGGCAAACCAAGAAAAATATCTCTTCTCTTAAATATATGTGCAATGGAAAACTTGAAAGAAGTTGATTTCCTTTTTACTTGTGAATGTCGATCTCCGGATTACCACTTGTAATTCCAAGTAAAATAGAAAATCTGGTACACCCACACAAAAAATATTGATGCACGCCTTTGCCCCCCGGGCACGAAAGGGTCGAACCCCAACGGACTCCCACGTCCGCCGACCTCGGTAGAACCAAGTAGAAGCACGGTCCATCATTGGTGAAGTGACGCAGGTGTGCTGCTGGGTCCGAGTCTCCATTATAAAGAATGAACCTTGGGACACTAAACTTCTCTGGGAGAGGAAAGGTCCTGGTCTCCCGAGAGAAAAGGGATGCAACTTGGTCTTCAGGGTCGCACGCGTCTAGCTGGTTTCGTGGGAAACCGGCTACCTCCATATTGCGCAGTATTGTCTGCTTCACCTGTTGATCAAGCCACTCTCTCATGTCGTTCCTGACCTCTGATATGGTTTCCGACTTCTTCCCCGAACGACTATTGCTGGAGCCCTCATCCTGAGCTCGGCTAGGTTTCTTCTCGTTGATGACATGTCTCAGATCCATCTCGGGCTGAGGAGCCTGCTTGCCTCGGGGAAGCGTATTCGCAGTCTTCCTCTTATTCTTCAGGGGGCGTCTTCGCTGCTGGAGCTAATGGATCAGCTCATCTTTCTCTTGGAGGGCAAGGTTTTGTGCCTTGACCTCCTCAAGAAATGGATTCTCGTCGTTGTCATCATCATTCTGGTGGTGGGATTGATGCGATCTTCCCATCATCGGAGATTTATCCTTTCGGGGACGCGTCTGCATGAGACCACCTTGCTGGGGGTGCTCTTGATGGGGAGGCGCTACTTTTTCTTCCGAAGGTGAATCTGGTTCAGTCTCGGGCCCTTTAACAATGACTGGGACAGAGGGGAGTCCTTCAGGATGCTCCTCGACCCCAATTGCAACAGACATCGCTCCTGGCCCCTGCTGATGAGGGGCAGACAAGGATGGTATCACCTTTGATACTTTCTCACCCTTTTTTGATTTGGAAGGCATGTTGTGAGGAAAGATATTTGGATTGTTTCTTTCCCACAGACGGCGCCAATTGTGAGTGCCTAAAAACCACGGACTTGATTAGAGGGGATTAGGATGTCCTGGAGACTCCTTGATGAGTGTGGGATGCCCGCCTGGAACCTGAAAGGGAGAAAGAGAACAGAAAATAAGCAACGTCAGAGACCCTAGCTGTGGGTAGCGCAAGGCCCTCTGATGCCTAAGTCAGTCCAGGAACTCGACATTAGGATGGAGGAAGGAGAGAGACAGATTAAGGGCTTAGAAATATGATGTTCGTTACTTTGGTTGGGAGAGAGCTTCTCTATTTATAGAGGAAGCATCTATGGTAGAGGACAATGGGGCCCATTGATTTGACCTGTACTTGAGAAGTACAGTCTTATCAACCCACATTCCCTTAAATGAGAGTCTATTCCGCCCGTTATTCAATAAATGACATCCGATTGGGCCCACCCTGTATTAAATGGTGGTCTAATCGGCTCACAATTTATTAAATGAGGGTCTAATCGGGCCTTACCACGTTTAGGCCTTTCGGCGGTAGTCCCATCGGATCTTGCCTACTGCCTCACCCTGATGGGGACATAGTCGCTAGATGCTGATCTGTCAGGGATTCTGGACGGCTGAGATGTCTTCTCAATCTCATCTGTGCGTGCCCTTGTCTAGTCATGCATCTCATGGCGTGGCCGAATCTCTGATGGAGTTTGGTCGTTAGCACTCGTCTTGGCTAGCATGCTGGCATTGTGACCGAGATGCGTGACCAAGGCCGAAGTAGACTGCTGAGGTAGGGTATGATCGAGGTCGGCAGTGAGCTTGATGTCGGTTGGCGCCTAGCGTCATCGCCAAGGTGCGCGTGGCCGGGCATGAGACATGATTAGCCGTTAATCTCACCGCTAATATAATCTCAGTATCCTTAGGAACGTCCCCACACACCTATAAAATTGGCGTCATTTTCTAATTCCTAAAGGTGGATATTAAGTTGTAATTTCTACAAGCTAGTAGGCCCCATGTACAGCAATTCCTAAAAGTGGGTCCATATTATAACTCCTAATTAAGGGCATGTTTGTGTAACCCATTTTCACGGAAAACTGATTTCTCACGTGTTTAGTGATGCAAAAGTCCACATAAATGCTTTTCGATGCGCTATGTCAGTAACTTCCTTGATAAGCTTGAAAATGGAGTTCCTATTGTGGGTGGGGTATTGGCATAGTTGTTAATATCGTTTTGAACCCTATTTCTCTTTGGCCTACAAATTAAAAAGTTTCGGCCGATTCAAAATTTCGGTCAAACTTTTAGCAATTACATCTAAGGTAAAATATAATATAATATATATACATATATACATGTAAAAAAATAAAACATAATAAATATTGATTTAATCCATTATAGTAAATTTTCTAGAATTACATTTTTGGAACATAAAGAAATACAAAGTATATATGTGTAAAAAAAAAGTAAAAAAAAATTATGCAAAATACCATTTAGGCCGAAAAGTCACATTTCGGCTGAATTATGCTGAAATCTTGAATTTTGGCCGAAATTGACTGAAACTAAAGCCGAAAAGATTTGACAGAATATTCATTTCGGCCACTTGACCGAAACGAAAATTTTCGACCATTTCGGCCAAAACGGTATGAAATTAATAACTATGATTATTGGACTTTCATTTCTGTAGAAAAGTCCCCTTCTATAAACCCATGTCTTTGAGGAACCATCGATGGAATGTGAAAACAAGGGCTTTGAAACCCCTGCACATCAAGAGGTGAAAATGCCCAGAGAATTGAGGAAGACATGGAGATGGTAAAGGCTTTCACTTTATATGCTCTCCTTCTCTCTCTCTCTCTGTTCTATCTTTCTCCTCTCCTTTCTCTTTCTCTCTTTGGTTGGGAAGGATGAATTTGAGTGGCGCGGGTGGAGGCTTTGGTATAGGTGATGGGTGGAGGCTTGGTATAAGTGGGATGGATAGATTTATGTAATGATGGTGGAGGATTTCAGCGGTGATGATTGGTTTGTACTGGTTCGGTGATGAGTCTTAGTAGATGTATTTGAGGATAATCCACTTCCGGAGGGATTTTTGGCTGAAATTTGGGGTTTTCCAAGTCCTTATTATGAACTTCAAATTTTCTATTTTTCGGTCGGAAACAATCTCGTTTGCCTGGTTTTCAACTTGCACATTTTTCCAATACAATCGGGTCAAATTTGCCGAGACCTACCAAGTCAGAATCCTATGTATGAGGGGAGTACTCAAGTGGGGAGATTTTGTTCTAATTGTAGAAAGAAACTCTTTCACTGAAATTAGACTTCAGCAGGTTCAGGACTCAACTCAACCACCTGGAGTGGGCATTTCAACATCATCTGTCATGTGACCCATAAGCTTTACATTACATTGTAAGTCACTTTGGATGCTATTTCAGAAAAAAAAAACATGTTACATGAGTTCCCAATGAAGATCACTAAAATCTGAATCACTTGTCCAGAGATCCATAAGATAAAACCCCTAAACTTCCTATTAGTGGGGACATTGCCCAGGGAGTGGACTTAGACAATCAGCACTGACATGGGCTCAATGAACACCACAGTTTGCGCCATCAATTAATACATATTGGGCCCTTGGATGCTGCACCTTGCACCCCACACATGATTATTTATTAATTAACTACTACCTTGTTGCATGGTCAAAATCAATTTCATACCAGCCAATTGCCAGAAGAGTTAACACATATCTAAATCCAAAATGAGAACTGAAATGGCATATAAGAATTTCAAAACCCACTAGAATGCCATGTGCATATGCAAAAGTGTAGTTCAACCCAAATAGTGCATATGTGGGAAATATTTACACATCATTTAACACATGGCTTATCCCATGCATATGCAACAAATAGTAGAAAAATCATTAGTATATCCCCCCTACACACAAATTCATATCAAATGCAAAATTAATTTTGGAGCAAAAATATATTAATTTAAGAAGTTGGAATCTATATATAGACACTTACGTGTAAATTTGGACATTTCCAAAATCTTCGTCCCGGATTATAGGCTGTTCGAGATGTCTTTAAAATCATATACTCATACCCACATGGGCACTTTGGTGCCCATTCTAATTTTCGTATTGGAGACTGTGTGGGGATATTCCCGAACTCGTCGGAAGATTGGCCTGATGCTCCATCTCGTGCTTCGGCGCCAGCTAGGCCATCTCGGCAATGCTCGTCCCAATGTCCACCAGCTCGGCCAAGTGCCCCACTCCGGCCAGAGACATCTCGGCCCCTTGCACGGCATCTCCACCTCGGCCAGGACGTTCCCAGCTCGGCTGAGCTCAACCTCGGCCAGGTCGTCTCCAGCTCGGCTAGGGACTTCTCCCCGGTCCTCCACTTCGGCGTCTCTGCAAGGCCTCTAGCCAAGTCAAGGTCCTCTCCGACCTCGGTCGGGATGCCAGAGCCAGCCAAAGCAAGGGCTAACAGCTGTCCTCCCTTGGACACTTAAGCACGCTACAGCACGTGCGACAAGACAAGGGCGCCGCCGATATCTTCTGACAGGGCCATCCTTGCCGCCCACGTCCACTGACAGAACGGCGTCCACAGACGCCCGGGTATGACCCGATGCGACACGACGTGCCACGATGGGACATCACCCTGACAGAGTCACCTCATTGTCTCCTCTCTCCCTCTCTCTCCAAAGTCAACTCTCTCCCTCTCCCTATCGATATAAGGAGCAGGCACAGAGAGGAATAGGAGGGGAGATCCAACCCACCGTACACACTGGTATCACCTTCTTCCCCAAAATCTCTATCCTTAGTCCAGTTCTCATACTGACTTATGCATCGGAGAGCCCTGAGCTGCCCACAGTCAGGGTCCTCTGACCTGTTTCTTCTCCCTCTTCCAGGTTCTCGGGCATCGGTTCTTCCATCTTCAACGAGGAGACGAGGAGCTTCAGCCTTCGCTCCTCAATGAGTCTCAAGAACACCACCCTCCCGGGTTCGTGAATTTGTTTGCACTTACAATTGGCGCCGTCTGTGGGGAACGCTACAAAAAAGCCATCTTCCCAACACCATGCCTGAAGAATCAGAAAGGGAAAGGAACCGCTGACACTGTCGACGCAGCTGCTGACGGTCCCCCACCGGGGAAGATAGGAGCAAGATCTGGTCCAGCAGTGCCAGCAGCAGGGGTACTCGACCGGGTCATCCTTTAAGGAGTCGACCTCGACTCGACCTTCCAAAAAGCGCACCTGAAGGACAACAGAAGCAACCAAGCTCATGGCGAAAGCCTCGGGTAACAACCACGACTTCAGAAAAGTGGCTTGATCGCACATCGAGCAAGCAGTACGACAAAACATGGAGGTTTGCCGGTTTCGCTTTCGAGTTCGGGCTGACTCTGACGATCTCGGCACATTCTCCCCTCTCTACCGAGATCAGGAGCTTCCCCCTTCCGAAGATTTCAAAGTCCGAGGTTCGTCTTTTACGATGGAACCTCGGATCCAGCAGCACACCTCCGGCACTCACTCAGAGGATGTCGGTGTGGGGCGATGCAGGCCACCTGAACTCAGAGTCTTCTCTTCCCAGCCTCGGGACCTCCCTAAATGGTTCTGCGCACTCCCCCAAGGATCGATCAAAAGTGGCAGCAGCTCCGAAGTTCCTTCGTGACGAAGTTCCAAGCCACAGGGTCGTCCCCAGGTCAGCCGCCGACCTGATGGCCCTAGAATGAAGCAGACCGAGAGCGTCACGCAGTTCGCCAAAAGGTTCTGGACTGTCTACAGCCAGATCGAGAATACCTCAGATGCAATAGCGGTCCTGTCTTTCCAACAAGCCCTCCTGCCAGGCACAACGAGCTTCGGAGGGACTTGGTCATGCATCCCGTGGTCACCATGGCAGCATTGATGACCAGGGTAACCGGTTCGTCAGGCGAGAAGCAGACGAAGCCCGGCCCAGGAGCATTCACCTCTACGAAAGCGACCAGGCAGCCTCCATCTCGGTGGATGCCTCCAGCTCCGCAGTAGCATCCATCTCGACGGACGCCTCCGTCTCGACGGCAGGAGTCTCCTCCAGCTCGGGGGGCTACTGAAGCCTCCAATCATCTTTCAGCTTCGACCGCCCGTCAGCTTTGATCGCACGACCCCTACCGTCATTTCGTGTGCGGCACGTCCTCTACTGTCAGCTTCGATGGCGCCGTCAGCTTCGACGACACCGGTACGACCCTCTACTGTCGGCTTCGATCGTACGACCCTCTACTGTCGTTTCGACGGCACGGTCCTCTGCTGTCAGCCTTGATCGCATGGTCCTCTGCCGCCACTAGCCATCCAGATCTCCATAGCGTGCGACAGGCGCAATCTCGGCCCTCGCGCCAGATGCCCGGCACAGGCCCCTGGTGAAGAGCCAGTGGGATCTCCATATCGTGCGGCAGGCGCCTCACGGCCCTCGCGCCAGATGCCCGGCACAGGCCCCTGGTACGTAAAGAGCCAGTGGATCTCCCATCGCGTGGCGGCAGGCGCATCACGGCCCTCGCGCCAGATGGCCGGCACAGGCCCCTGGTTGAAGGAGCCAGTGGGATCTCCATAAGCGCAATCGTCGGTACTCATTCTCCAGCTCGGCAGTTGTGTGACGCTCCCAGCTCGGCAGAAACAACCCTGTTACAGCTTAGCAGGGATGCCAACCTCTAGCTCTGGTCCATTGCGAGCCAGTCATCCTCCATGATACTTACCTTCTAACCTCAAAAGAGCAGTCTATTGAGCTCAAAAGGTGGGGGGGCTATTGTGTGGGGATATTCCCGAACTCGTCGGAAGATTGGCCTGATGCTCCATTCTAGTGCTTCGGCGCCAGCTAGCCATCTCGGCAATGCTCGTCCCAATGTCCACCAGCTCGGCCAAGTGCCCCACTCCGGCCAGAGACTCATCTCGGCCCCTTGCAAGGCATCTCCACCTCGGCCAGGACGCTCCCAGCTCGGCTGAGCTCAACCGCGGCCAGGTCGTCTCCAGCTCGGCTAGGGACTTCTCCCCGGTCCTCCACTTCGGCGTCTCTGCAAGGCCTCTAGACAAGTCAAGGTCCTCTCCGACCTCGGTCGGGATGCCAGAGGCAGCCAAAGCAGGGGCTAACAGCTGTCCTCCCTTGGACACTTAAGCACGCTACAGCACGTGCGACAAGACAAGGGCGCCGCCGATATCTTCTGACAGTGTCATCCCTGTCGCCCACGTCCACTGACAAACGGCGTCCACAAACGCCGGGGTATGGCCCGATGCGACACGAACGTGCCACGATGGGACTCACCCTTGACAGAGTCACCTCATTGTCTCCTCTCTCCCTCTCTCTCCAAAGTCAACTCTCGCCTCTCCCTATCGATATAAGGAGCAGGCACAGAGAGGAATAGGAGGGGAGATCCAACCCACCGTAACACCTGGTATCACCTTCTTCCCCAAAATCTCTATCCTTAGTCCAGTTCTCATACTGACTTATGCATCGGAGAGCCCTGAGCTGCCCACAGTCAGGGTCCTCTGACCTGTTTCTCTCCCTCTTCCAGGTTCTCGGGCATCGGTTCTTCCATCTTCAACGAGGAGACGAGGAGCTTCAGCCTTCGTCCTCCTCAGTGAGTCTCGAGAACACCACCCCCCCGGTTCGTGAATTTTTGTGCACTTACAGAGACGATGCTGGCAACATGTGTAAGCAATATTGAACTGAGAAAATGGTTTTGAGTCAATGTTCTATGGCAATAAATGTATATTTCTAAAATCAAGAAATTGAGAAATTTTGCAAAAATCCCCACAAATGCTAATGAAATAGTAATTAGTTATAATGAGTTTTATTCCTCTTGAACTTCATTTATCCTTACTGGATTAATTTCTTCTCATAAGAACGATATTTCATAGCAATAACTGGATTAATTCTAAACACCAACAAAGTGAGAAATTATGCATTGACACAATCTATTAATGGGTTTCTTCATCTAATCTTACCATATTGAAATCACTGAAAACAAATCATAATCCGAAGGACAATGGATCTCTAGCATCATCTGTGAAAAACACTTCATAGACTCACAAACGATGTTGCTTAGGGCGGGAATTGGTAGTGCAAAAGAAATCAAAAGATGCTGCTTGAAATTGGAGTGCATCCAAGTGATCCCTAACCCAAGACCCTTGTATCACAGACCATGAGAAAACAAAGAAGATTTTAAAAGCAAAAACCCATAGAATGCGATTTCGATCAAACCATTTCAACAACAAACCCTCCCCCAACAAGAAGGGCGTCATTCCCTTCATCCAAAAACCAAAACAGAAAGATCACAAAATGCCATTTTGATCAAATCATTTCAACAAATCCAAACAAGAAGAAGAGTAACAGACCATCTTTAAAAATAGATGAAAAAAATTTAAATAATCCATACAAACCAGGGGCTGTTGGTGTAAAGGGGAGGAGGCACAAAGGAGAAGAATGGGTTTTTCTCTGGCCTGGTCGAGAGAGGAGAGAAGAAGGGTCGTGCACAGTCCAAAGGCACAGAGGCGAGCTTGAGAGGCGATTTGCAGAGGTGAGAACTAGCTAGCTCGAGAGTCAATTTGTGGAGGCGCTCGATTTCGGGCGACTAGGTTAGAAGAGAGAGAGAGAGAGAGAGCTTCCATCGTTCACTGATTCAGGGGAGAAAGAGAGGCAGAGAGAGGAGACATGGGAAAAGGACTCTCGTCGGTGGAGAGTGCAGCGACACCTGGGAGAGAGACAAGAGATGGAGAATCTCAGGGGAAGCTTGAAATTTCCGTCCAGCTAAGAGACGAGCCCTAGTCGAGAGACGAGAGAGGGAGAGACGTTCGTTTGCTGATTCAAAGGAGGGGGAGAGAGAGAGAGAGCTTCCGTCGTTCGCTAATTTAGGTGATAGAGAGAGACTGTTTGTTCGTTGATTCAGAGAGAGAGAGAGGGAGGCAAGAGAGAGCTTCTGTTGTTGATTTAGAGAGAGAGAGAGACGAGGAGGGAGAGACGTCCGTTCACTAGGAGGTTTTTGCTGAGAAAGGGGGAGAGAGAGAGTCGAGAGGGGCTTGATTTAGGTCTCAGGAGGGGAAAATCCAAAAAAAAGAGCGGGCCCTTCGAAATCCAGTCATTGACTTGAGAGAAACTCACCCACACGCACATTTCACATTTCGCACGTCTCAGCTTCTTCTTGCTTCCCTAAGTTGCAGCTTACAGGAGCCATTCGACCCTATATATATATATAGGGGCTAGCTCTCCTAAGCTGAAGCTTAAGATAAGGTAAGCTGAAGTAAGTTCAATTAGGTAGTGGGGCCCACTTGGGGACCCATATGGGGATGGGGGTGGGGGGGATTTCAAGGACTCCCTGGGACTGTCCCACTTGGTACATAGTCGATCCAACGCTCTAGTAAATTCGGATTTGACCAAAAGTTGGTGGCTTGTGCAATTTAAGGGGGTCGTGTGTTTGGTCCATTTGGATGGATCAAGGATGGGCCCTAGAAACGTTAGCTTACGGAATCATATTATAGCTTAAGCTTAGGAGAGCCTTGCTCATATATATATATATATAGGGGAGCGCTACACAGTGCCCGAGTGTTTTAATTAGGAAAAAATGCCCCTCCTAATTAGGCCCACTAGGATGCATCATGGTTATGGAAGTTCATTGGTGATTGGATGGAAAGATCGATTTGACGCATACCTATAGCAAAATCTTGAGTACATAAGATCATCCTTACCTTTTGATCCATAACCTTAGAGTTTAATGGTTAGAGACATCATTTTATCATGATTTCAATCCAATGCTGAGGAAAAGTTGAAAATAGGGCGGAAAATGGGAGGAATGTGGGGGTGGAGGGGTTAGTGTGTCTGAAAAGACTATATTGAATCAACATGGGCCCCATGACAAAAAAAGAAAAAAGAAAAAAAAAAGAGGGGTAGAAAAAGGAGTGTTTTTAAAGTGGGGCACTTTTTTAGAATTTTATATATATATATATATATATATGGGAGCACTACATGGCGCTTGTGCGTTTCGGAGAGAAAAAACGCCCCCTCCATCCCATTAATGAGAGCAAAGTATTAACTGTAATTTGCACACGGTGGACTTCTATTTACTTTTAAGAAACCTAATTTTAAGGAGAGAAGAATTAAAGCTTGAACAGTTTCTAGTTTTTCTCTTCCTTCAAATCATTTATTCCTTGGCGATTCCTACTTTTTCTCCATCTCAAAATGAATGTTTTTCATATCAAATTACATAAGAAGGCTTCTATTTGCACCGTGGTTTTATCTCTCCGCACCGCAAAAAAAAAAAAATCCTAAACACTCCCCCGTCCTCCCCCCCCCCCCCCCCCCCCCCCCCCCTCTTCCTCTCTCCATCCCTCCCCCGTAGTCTCCGGCAGGGAGGGCCAGCCTACACCCCCCCCCCCCCCCCGCCCCTTCCCTCTTTATTCTTCTCTCCCTTCTCTCGCTTCCTCTTCTTCTCTCTCCTTCCCTCCCCACCTCTTATTCTCTTCCTCCGCCTCCCAGTCGCCTCGCCCGCGGGGAGGGAGATCGGGCTGTAGCCCCTCCTTGGCCGTTCCTTCTCCGCTGGCTGCCGGAGACTTGGTGGGTTGGGGTTTAGGGGAAGGGGAGGGAGCGAGGGAGGAAGGAAGAGAGAGGGGTAGTTTAGGAATTTTGATTTTTTTTCGGTGTGGAGAGACAAAACCGCGGTGTCAGTAGAAGTCCTCATTACATAAACACGAAGATTGCATCGATGGGGCTCTTTTATAAATTAAGACTTTGGCATAATTTGAATCAAACAAAACATGGATTCATATCAATTCATATAAAAACTTTAATATCCATCTATTCAGTGGACCCTCTTATAAAACTCAAAGATAGAAGATCATGAGAAGAGAAAGAAAGAAGTTGTAGATTATAGTATGGCCCGCACAATCATTCAGGTGCTTCGGCAACACTTAAAAGTTTTTGGTGGGCCCTATTATAGAATTCAAAGAGAGTGGGCCCCATTTAGAAGAGTCAAATTTCATGAGCATTGGCAACACTTAAAAGTCTTTGGTGGGGCCTATTATAGGATTCAAAGAAAGAGTGAAATTGAACGTTTATTGGAAGAAAGAAATTGGACGTTTATTGGAGAGTGAGAAATTTTCTTATAAGTGGGCTCCATTAAGAATAGGGCTGTCAATCTGGCCCTTTGACGAGGGGGCCCGGCCCGGCTCGGCCCCCAAAAGCCCTCAAAACGAGGGCTTTTCTTTTTGTCTTAAAGCCCGAGGGGGTAGGGTAGGGCCCAATTTTGAAAAGCCCGCAACCTTGAGGGCCGAGCTAGGGCTTGACTTAGCCAGCCCGAGGGGCCCGGCCCGGCCCGGCCCTTTGTCTATTAATATATAAAATAAATAATATGTATAATATAGAATATATATATATAGAGAGAGAGAGATTTTTACAAAAGAATATAAAGAACTCCTCTAATTAGCAATTAATGATAGAGACTTAATATTTTATCAAACAATAATAACCAAGGCTTAGAAAGAATTTTAATGGATATCCCCATAGATCCCAATATTGCCACCTATATTTAATTCTATGTTATCATTTGAATGATATATTTGATTCTATGTTTACCATACACGGACATATTCTTCAATGAAAAGGGAATTCAAGTTGTCATTCATCATATTGATTTTCACCAATGTAAACTATTGAAGGTTGGGAGTTTAGATAGATGATCATTAACATTATCATTAAGTGAGGTTGAGTTTCAACCACTAGCTATTGATCGATGCCAATTTCTTTCTATACCCTTACTTTTATGACTGTTGTTGTTTCATTCATGTGGACCCCACATCTGGAGTTAAAAGTTTGTTAGTCATGAATCAAATCATCTTTGTCATTCATCTTCGGCATTCAAAGTTTAATTGTTTTGTTATAAAAACCAATGGTGATTTTTCAAAGAATTATAAGTTAGGGTTAATGCTAACTCAAGAGTGGTCTAATGTTTATTTGAACCACATATACAAATAATTTATTTGGAATAAGTTTAATGCCTATTTGAAATCAATCTAATTGAATCAGACACGACTTGCCAAACATGTTCTCATGGTTCACGTTATTGCTCTTTATAAAAATATATAGAACATAAACTAGTAAAAAAGGCAACAACTAGCAAAACTTCAGTTACGACAATCTTAATAATAGCCTAAAAACAAACAAAACCGAGCATATTATTTTAAACTATGTAACTACTGCTAGTGTGTTAAGGTATTTAAAAGTGTATTTCCCAGTTTCATGTCACAATACTATCACATTACCTTATTTCATTTAATCCTAGCTAATACCTTTATAAAATGATGAAGTAACTTGTTTTGTGCATTCTTTTAGAAGTGTTACAAAAAGATCGACTTTTACATTGCCCATCGAATAAAGGTGGGTTAGCATTATGGTATAAAAGAATTATTATATATGATAATATTAAAAAAATAACTATTTCTTTCGGCCCTGGCCCGACCCTAGCCCGGCCCTGACCCTTGAGGGTAGGATAAGGGCTTCGATATTGTAGGCCCGCCGTGGGCTCTAAGGGCTTTGACTTGACCTAAGCCCGGCCTGCATATATGAGGGTAGGGTAAGGGCTTACCCCGGCCCGGCCCGGGCTCGGCCCTTTGACAGTCCTAATTAAGAAAAGTCAAATTTCTTATAAGTTTGGTTGGCAAGAAATGCAAACGGGTAGGACTTCTAAGATTTTCACGTTTTTGGAAACTTATGGGAACCAGTACTTACTGGTATAAGGGGTGGAAGGATAAACAATACCAAAATCTTGAATAAATTCTCATAACGGAATGGTGAACCCGACTCTTGTTACATTATATTTTTTAAGAGTCTGGATCCTTTACCGCCTTTGTTGCACAGTGAGTGTTAGTGGACCAATCATGGTTCGCCACATTAATCGTAAACACTAGCTTCTAAAATTTGAATTGAATGGGGGAACATAACATGTACACGTGATTTATGTCTGCGTGGTACCACCGTTGTTGCACAGTGATCGTGAGTGGACCAATCATGGTTCGCCACATTAATCGTAAACACTAGCTTCTGAAATTTGAATTGAATGGGGAACATAATATGTACACGTGATTTATGTCTGCGTGGTGGCTGACATGGTAGACCATGATTGGTCCACTAACACTCACTGTGCAACAAAGGCAATAGAGGATCCGAACTCATATCTTAAAACAGTAGAGATTGGTTCCAACTAGATCTAAGGTCTCATCCTTCCTACGACAACTCTACCCAAATTTAAAAGAGAGAGAGAGAGAGAGAGAGAGAGAGAGAGAGAGAGAAGAAGAAGAAGAAGAAGAAGATGAACGTGCAATCACATTGGAAGCAGCGGGTATCTATTAACTATTGGTGTGAATTTCAAAAGCAAGACAACTAACAATGATGAGTTGGCTGACATCCATTGGATGTAAAAATGGGACAAAACGACCCATTTTTAGAGGGACATTCTGTAGAATTTTTCATATATATATATATGCTCTTTTGAGAGTTACTCTCACGGTATACGGTATTATGAGAGTAAAGGTGGGCTCTCACATCTATATCCAACGCTAATAGCTTAAACGCGAGGGCCCCCACCCCTCTCCTAAGTTGAGTTTAGCTTATCCAAAGCAGGAGCATCTCCAATATATATATATATATATATGAGAGTACCGTGAGAGTAACTCTAGCAGGAGCATCTCCCATATATATATATGAGCCAGCTCTTCTAAGTTGAAGTTTAGCTTATCCAAAGCTAAAACTGTGCTGGTCCCATAAATCAAAGTCGATTATCGTTGTTTTTTACATGATGATCATCTCCAAAATCAAGATAAATCCAATCAAAATTGGAATTTTCAATTCCATCACGCAAAAAATATATATAATTAACTTTGATTTGTGGGACTAGCACTATTTCAGCTTAGGAAAGCCCTTCTCATATATATATATATATATATATATGTATTTGTGTATGTTGTGTGCGATAGAACTTTCATTCATGCTCCACATTAGCTTTATGAAAACTGCTACACAAGGTTTCTAACCTATCCAAAGTGAATGTAGGATCATTTTAAGAAGCGTGAGTGAGACTCAGAGAATCAACACTCCTCAATTCCATTATATATTTAATTACTTAGGTAAGAGCAATCCCTTTCATTCTTATCAGATCTTTAAGCCTAAACCTTACCTAAGAAATATATAAAAAGAACATTAGTTCACGTAAGTGATACCTAAAAAGCCGGTTTATTAAGCAAAAAAAAATCTAGTTTAAGAAAGTAATTTTCTTTCCTAAATCAATTCTCTTGATAGCTTTTATCCTTAATTCAAATCTATTGATAATTAGCAATGTTCTTTAAAAAAGCTAAAAGGTGGCTAAAAGTAAAGTGTGGAAGTAAAATGTATTTAAAGTAGAAAAGCTAGAATCAACCACTGAAATAAAGAAATGGAGTTCTACTCCAATGGACATGCAGTACAACCAAGGACTCCTGACTAACGCTAAGCTCTCGGCCATTCTACTGCAGGTGCCCCTTTTAATAAAGAGACAAGAAAGACCAAGGAACCTAAACACAGGTGGAGCTGGATTGAGTAGAACGTTATTGAATTCACCAATGTGTGAAAACATGATGTTGATTTCACAATAACCAATTGTTGGGTTTATGTCTTATATTCCCGTTTGACCGGATGGGTTCATTGGGTTGGTCAATGACTAGGTTCAGGGTCGGGGTATTTTAGCCATTGTACCAGGGCTTTCTTGGAGGCCGGGAAAGCATAGATTATATTGATGTAATCAGTTTCCCAAGACTATGAGTGAGAGAGGTGAGAGCTCTCTCTCCCGTGGTTTCGAACCACGCGAGGGCAGATGTGAGAGGAAAACTGAGACCTATTGGGAGAGAGAAGTTAAGTGTTAGAGGGTTTGAAATCCTTGTAACAAGTTACCCAATTCCTGCATAGTGAAATCCTTATAGCCCCGTGTATGTAGGCAAGTTTGCTGAACCACATAAATCTCGTGTGTCACGTGATTACTTGTCGTCATGATTGATCGTGCGTATTTTGCACTAATTAATCCTCAACAATTACTATGAGAGCCCCAACAAGTGGTATCGGAGCTACAACACCACATACAGAAAATATGAGAAAGAACAACTTACACAAAACTTTTGTTTTTCATTCATTTCTTAAATTCATATTACACGAACTTTTTCTCTAGCATTGTGGGTGCAAGTTGTTTACATAATGTATTTTTCTTTTGGCATTAAATGATCTCACAATGAACTAAAACACATGAAAAATAACAAAAAACTCCAAAGTAATTGAATTCAGGGTCCCGTGTTTGATCACTACAAGGTCGTTGGACATGGTTCTTTGGAGATTGTTTCCTTCTTTTTTCCCCTCCTATTTCTTCATGAAATGACTATCAAGGGTTTTGAATTCCCACTCCTAGTGAAATAGAATGGTTTTACCAAATAGTTTGGGGGATTGGATTTGGTTTTTAGTCAATTAGACATCTTTGAAGTCCATCACTTTGTATTTGAAGGATAGCATCTATACAAATCTAAGAGAATTATGAGGAACAATCATAGGTAATCCATCTGTATAAATAGACTTGGCTTCTTGATTATTCTCTTTAATTATTCTGATCGATCCCTCAAATGCCCACCCAAGGGGTCTATTTATAAGCTTTTGAGGTGGTTGGAGCATTTTGAGAAATTTTAAATTTATAAAGTGTAAGGTCCCGACCTTAATTACGTCATTAGCCTAATTTATTGTCATATTAGTTAATTAAGTGGGTTTAGTTCTTGAGCCGGTTTGTTTTGTCATTAGAAAGATGTCCGCGAAGTTTCGAGAAATTTTGAGTGCGATTGAATATAGAAGTGGTCGTTTGCAATTTAGAAAAAATTGAATGGATTTTTTGAAAATTCTGTTTCCGCCGATTTTGGATTAATTAGAAACGTATCGTCGTCCTCTTTGATTTTCGCTCTTGTCTCATCGGGATCCAATGCCTCGAAGCCCATCAATTTCCTCCGTTTCTCCGATTTCATTTAGTTGTACTTAAATGAAAATTTCTGAAAATATGTTTCTTATAACCCATCGACCAGGAACTCTCCACTCTTTCATTCCTTTGTTGCATGCAAACCTGCTGGAGTTCTTCTCCTTCCTTGTCCTTCATCATCCAAGGTCAATTCAGCCAAAAGAAGCTCAAATCCAAGGTCTCCATCTTCTTCTCCTTGCTTCCCTCTCCAAGCATATCAGTTTTTGGTACCCTCAACTTCCTTCTCCTTACTGTTACGGCCTTGCATGTAATCCAATTCCCTTCCTTTCCTCTCTTTTGTGCTCTAGGAGGAGTAGAGAGTGGGTGGAGAGATTGCTGGAGTGGGAGTTTGAGGGTGGAGCTCGTTTGGAGAGTTTTCTTCCCCAAATTTCTTCTTCTCCAAGCTTAGGCAAGAGTGTATGTTGGGTTTTTTGGGTGTTTCAAAAATTCTTAAGGTGTTTTATCCCTTTTGTGTTTTTGCTTTATCGGTAGTGTAGGCTATTAGAAACAACCCATCTCACATTGCTCAAGTTCAACTTTTGAAGAGGGTTTATAAGTATTTTCATTCCTTTACTCTTTAAGAACTTTTGTAGGCTTTTGCCATGGGCCCTAAGCGCACACGCAAGCCAGGCTTGACCTGAGGTGCTGGATCCGGAAAACTTTTAATCGGGCGTGCGTCCGCGACGCGCATCCTGCGTGTATATCGCACGCAGGGGGGGTGCACATCCAGGCAACCTTTTGCCATTATTTTATTTGTTTTTTAAAACCAATTTTTAATCGCTGATTTAATGAGGATTAACGTTGTGATTTAATGATTTTAAACGTTGAGGATTAAATCGATTTTAATCGCTATTTTAATGTGATTTAACGTTGTGACTTAATGAAGATTAATGGCCCAACGGACACTAATTACAATATAAATTAAGGCCATCTGAGTGATCGTCAAAATACACAGAAAAACGTTTTCTTCTCTTTTCCTCTGTCTTCCCTCTGAGCATTGAGCATTCTTGAAGGAGTCTACACTTTCGGGCTGCGTTGCGACCAGGCCTGAATCAAGGAAGGCCGTTGTATCCTGGGGGCAGTTCTGCTGAGAACCTTTGCACCTGGATTTCATCCTAAGGGGTGAAACTCGTCCTAAAGAGAGCGTCATCAGACGTGCCTCGGCCATAGATTTGCTGCTCTTCGTTTTCCGCCAGCAAATCACAGTTGCAATCTTCAACAATCGGTACTATTGTTACTTTTAAATATTGTTTGACAGCATTTCCTATTGTAGTTTTTCCAACAATTTTAGGACAAATTGGTTTAGTCCACAAAGGATTATCAAATAATAAATTTTTAATCCATTCAGATTCCATCATAGCAGCTCCCAGAGCCAGGAATTCTGAATCCTTAGTGGAATGAGAAATTGCAGTTTGTTTCTTTGATTTCCAAGATACTGCAGCACCTCCCAAAGTGAAAATATATCCACTTGTAGACTTAGAATCATTTAAGTCTGAATTCCATTCAGCATCGTTGTAACACTCAACTACAGCTGGATAACTAGAATAACATAATGCATAGTCTATGGTATGCTTTAAATACTTAAGTACTCTATATGCAGCATTCCAATGTGTAACATCAGGATTACTAGTATATCTACTTAATTTACTCACTGCATAAGCTATATCAGGGCGAGTACAATTCATAGCATACATTAAGCTACCAATTACACTGGCATAAGCAAGTTGAGATACACATTCACCATCATTTTTCACTAATTTAATACTTAGATCAAAAGGAGTAGATACGGGTTTACAATAAAAAAGATCATATTTTCTCAATATTTTTTCAATGTAATGTGATTGGGATAATTTAATTCCAGAATCATCTCTTATCATTGTAATTCCCAATATAACATTTGCTTCTCCCAAGTTTTTCATATCAAAGTTTTGAGAAAGAAGACTTTTTGTTTCTTCTATGCATTCCAAGCTAGATCCAAATATTAGTAAATCATCAACATATAAGCATATTACAATTGTTGAACAACCATCATATTTATAATAAATACAATTTTCAGCCTCATTTATTTTGAAGCCATTAGAAAGAATAACCTCATCAAATTTCATATGCCACTGTTTAGGTGCTTGTTTTAGCCCATATAAGGACTTTATTAATTTACACACCTTTCGTTCTTGTCCTTTTATGACATAGCCTTCTGGTTGATCCATATAAATTTCATCTTCCAAATCTCCATTTAGAAAAGCAGTTTTTACATCCATCTGATGTATTATCAAATTATGAACAGCAGCAATAGCAATCAAGATTCTAATAGAACTGATTCTAAACACAGGTGAATAAGTATCAAAGCAGTCTATTCCCTCTTTTTGTCTAAAGCCTTTGGCTACTAGCCTGACTTTATATTTTTCCCGATGATGTGAAATACTAACATACAGAGTATGTTTACTCTGAACTCATCCCTGTTGTGTGAGATTTATTTGATAGTTGGTACATAACCTGTAGCGAATGAGGTTGGATTTAGTCCTTAATGAGATCTATAGCCTATATGGTGGGGTGCATAGCTACAGGAGTACTCTTGATAGACTCACCTATATGAGTGTGGAAGTGGGGCCGCTTCCTATGAGAATCTGGGCAGATTCTCTAGAGCACTAATGAAATCCGGGATTAAGCACATGGCCTTAAAGTGCTGACCTATTGACTCCAAAATCAAAACTTGACATAATTCTGAACTGACACAAAAAGTTGAAGTTCAAGACTTTATTCACTCTAACTCCTAAAGGTTTGAAATTATGTCATGACGGTGAGGTTCAAGCTCCGTCACCTTACTAGTGAGATGCTGATTGAATTTTTGAAACAGAGGGGAGATTGTTGGGTTTTTTGGGTGTTTCAAAAATTCTTAAGGTGCTTTATCCCTTTTGTGTTTTTGCTTTATGGGTAGTGTAGGCTATTAGAAACAACCCATCCCACATTGCTCAAGTTCAACTTTTGAAGAGGGTTTATAAGTGTTTTCATTCCTTTACTCTTTACGAACTTTTGTAGGCTTTTGCCATGGGCCCTATGCGCGCACGCGAGCTAGGCTTGACACGAGGTGCTGGGTCCAGAAAACGTTTAACCGGGCGTGTGTCCGCGATGCGCATCCTGCGTGTATATCGCACGCAGGGGGTGCAAATCCAGGCCACCTAGCGGCAACCTGTTGCCATTATTTTATTTGTTTTTTAAAACCAATTTTTAATCGCCGATTTAATGTGGATTAACGTTGTGATTTAATGATTTTAAATGTTGAGGATTAAATTCATTTTAATCGCTATTTTAATGTGATTTAACGTTGTGACTTAATGAGGATTAATGGCCCAACGGACACTAATCACAATATAAATTAGGGCCATCTGAGTGATCGTCAAAATACACAGAAAAACATTTTCTTCTCTTTTCCTCTGTCGTCCCTCTAAGCACTGAGCATTCTTGAAGGAGTCTACACTTTCGGGCTGCGTTGCGACCAGTCCTAAATCAAGGAAGGCCATTGTATCCTGGGGGCAGTTCTGCTGAGAACCTTCGCACCTGGATTTTATCCTAAGGGGCGGAACTCATCCTAAAGAGAGTGTCATCAGACGTGCCTCGGCCATAGATCTGCTGCCGTTGCTGCTCTTCGTTTTCCGCCAACAAATCACAGTTGCGATCTTCAACAATCGGGTACTATTGTTACTTTTAAATGTTGTTTGACAGCAGTTCCTATTGTAGTTTTTCCAACAGTGTAGCCTTGTATATATGACATGCATGTGTTTATTAATGCTTCTATATTGTTTAATTGCTCAGTAGACTTGAAATCCCAAGCTTGATTAGGTAATATTTTGATTTCACATGCTAGCTCAGGTGTTAATGGAAGTGGACTTGAATTGAGGGTTTGGGTTAGCCAATATGATGATGAAAATAATGTCTAACATGTATAAGGAGTGAAGTTCTGAAGCAATGGGTGAAAGCCCCATTTTCTGAAACGAAATGCCTTGAGAAATTCACTCCAGAGGTTATCTGCAATGCCGTGGGCCAATAATTTTTCGAATGATACAAGGCGATACACCTTGATTTGAACTGGAGAACATCAACCATCCATAAGAACATCCACTCGTACTGCAATCTCATCCCTGAGCTCACTCTCATTCAAGGGACATTTTGGATAAAGGTAAGCAGACCAATAGTAGATACTTTTCGGGGATACACTGCATTTAGTTGTGTATCCAGATACACTAGGATCGTTCACCCCACTCTAACAAGTCGCACATCTCATAAGCTAGTTTAAATGGTACTGACTTTGTAGAAATTGCCAATATCATCACATTTTGTGAATTATGCAACTCAGTCATTATTGATGGTGAGATCACAAGCCACCACGAAGAACGTGAACCCCATACGAAAAAAACAGGTTGATATTCAATTAGATGCAGGACCAATTTTCATTTATATGAGTGTGTTTGCCTCTCTCTTGCATCTCAGTGGTGCTAGTACTAGTAGTTTAAGAAATTAGTTTGGTGCATTGTTCAATGTATGTTAACTGCTAAGTTGAATGGATAATATAGATTATGCTTGAATGTTTCATTCATGAGAAATCAAAAAACGGATTATTTTGATTGGCACATATGCCATTTATTCTCTGAGTTGTAACATTTTGTGGTGTTTATTCTTTCATACCGGGTATATTGGTGGTGGAATGTGTTTATGGATCTTAATCTAAGAGGTTCGTTCTCCCTGTAACTGAAATCTTAGGGTCTGTTTCGATGAGGAGCAAAGGCCCCTTTGTTTGGTTAATTGTCACATTTCCTTTTTTCACCCTCTTATCGTGCATTATTTGTCTGCTCAAAACATCTGTTTAACTTTCATAAACCAATTTGGGTCCCTCCCATAATCTTTGCTTATATTTAGATTTAACACAAATATATAGCTGATGATTCAATGTAAACAAGGATAGAACAAGAAAACCGTGTAGTGAATTAATTTTCTGAAATAACATCTAAGTACATATCTCAATTTCATCTGGATGACAACGACATGAATATGAAGTATGAAGAGAGAGCTTAGAAAAAAAGCAAAAAGATTCAGTAAAATGTATAGGTCACTCAATGTCTCTCTTATTTTGGTGGTCTAAAAAATCTGTGATCATCCCAAATATCCTGACTCGGAGAATTTGCTTGAGTTTTGTTCATGGCATGAAGGGAGCAAAAACGACCACTGAGTTGTGCCCTCCAAAGCCAAATGAATTAGATATTGCTGCAGTAAATAACAAGTAATAAGTTAGCAAATAGTGGCAACAGAAGACATCGGATATCATATTGAGGGTAGACCTCATGCACATTAAGTACTACAAGCAAACAGACAGATTCCCCATATTCATGGTTGTAAGTGATTACCATCTTTTGATCATTTATATGAATTATGAATGAGGGTTTTTTGCTGGAAAAACAGAAAAGCAAAAGCTTTGCACAGTTGAAATCTTATTATGTACATAACTTTGCACATACCAACATGGACTTCATGCTTTTTCTTCACATTTGGAACTGTGTCGATAGTTACCTCCGGCTCTATGTTCTACAGGTAAAATCAAACAGAAGAAAAAAAATGGACTCATGATGATCAGTAATAATTAGGAATATAAAAATATGCATTTGGAGATGTGTACGTCAAGATGCCATACAAATTGGTTAATAGTTGGATGTAGCCAGCCAGTAGTGATAGCTTTGATGGTAGCAATAGCTTCCAATCCACCAGATGCCCCAAGACAGTGTCCAATCAGAGACTGCGGTGAGAGGCAACCGTTAGAAATTGAGATATTTAACATTTACAAACATCATCCAAGTTTACAACTGACTTCTATGGAATAATGACCAAAAGGGTGCATGGATTGTCCATAGCATACTAAATCCTCTTAGTTGTGACAATGAACGTGAAATAGAGTGCTCATAGACAGTTTCTGTAGACAAAAAGCATCTGTAGATCAGTGGAGCATAGTATGAGATCCAGACTGTTAATCTGATTGGTCCACAATGAATGAAAAATACCCTGAACATCTCAAACATTCGAAGATCCTAATTTCTCAATATTCTCCTACCAACAGAACCAGATTAAAAAGTCTGAATCATAGACCCATGTGCCCCAGGATATATAGAACTATTCAATTCACGAAAAAATAGATAATCAGGGGCCCTATTATTCAATAAAAATTAGTTTGGTTCATGGTATTCAGAATTCCAGCAAGGAAAACAGTCGGTAATCTACTTATTTCAGGGGAAAAACAGTGTTTCTTTTGTATAAAGTTCCATTGTGTGTTTTTATTACCTTAGTTCCGTTCATTTTCATTTCTGATGTGTCCTTGAAGACCTTCTTTATGGCAGTAACCTCTGCTAAATCTCCTGCAAGTGTTGATGTTGCATGAGCATTAACATAGTTCACCTGCAGGTTTTAGAAATTTCAGCTTCCATCAAAATCTGAATGGAAAAGCAGGCTCAACTGCAAAAAAAAGAATCAATAATGCATCCAGACATGAAGAAAAAGGACCAAGAGATGGTTGAAAAACTAGTCAGGCCATGCAGAACTAAGCCATCGTAGTGTATAAATGGACAGTTCATCAAATAGCAGAGTAAGTAAATGCTTGCTGTCAATCCTACTTTGAGAAATTCTAATGTTGAAAGTAGTCATGTGTCATCATCCTCATCATCATTAATCAACAGAGCCTTATTCCATCAATTTGGGGTCTGCTAAAAGAGTTCTACTAGTAAACTCTATCTACCTAATTATGGAACGAGGTCCTCTCTAATTATGGGTCATGCTAATTCTTTGTAAACTTATGCAGTAGAATGAGAATGCAATGAGCAAGGACTCATATGTATGCCAACATCCAGGATTAAGGATGACAATGTAGACAATACAGCGGTGCAGTTGGGCACCCAATATTGCAATATTTTATAATGTCATATTGGTAGCTATCCATATAATAAGCCAGAAATATTGCATGATCCTGCATTGAATCTACCAGATATTGCAGTAGTTTTAAGTTTTGGTTTGAATAACATAGTTGCACTTTTGCAATACATTCAGAACTAAAACCTAGCAATATCCAGCTTTTCATTGATATTAGCTTTCAAACATATTAACTACCTAGAATGTACTCATCCAATATAAATTAGAATACACATTTTTATAAACAACCAAGCTGTTAAAGTCTGTTCTTCAACAACTCCAATGTTGCATTATCTTCGCAAATTTCAAGAATGCTCCTGTAGTCATCTTGATGGTCTTTCTAATTGAAGACAAAAGGCATAAACATTGCAACATTTGGCAGTTATGCAAACATGCTACACTACTCTATATCTGATACACATTAGAAATGATGAAAGCACTACAAAAACAAAAGAAGACATAAGTACTTTAAGAGCAATAAACTTCAACAATCATTCAAGGCTGTTTGATCATGGAAAGGAATTTTTACAATGTAAATATATACTTGGAAATCAGTGACTTTGTGAATGCTGATTAATCAGATACGGTACACAGGATAGAACCTACCTCTTCTGGGGAAACTCCTGCATCTTCCAAACTCTTGGTTATGCAGGAAGAAACGCCAAGACCATCGGATCGAGGATCGGTCATGTGATGTGCATCACAGGTTATTGCTCCTCCTAAGTACTCTGCAATTATGTTTGCGCCTCTTTTTTCTGCGTGCTCCAAGCTCTCCATTACCTTTCCACGAAGACCCATTTATCAATTATGACTGAGAAAGATGTCTAAGTAACCAAGTCATCTCTGAGAATATATGTGTTCATGCATGTATTGGTTATACGGATAATTATACATAGTTAAAATATATAAAATGTTATTTGAAGACATACAAATTCAAGCTATGATTAATATATTTTTTATTGTGAAACATTCAAGCAATGTTAAGTTTTCAAAAATTTTGATATTCTTAAAGAAGTACATACTGTTTTACCAAAAAAACAGTATGTACCATTAAATGTTCAAGAAATTAGATGGATTGCTCAATACATGAAAGTAAATGAAAAATAGAAAATAGATAGAGCACTCTTAGTACACATTATGGAAATGTTTTGTCTGATAAAACATGGGATTCAATGCCTTTTTTATTACATAATAGTAAACCATGGAAAATTGGACTACTTTCTGATAAATCCAGCACTTCACTTTGCTCACCCTAACAATTATCATGACATTATTGCCATAACATGTATATATATGGGAAATTCTAAAAAACGTCCCACTTTAAGAACGCCCCTTTTTTCCGGCCTTTTTTTTTTTTTTTTTGCCATGAGACCCATGTTGACTCAATCTTGTCTTTTCACACATGCCACCCCACATGAATAGTCACAGGTCCAAGTTTAGGTCCAAGTTTGACACTTATCAGAGAGAGAGAGAGAGAGAGAGAGAGAGAGAGAGAGAGAGAGAGATTTAAAACAACAATGATGGTCAACATATGATTGGACCATTTGCACATTTGCCCCCAAAGCAATCTCAGCTACTCTTTTTATGGGCCCTGTTGTGTGATTGAAGATATTCCACAGATCTATGTTGTCAGATGATCTTAAAATCCAATTTTGATGCTAGATCTTGGAAATAATTGTCCAGACGTAGGCCATCAATTTGATTGTTAGGTTCATCTAATAGACGAGATATCAAGGCATGATCAATCACTTAATAGGGGCCACTGATGAATGACTTTAATAAGTAAAAAATGGGCCCATTATACCTTGGATGACAGAAAATATGTTCCAAAAGAAACAGATGGTACCCCAAACAAAAAACAACTAACTTGAATCAGATTCAATTCTACAGTATGGCTTACTACGACCAATATGTTATATGTATCGGCAGTTGTTAATAAACAAAAGATGAAATGAGAGAGCTTATAAACCAGAGTAAGGTTTAGATATCTTAAACATCAATGATTCAGTAAAATGATGATGTTACCAGCACACCAGAGCCTTCACCCATGACAAAACCGTCACGATTTTTATCCCATGGCCTTGAGGCTTTCTCAGGCTCGCCGTTCCTCTGCGACAAAGCTCTGCAAGCTATGAAGCCACCAACACCAGTAGGCATGATCGCAGCCTCGGTCCCTCCAACGACCATGATATCTGCTTCATCCCTTCTTATGTGATTTGCAGCAGCACAGAAACAATAGTTAGCAGTTGCACATGCTGTTGAAATGGAGTAGTTTGGTCCCATTAGGCCTGTGTCTATTGCCAAAAGAGCAGAGCCCATATTGGTGATGGAGTAAGGAATAAAAAATGGAGTGATTTTCTTGAAGCCCTTTTGGATCAGAGACTCAACTCCATTGCTGAAAGCTGTTAACCCGCCCATCCCTGATCCTACCAGCACCCCTATTCTAGACCTGTCCATCTGCACAATTTATAGAACAAGAAATGTTAATGCTTCTCAATCTCTGGAACCTTGGAGGATTTAATATTTTCTTGTTCATTAATACGGTCTACTTATATGTACTCCAAATTGCATTCAATTTGAATATATTAGACAAATCATGGATTTCCTTTCCCATTAGATGATTAGGAATGAGAAACCATATTAGTGGGATACTCTTGTGACGTTTTATGTACCGAAATCCAATAATGATTTGAACTTTGAAGCAGGAAAGGCAGAAATGCAATGTGTGTTTTCTGATTTTTGCACTTCAGCAATTGTGCAGTGGAATGAAGTGCCATCTATTCTTCCAAAAATAGTTATATTTCATCTAGAGTTAAGTACTTAGAATTCAGCCTAAACAATTTGAATTTTGATCTATGAACATGACATGAACTATCTTTTCAGCAGACTGCCTCTTTTAACAGAATCCTACTTACATTTCCTAAGACCTCAGGTCCAAGGTTGGCATCTTCAAGGGCTCTTTTCCCAGCCACAAGGCAATATCTCCAACAGTCATCTAGGCGACGGTCATTTTTCCCATCAATGTACCCTTTGGATGAGAAATTGCGAATCTGACCACCAAATCTAACTGAGAATGAAGAAGCGTCGAATCTATCAATTAGGCCAATCCCGCTCTCTCCTTCCAGTAGTTTATCATAAAATATATCAATTTCGTTTCCAAAGACAGAAGCCAGCCCCATTCCAGTTATCACAATCCGTTTCTTGGGATCTTTTTCTCTCTTTGGTGCCACTACAGTGGGTGATGACATGGCTCTGACTGCTCTGAATTTTCTATCTGCAGAAAGAAATACAAAACTGGAATCAATTAAAAGAATCATGGAGGATAGTATAGCACCATCGTGATGATGTTGATGTTTAAAGTGAGCACTGATGTGTAACGTAGCATTTGAATTGTGTAACCAATTTCGATTAAAACAAAAAACGAGAACCTTCAACAATAATCATAATAGAAAGAAGCAGACCCAGTAAAACTAATAAGATAACTAAGCAATATAGATTCCCTCACACCACAAAAATACATGAACACCCAGAAAACAACAGAGAGGAGACTAGGAAGATAATGAATTGAAGTGGAATTACTGATACTTACTTTTAGCAGCAAGGAACCCACTTGGCTTTTTGAGAGCCAAGGCCATTTGGTTGTTTTCCA
Organism: Litsea cubeba; assembly: GCA_012931725.1. Lineage (NCBI taxonomy): Eukaryota > Viridiplantae > Streptophyta > Magnoliopsida > Laurales > Lauraceae > Litsea > Litsea cubeba. The sequence continues at coordinate 21,101,102 of CM022953.1, read as the reverse complement.
ATGGTCTGAGGCCATTGTACTGAAGCAAAAAAGCCCCATTGCCACCCTCTTCTCTTTTTCCAAACACCAACTTGGAACAAGAAGAAGCTGCCATCAATGCCATCTCTCTCTCTCTCTGAGAAGCTAGTTTAAATGATGACAAAGAGGCAATTATAAAAGAGAGGTAGAGAGAACTTCTTTGGGTTTTCAGGAAAAAAGGAAGAGAGAAGAAGAATAGAATGGAAGGATCGAGTTCAGGAAGACCTTCTTAGTTTGAAATCAGTTGGGAAATCCGCCAACAATACAAATCAGGTGAAAGGTGGCGAAGTTCCCAAAGCTAGAAAGGAACCATTTCCTTTGTTTTTACTTACTGTGCACTTCAAATGAAGGAAAGCAGCCTAACAACCAAAACTACTTCGAGATCCATTCATCATAGTCCTACATTACCCTTTTCTTCTTTGAAACTTCAATTACCCTGCCCTTCTTTCTCCAAACAGAGAGCCCCCACAAAGACTACTACTAAAACTAGTAAATGAAGTGGACCAGGGATAATATCTGCCCAAGGGCCCAAATTGCATTTTTGGATTTTGGGGTTTACCCAAATATTTTTGATAATGTGGCGATTTCTTAATATATTTTTGCAAATTTTATCCAACTAGGAAAATGGGCATGGTCTGATTGGTTCCATTCTCTTGTATTACAATACATGCCACTCTATGTATAAGCTAGTCTCAGCAATATTCACTGTTGGATTGATCATGTCTGAAATATATTTAGTTATGTCCAATGGTATATAAAGCTCTAATTAGTGTGAAATTTGAAATAGTTCCCGTGCGAGAAAAAGCAGAGTAATTGCTGCCAACAATACCAAAGTGACTGCAATACAGGACCATTCTAGCTCTTTTAACTCAGGGCCATGGATTGATAATGGGCTTCAAGATTTGGCCAAATTGCAAAATGGGCTAGCCTTGGACAAGGTTGGATGGTCTAGTGGGGCCCATTTTCAACGCTGCTCACATGTTGCCTGTGCAGTTCTGGTAAGGAGGCGTGGATGTATGTCAATTCACATCATGAAACTTGCATCCAAGAGCAGCTTTCATTTTGGGGCGGCGGTATGCTAATATTTTAAGCACTTTTTTTTTTTTTTGCTGACAAATATTTTAAGCACTTTGCCAGACTCATGATGTTTAAGTTATCACCAGGGATAGTGATAGTAATAGCTCTCCTTTTATACAAGAAACAGGGAAAATAATAATAATAATAGAAGCACAATTGCTAATCATGTTAGTGTTTAATTCATACCCAAGCTCTCAAATGATGTTGGACATATATATATATATATATATAGACACAAAATCTTGAACTTGTGTGTGTTAAGTCTCGAACTCGTAAGTCATATCTCGAGCTCGTGAATGTCATGTCTCGAACTTGAGAGATATAAAATAAAGGGCAATTTGGTTTAGAAAAAAAATAAAATTTGTTGTATAAGAAGCTTTTGGACATTGCATGTATTTGAGGATGCTTTTGAAGGTATATGATATTTGATGATACTTTTGGTAAAAACCCCAATTATTATTTTATTGTGCGTATACACAATATATGCATACAAACAAAAAATAAATGAGCCTACTAAGAGTCCAACAAACTAGTGGCCTAAACCCATATCTTGCCCTTTTAAGGGTTGTGGACTCTGAACATGAGCCCTTCAGACCCAAATGAATGTCCAGGCCAACAAAAATAGACTCTGGGATCTGGATCAAAATGCCAGCAGATTATTTCACCTTGACGACGACCAAAAAAAAAAAAAAAATTTAGTTCTTTTATAATGTTTCTTTCTAAGAAACTCCTCTCTTAAATAGAAGGAGCAGAACCTTTTGTCCTATATGAGTACCTTCCCGTCCTTCCAAGTTCCAACTGCAGACTTAAATGTGGGCTACACCTTCAACAACAATTTTTATTAGGGGCACATGAGTTAAAAGTAATCGTGGATGGATGGAGTGCTACATCATTGAAGACTGCCGAGCTGAAATGTCCCCAATCAGATTATAGTGTACTAGGACCCAAATTCTGGTGGGTATGGCCGTCTCATTAAAAACAGTACCAGTATTTAGGTTCCACATTCAATCCACGAAAGCTACTTCAAACTTCTCCAGCGGTGTGCAATTAGTGCAATAAATAAATACCATATGCCGTTACCATCTTTTAAACCTCATTAATTTTGAATTGAGTCATGAATACAATCACTTCTAACTGGACAGAAAAAAGTAAAATTTCAAAAGAAAGGAATGAATTAACAAGATATATAGGATGCTTATGGATGACGTTACCATCTTTTAAACCTTATTAATTTTGAACAAAGTCATGTATACTACCACTTCTTGTAGTGATCAAATAATAAACTATTATTCAAATTAGTGAGACGGCAACCGTTGGATCAACTAAATCGGGAATTTGTGATTAATTTTCTTTACCTTCCTCTTTTTAATGGGCAGAAATGGAAGGAGTCCCTCATGTGTCTGGTGATCAATCCATCAGTTGGCCCATTGAAATTGACTTTGAATGTTTAGATACAGAGTATGCAATGGGTCTTAGGATTGTAGAACAGTTTGGATCTTCTAAAGGTGGGCCCCACTCATGTTGTTAATGTGGGCACTACAGTTGCTACATGGTAGTTCTACCCCAGAAATTCATGGACGGTCAAATTGAAGTTTTTGTCAAAATGCAACCGCTCTACAGTAAAGTTCCTCTGTGAGGCTTATTTATTTATTTAGTTATTGAGATTTTTATGAAAAAAAACTCTTTAAAGTTGAGAAATACAAGATAGGGCCCACACACTTCATAATGACAACAATGACCTCTAGTCCATGATATCATGAAATAACCTACATGCAAATTTCATGAAAAATGGACATTCCACGATATCATGAAATAACCCAACATTTCATGCTATCATGGAATCAGAGCCTTTCTATGTTATATTATTCCATAATATTATGAAATAGAGATCATCTGCCGTCATCATGAAATGTCTGGGCTCTTTGTCATATTTTGCAACTTTAAGGGTCTTTTTTTTTTTTTTTTTTTTGTAACATTCCCTTTTTTTTTTTTACTTTGCTACCATTTCTTAACCTTCTTACACTATCATTTGTTTCAAGAACATAGAGATGGACCAGTGGTTGGATATCCTATCTATCACCCAATTGTAGAGGGCTTGATCCCTAGTTCTCTGCCTACATGTGCAAGTGATTTTCTCCCCCATTCGAGAGGTTCACTCTCATGTCTGTCAGGTCTCTCATGGGTCCAGGCCCTGTGACTGCTACTACCATAAATAAATAAAAACACAACTCTTTCATTTATTTCAGGCATAATGAAAAAAATATATATATATCCCTCACCATTTTTGGTGAGGGACACCCCCTTTGGAAAGTGTCAAGTACAAAAGGAGAGTGTCAAGTACATAGGACTCCCCTTTTTGTAGTTGACACTTTCTCAAAGGGGGTGTCCCTCACTAAAAATGGTGAGGGATAGATGCACTTGAATATTTTCCTATAAATAAATCAACAAATGAGGTGATAGATGGGTAAATCCAGGAAGTACTTGCAAGCTTAATAACAAAAGGGCTCAGAGACGAGCACCATTGAAGTTTTGAAACCTTGGGACGATGAAAGGATGAAAATGAAGCCTTCCACATTAAAGCCAACAATCATTAGAGACCGATTGGAGTTTCACAATGCAACTATCATTCAATGATTTTCTTTTTCTGAGTTTCTCATCCATAGCACACATGGATGCAACTTGGACTAGGCCACGCCCTGACCCACATGAAACCGTCGGGGCTAGATCGGGTTCAGGCCTCATGATATGTTTGTGCAACGAGTAGGATTTTGCTCTCAACGGATTTTAATTTACACAGGAGAGATGAATCCTACATTCCACCCCCTCTTGATGGAAATCAAAATCTGCTCTATTTAGAAAAATCAGTTTATTGTGTTTTTTCTTTACAAGAGAAATGCATTACACGAATCATCAAAGGAATAGTCAGTTGCACAAAAAAAAAAAAAAGTTTCAGAATAATTTTCCTCTCTATTGCATGTTAGTCACAAGTGAGGAACCCGTGAGGAATCTATGGATCATAAGATTCCACATTGCTCCTAGAGCAAGGAGTCCTCATTGAGAAATTGTATCTATGAGGATTTCACATTGATATCGGCATATACCAATGTATATAACTGAGAAAAACAGTTTAGGTGTGCAAATCTATAATATTGAGGATTTTCAAATTCTATGGGGGAGGCCGGATTTGAAAATCCTCAAAATGAGGATTTCCATAAGGTCCAAATCCCCAAAGATTTACCATTATCAAACATGCGTTTTACACGTCTTTATTGAAAACGAATATATTTTCTTCGAGAATTTGGTTGTCAAGACCACCTAAGTAAGACAACGGGACACAAAATGCAATAGTTTTCACAACATTTCATTCACTAGATAGAGAAAGAGGAAGCAACACATATGTTTTTGTAATGGAAGTTGACGATATTGTCAACCAATTGACGATAGCGTCAACTGGGAGGATGATGTCGTCAACTAGGATAGTTTTGTAAAAAAAAAAATTGCACGAGCAACTCTCATCATTTTATTATTTTTCTTCATAAAATCGTTGAATTAAAATTTAAAATTAATTTTTTCGTAAAAATTCCTTGAAAAAAAGATAAGTAATCATTGCCTAGGGAATGCAACATTCAAAAAAAAAAATCGCTGTAAGTCCCCAAATCAAAATTCAAATTGTTTATCATATTTAGAAGGTCAAAAATGGACTAGGGGATCATATTTCATCCTCAAATACATCATGAACTTCTAGAGACTTGTGAAAAAATCCAAACCCTTAGATTTGCTTTTTCTGGACTTCTGTAGGCCCATAAGTCACGATCCAAATCATTTATCCGCTTTAGAAGGATAAAACACATATTTTTCTTTTCTTGTGTGAGACTTTTGAAAATATGTGAAAAATGATTAACAAGGATGTAGTTGAGTGCAAATGACATGATTTTCAAGTAATTTTTAGTCAATCTTTTGTTTTTTTAATATGGGAACCTAAATCACAATCCAAACCGTTGATCCTCTTTAAAAAGGATAAAAACTGTTAGGTTTCTAATTTCAGGCCCAAATTCATAAAGGATTTTGAAAAAGTTGTGAAAAACTTCTAACCCTTAAATATGCTTTTTTGGACTTATATGGGCACCTAATTCATGATCCAAACTGATCAGCCGACAAAAAAAGGGCTAGGGGGCCAAATTTCATGTCTTGATTCATCATGAATTTCAAAAAAATTGTGAAAAACGGTTCACTGTTGGATATACTCAGAATCACATGTGAGAAGGACATGAAAATGACAAATAATGAAATTTGTTTCACATGTGACTCATTTTGAATATGCAAATCAATCAAATGTGTAATAGCTATGCACTCGAACGATTTTCACAAAAAAAAAAAAAAAAAAAAAAAAAAAAAACGCTTACTGGATTGTGGGCTATTTCTTTGGACTAAAAAGATTGTAGTTATCGGAGGAATTACCTTCCCTTTCATCGGACTTCAAAGGATATGATCTCAGAGGGCAGATCTTAAGAGGAAGCTAAGGCTTCCGCTTTTATTGGTGAAATCATTCCCCTTTTCTATAGCTACCTTTTGCAGCTTGTTTCCTGACATAATTTTGTCACCTAGTTTTGTATTTTAATGAAACAAGAGATGTAGAATCTTTCAGTTATAGCACAAATAGGACCACCAAGCTACTAAGATAGCTCCAATTTTCTAGAATATAATTCCTAGTAGCACAGGTGTGAATGAGAATGGCCGAATTTCTTCTTCTTCTTCTTTTACTATTTTACATGGGTGGAATGTAAACTATCCTCGTCCTAAACTAGCCTAATCTATCAGCCCAGGAGTCATCCCCAGAGTGCTCGCCTTTGTTACCTCCATCATAGTGCTCCTACTCTGTTCTCCCCATACGACACGTTTGAACTGTACTCCACTGGTAACACGGGAACTGTACTCCACTGGTAACACGGGTCGATCCCTGACTGCCCTGTACCACCAGGCTATCCCTGTACCACCAGGCTATCCCGCATTTCTCAAGATCTTTTCACACTGACTAACTCATGCACATATTCATCTGAATTTAGATCAGGGTTTTAATAAGCCCTACACCTTTCTTCAATTTCATTTTCATTCTACAGTTGTTTGGTATACTATTTTTGTTATAGAAATCACATTTTCTTTCCATAAACTCCAAATTCTTTAGAACACGGGCACTTTCCACTTATCATTTACTGTAGGAATGAATTTATCAAAACTGTTGTTTTCTTCTTCTTTTCAAGTAACCAGTGATGTGAATGGATAACCACAGTGTGTTGAAATAATTTCCTTTTTCTTCATACATATCCATGGATCAAACACTAAACATGTCCCCCTTGTGTACCAGATCAGATACAGTTGGCCTCAAATGTACAGCCCCATTTGAATGATCCTCGCCCTCTACAAACTAAAGGGTTTCTAAGGCCTGCCAGGTGATGATTTATGCTAAAATGATCAAGTAAAAGTTCTACTATATAATAAATGATAATATTGGGCTATATATATATGACCCACCTATAGCGGGGCATAATAATATGTTATGGAGATTTAGGGTCTTGATTTTTTTTACACCCATTAAAGTGGGCCACTCCTTTGATCAATCACCAGCGAATTAGATGATTGAAGACAAGAAATTTGTTCATAGAGAAAGGCCAGACATTGGATTGGTAGGCACTTCCATCCAGGGGCAGGCCTACATTATACAAACCTGGGGCAGTTGCAGTTGCCCCAGGTGGGTCTGATTCAAAAGGGCTTTAGCCCATGCCCCATTCTAATAAAGTCATCGCCCCACCCTAGGATATCAGTTCCTTATACTTAATTTCCCAAAAAAGTAAAAAAAAAAATCATGTGTTTAATTAAACCATATAATAAGTGAAGATTATTGTTAGTTGGTGTTGATTTTGATTTTCTCAATTAACTATCGTCCGCCCCACCCAAATAAAAATGTTAGGTCCACCATTGCTTCCATAAGGGACATCTTCGAGCAAATCCACACCTAGGACCAGTACCTCTAAAGAAGCTCAAAATATGAAAATTACTTGCATCTTATAAGTTCACGATTGGCTTCCAAATCCTCAAGGAAAAGATTTCTGCTTTTTACAGAGTCGCAAAGAATTTACATTTGACAATTGTAAATCTCCAAGGAATTGGGCTTTACCTGAGATACTCATCTTTTAGGATTCTCTGTCCAAACCCTAACCCCACTATGCATGGATGTCAAAATCCTCAGCTAAAATGGGGATGATATAAATTCCTCAAATATGCAGATTCTTGCATGTTACCAAATGTGACCATAGAGAACTCTCATGTAGACAAATCCTCAGGGAGAAAAGCCCTATTCTAGGTTGGTGAAGAACCCTCACAAATTTCTCAAAATTCATAGAAACCCCTCAATTCTAGGCTCTGGATTTTAAACCCCTCAAAAGGGAGGTGGCACTGGCACGCACGTTGGCATAGAAACACAGACAAAACCTAGTACATCAATTAAATCCTACCAATGTGTGTTTAGGTCTGGGCAAAAGATCTAATGAATTCTTTTACTTTGGCTCCATTTCTCCCTAATTCTAGAAAAGAGAGACGACCAAGGTGACCCTTCTACTTCAAGAATTATTCTATTCCTTTATTTCCACTCTCTCCAAGAGATTGCTGATGCGAGCATTAACCACAAACTTCACTTCAAAGCTTAAAGGGACCCAAAGACCATCCCACCCCTGTGAAAACGAAAGGTGCAAGTCAAAATCAAGAAGCAGAAAAGAGATAGAAAAACAACCACAGAAATGGACAATGAGCTGATCAGCAGATTCCCATTCTCCCAACAAAAGAAAATATTAGATATGAAGATTTCAAGATTTCAAGCAGTCCATGGTAAGAACTTTGTTTTATGTTGCTGTCCAACAACTTGCTTCATCACCTATAGGGAAGCCAGGAATTTTCAACTGACTTTATGTGAGAAATGATCATTGATCCAAGGACTGTATCAGAATAAGATGGATTTTAAGATACCACTAGATTCTTATGCTCCAAATTTTTTGTTGCATTTTCTAAACGGTTTGCCCACCCCTCTGATCAATTGTAATAGGGAGTACTGCAGTAAAATCTCATGATCCAAAAGGTTACTCTAAAATGTAAGGTTCCATACATATTTACTCCCAACTTTGCGACAAATCCTGAAATTACAAATTGCCCTTCAATAAAACACTGAAGTTGAAGCGACCTGCTTGTGATCTCCCATCAATCACTTATATAACTAAGTCTTTGAAGGACAGGTAGTCCAAAAGTCCACACTTGGACTCACATGCATCACTCATTGCGATGTTTGACATTGGACTAGAAATGATTCTTCTAAACCAAACTCCATTCAGGAGTCTCACAAATCCAATGACGGCTTCTGACAGCTGCACTCCGGCACTGAGATCCCAACTATCCACCTTTCATGCGTCAAACAAGCTTCCCAAATGCATCTCTTGAGTCCCAAAATATGGCTCCAACAAGTAAGCTCAAAAAACCAATCTTCCCAAGATCTAAGACAACTTCCATCTCCCACCAATAATTTGTTTTAGCAACCCATCTAATGAAAAAGCGTCTTTCCAAATATAGAACCATACACTCGCCCCTTTTTTTAATTTACGTGCATATGGAATGGATGGCCCAACTTGAACTCAAAAGATCACAAACCCTTGCAAACGTAACATGCAGAGTAACTCAGTCATGAATGTGAGTGTCAATAATTGACATAAATACTAGGTGCCAAATACAGTAATTTCAATAAACCCCATATGTTTACACTTGTATACAAGTATATTAATTATTGAATTATATTGAAAGGCAGTTAGAATTAATCTCGAATTTCTAATCAAGTGTAGGATCAAATGGTGGATTGTGCTAAACAGGCTGCCAAAGAGGTACTTAGAGAGTCCGAAGCAAAAAATGAACAACATCACATATAAAGAATCCTGGTGGTGGACTATGGAAGCCTAAAAAGACCATTGCAGAAAAGAAAATTCAAAAACTGACAAAAAAATACAAAGCATATATGCATATATAGTAGCTAAGAATGCTGCTAAAAGAAAGGCAGTAAGTAAATCCAAGTACAAAGTCTATGACCATTTGTATGAGCAGTGATGAACTCAAAGAGGGAAAGGGGGATTTATAAACTAGACAAGGAAAACTAGAGAACTGTATCATAAAAGGTGAAACTGAAGATGAATGTGGAAGGGTTCCTTGTATGGGCTGCATTTCTAAGGCCGCCTATTAGACACAAAATTATGCAAGAATTTTCCAATGAATGAAGAACAATGAGATACCTTCATATAAGAACAAAAGATATGCAGAATTGCATTAACTACCAAGCGATCAAAATATTGAGCCACACAATGATGATGCCTAGTAAAGATTAATTGAGCAACCCTAACAACAAGAATCAAATAATTCAGGAACCAATTTGGGTTTATGCCAGGAAGGCCTACTAGAGGGCTCATTTCTTGTTGAGACTACGCAGAAAAGTTTACAGGAAAGAGGAAAATTTTACAAATGGTCTTTATATATATGGATAAGGCTTATGATAGGGTATTGAAATAGGTAGGTAGAGACTGAAGGGACGAAAAAAAGGCATTGTGAAGGAATATATCAAAAGGATACAGGACATGCATAAAGGGACAATAACAATTAACAAGCATGAGAATCATGTTAAAGGCATCGTTTGAGTTCCTACTTGAAGTGGGGTTAGACCAAGGTCAACAGAATGAAAGATATTCAAGACGAAGTTCTGCAGTGTGTGCTATTTGTAGAAGACGTGGTACCTATTAGTCAAACATGATTACATGAAAGCCAGTAAAAGAAAAGAGAAACACATTTGAGTCAAATGGGTTAAGATTTAGCAAATTAGACAGAATAATATGGAGAGCAAGTTTAGTTGATCTTTGACAAGAAAAAGGAGTTGCTTGGAGTTGAAAATAACTTAGTACCATCATGTGAGATTTTGATATCTAGGGTTGATAATGAGTAGGATAAGATAAAGAAAATAGATTCAGCATAGGTAAGCAAAATGGAGAAAAACTAGTTGAGTTCTATGTGATCAACAATTACTACCTTCCAACTAAGGGGCCATTTCCATAAGGTAGCAGTTAGACCTTCTTTGTTATATGGAACTAAATGTCGAGCAATGAAGAAACAAGAAGCTAAAGTACATTGGGCTGAAATGTGCATGGTTTAGATTTTCACAAAAAAAAAAAAAAGTGCATGGTTAGTAGGACGTGTGAAATTATAAGCAAGGATCACTGTTTAAAAAATCAACTCGTCGGCCATGACCAAGTCGGGTCTACAATGACTTGGACCGAACTTGGCCCTTATATGCAGCATAAAGTAAAAAGACAAAAAAAAAAAGTAAAAAAGGTTTTTTTTTCTTTCTTGTAAAAGCACTTTTTATAACAGAGAGAGAGAGAGAGAGAGAGAGAGAGAGAGAGAGAGAGAGAGAGAGAGAGAGAGAGAGGGTTTCGAGGCTTTCGAGAAGGAGAGAGGAAGAGAGACGTTTTTGTCTGATAATAAATAGGGTTCGGCAGGGATGGATGGCTGGATGGGTTAGGGATTTGATTGGTGGGGATAAGATGGTTTTGGGTTTCAGTAGCAGTGGGGCTTCGCGGAGAGTTGGTGTTATGTTACACAGTCTGGTTTTGACATAGAATATTAGGGTTTGGTTGTGTTGGGTAGGGGTCTCGGCTAGTGGATGGAAGGCTCTGAATGTAGGACTGAGATGATGGGATGGAAAACAAGATTACCTGATGGGCGATCGGGAGCAATGTGGATCTTCGGCTCTGATACCAATTGATGCAGCCATGGATCCACAAACATGAAAATACACTAATTCCATAAGAGTTTTGGCTGAATCCACGAAGGATTTAATGATAGGGACCAAGCTCCAAAGAGTCTTGGTTGAATCTCTAAGGGACTCAACTCACGAGTATTCTCAAACCAAAGAAAAACTCACAGCCACAGGAAAAACCCATAACAATATTATTGAATAATCATGAACTATCTCGTAATGGAGGGATTACATATTTATAGGAAGGGTTGGACACCCCCTTTTCTAGTTGGACTCTATTTTCCTAAACAATAAATGAAACTAAGTCGCTAAACTTCCTTAACAATCCAAATTAGATAAAACTCCTAATTATAAAGACTTCTAAATAAATCAACTCTCAAAAGAAGACTCCTAAGTAATTAAATATTCCAATTAAATAGATGTTTGTTGGGCATGTGGACTAATCCCAATGGGTTGGCTGACTCATGGTCTGGCCTGTATCACAGACCCAAATCAAGTCTAGGCTACAAGTCTCCTCCACATATCTGAATTCAAATCGAAGACCCGAGCATAGACCTAAACTGAAATAAAGGGGTTAGATCGAGAATCGAAGCCCAATTACTAATAAACTAATATAATATACTTATACAGATGTGCAATGTACATAAGATACTCAAGTATGAAATCCATGGACCCGAACATGGGCTTGAACTTCATTCGGGGTCTCTGCAATGGACCCAAAGCTGGAAATGAATTAAAAAAGGGTCCAAATATTGGACCTGTACTCGATTTTTTTAATTTAGATCCTTAACGTATTAGGCACTTGGGTGCCTATTTCGTACCAAGATATAGATGGGATAAGACTGACATGATGATGATGACGATGACAATGACGGCCGTCATTGCACACCATCAAAAACAATTTTAAAGAAAAGAAATGCATTATAAAGCAAAGTAAATAGTGTACAAGAGCAAAATATAAGAACAAAGACTATTAAAGTCTCCTTTCATTAGAGGTGTCCAGGCATATCCACATGTTAGACATAGATACAACTGTTGGACATGGACCATTTTTTAGGATAAAAAAAAAAAGTAGTACTACATCTTTAGTATACAAAATGAACATACACATCAAAAGTAAGATAAACAAAAGAGAAAGACAGCTAGACTAGATATTTCAATTAAAATTTAGGTCATAACATGAGTTCGCTACTAAATAGGCAATTCAATCCTTCTAAGGAGCTAGTCCCGTTGCATCTGATAAATCTTTGATTAACAGCTACATAAAGAGATTGGTAAATTATAATTCAGCACTGACTATTAGTTGATCACTTATTTAACTGAAATCATAATAAAGTTTTCAGTATTAACATTAAAAATTGTTTGAATCATGCACTCTCATAACATGCTGAAATACTTCTGTTACTATCTGTAAAGAACAAAATTTATCGCAAGGAAAAACAGAGCATCTATACAAAGGGAAATCAATCCCAAAATACGTAATAGGTTTTTGTGGCCACCTCCTAAGCAAGGGAGTTGGAAATTTTATCGCAATCCTATCGATATAGAATTCAAGTTGAACTGCTATTAAGTCAATGAGCTGATGTTACATTGATGTTACATACTAAAAGGTGGGCACTTCCTAACCTTTTTAGCAATTTTCCCTATTGAAAGGAAGTCGCAAACTTAAAATCTAACTCTTCATGTGCTTAAGATTCAATTCAACTTCCAAACAGTGTTTGTTAGAGCAGAAGAGAGATTATATGACACTCAATTTCAGGTTTTGCAAGTATCTTATAGCTTGTACATGTAGGAACCAGAACCACCATTTGGTGGTTCACAGTCTTCAGACTATTGACCAATGGGTCCCAATGTAGACAATATCACAAAAGATGAGTGGTCAAAAGATCATAGGTACACCTAGTATTCAACCATTTTTATATTAAGTTCAGACCATTGCTGTGTTTCCTTGAAGATGGTTAATTTAGAGGCTTATGATTCTAAGGTGTATGCCCTATGCCCTATCCACCATGCATGTGTAGATCAATAGTCCAAACTACAAAGCCATGGGGCCTTCATGCAGACCTTGGACATGGGCCCCTCAAAGTTCATGATCAAAACCTTGGAAAGCCCATCTTATGCATGGAATCAAAATAAGCTAAATCCTATCATCCCCTATTATAAGATTTTGGCTTCCCTATTGTTAGGATTTGAGCTTAAAGTTTTAAAATTGATTAGGATATCTAATAGTTTCCTTGTGATTAGAACTTTATTTTGAAAGTTTGAATGTCAAATTTGTTTAGGATTCTATCCTTGAATTATGGTAGGTATAAGATTAGCTAGAGATTAGTTTGTTTTTCATTTGCATTAAATACTCACGTTAGCCAATTGGTCAAGTTAGCAGTTGAGATATCATTATTGTTGTGAGTTGTTTCTCATTTTGGCGTGAGCCTTGCAGAAGTTTTGCAAGAACCTAGATCTTGCTGAGAAGTTGGCAAGGAACTTGATCTTGCCTACATCGGGCTCACACACAGAACACCTAAGGCTCGAGGATATTGTCCAAAATCTAGGGTCAAGGATTGCACCAAACTCTTACCTAGAATATATTGTATCATATATAGAAAAAGGAGTCATCAATATTGATTGTTGTATACCTTTCAGATGGCAATGTCCAGGGAGGAACAGTCATAGCAGCCTATAGGGAGCAACCACATTCTTCACGTGGACTCCCTCTGGTACTGACTAGATGGGTCCCTCAACTCTTGGGGCAGTTTTCCAACCAGGTGACCTCGCTGCTATGCAGTGAGCGGGTCAGAAAACTGTCCCTAGAGTAGAGCCTATGGGCTTCAATCTTAGCCACATTAAAGTGATCCATGACATAAACATGGCCCTCTTCTTTATATTCATTGAAAATGGACTGCATTCGTAAACAGATACCAAAGATGATCAGAAACCTTACCTTACAGTAATAAAAGCCACTCTAATTAAAAATGTTCTCAATCTTTTGTATTCTTTACTTACATTACAATGAAACAGAATAGATCAGCATAAAAGGCCTAAAGCTGAATTCCACAAAACATTCCAGAGGTACACATTGTTACATTTATAACATAAGCATTGCCATGTAATTGAGTAAAAAAAATAATAATAATGCAATTCATCAAGATACATTAGAAGTGGAGAAAGATTAAAACTGCTGATCAACATCAAACTAATGTAATGAGTTCTTACCAATTTTGCACTGCTGATAACAGCATCTCCCTGCTGAAGGAAAACTATAAGAAAAATCCAACGAATTGCATATCAACAGCAATATACAAGTAACAGCAACAGCGCCAAGATACCAAAATGCAGGCTGAAAGAGCTCAAAAAAAAAAAAAAAGACGCTCAGCTATCAACGCAGCGCAACCCCTTGCATACAGTAAGCCATACACAAAACAGAGCACAGCAGACTGCGAAGTCAATCAACAGCACAATCCGCACCTGTTTCTTCCAAATCCGCCGCGCCTGTCTCCAACCACCGTCTACTACACCAGATCCTCCATCCTTCTCCGGCAACAGAGATCCCTCTCTAATCTCATTGGAACTAAATGTCGGATCCGACACATTTTCAACCGATACGTCTCCGATCTCTCCACCACCATTGGAGATCTGCTTGTCAAGCAGCAGCGGAGATCGAATCGCTCCAGCATTATCTCTTTCGATCGGATCTGGATTCCTCTTCGTTATCTGATCTGCTTCTCCCGACAGATGCATCAAAGATCGGAAAACAGGACCGAATTCCTCCTGGAAGCAGAGGGATTCCAACTGATCCGTGCTCTTGATCGACTGCCTCTTCCAGAAAGATGCGAATGAGGTCTTTAGGCGATTGAGAAACACGAAACCCTGATCTTTCCCAAATCCTTCGTCGATGATGGCGAAGAAGACGAACGGATCCTCGATCAAAAAGCAGTAGATCCGCTTCCCAGCAGTGTAGGAGTAGAGGAGGTGGAAAGGAGGCGTCGTTTCGATGCATTTCAGCGCTAGGGTTTTGAGATCGGTATCTCCAGAGCTGAAATCTGAGAGCATCGTAGTTCCACTGCAAACGCAAGCGTACAAGATCTGATGATCCGAATCAGGAATCATCGGATTCGTTAGGGAAGAAGGCGGAAATCAAGGGATGATAGAAGTTGAAGAAGATCTGATATGGCGGGAAAACGACATTGGAAGAAGATGATGGATTTCTGAATGCTCGGTTGAAATCGAAAATAAGCAAAATGGGGATCGATCGAGAGAGGAGAGAGAGAAGAATTGCAGATTGGCGTCGTTGGTCTGGAGAATCTATGCGTGATGGATGAAATTGGGAGCGATGTGACTCGATCTCGAGCGAGAGAAGAAGTGAGATTTTTTTTAGGTTGGGGGATTGTTTGGATAAGACTGTGTGTAATGTTTCGAAACGGGACGCTGCTACTATGTGGTGTTTTGTCGAGAGTGGAGGGAATCTTCAAAGGGAGAAGTATGTGTTTTTTTGTTTTTTTTTCAGCCGGCCTTGTATTCGAGAGTGGAAAGGGAAAGACAAATTAAAGGTATTGGCCTTTTGGAGTTTATTTGTTTATTATACTGATGAGGATTTTATCGAAAAAAATATTTAATTAATACGTATTTGGCAATCAAATATTTTAATAAGTGGGACATCAATTAAAGTGATTGGATTCGATTTTTATTTTTTATTTATCAAAAGAGTATGTCGTCGACACCAACCTTATTTACACTTTATTTACACTGAATAACGTCGGCGATGATCCTGTCCACGATCCATATTAAAAAACTGCTTTCTTCTTCCTTGTGTTTAATGGCCAACAGTAGCTCAAACTAGACAACCATTTACTAGCTAAGCCTTTGCATCTTGTTCTCACTAAACTCTATCCTAGCTTCTAAAAGTTGGGTTGTTCTTTTGTAGTGAGTGGGTAGTTAAGATTCCATTCATCTTAATAATGGGTGTTGCTACAACTGTTGATGCTCCACAAAAGCTACTTCGATCAAATGCACCGCAGCACTTGCAGACTTGCTTGTTAACATTGGGATCACCCCTTGAGAAAATGGATGCTATCATTGAGGGTGTTCTTGTAAAATCAAATTTTGGGTTTTATTTTGGTTACAAAGTAGCAGTGTTCTTGCAGAATTATTTTTTAAGGCATGATGGAACGATAACATCTTTCATTAGGGCTTTGAAGGTCAGTGTTTTCAACTCCATCGTCAAATGTATTTGTCCATTATAACTGGATTTAACATACTTATATGAAAATGCAGATTGCTTGTGTTGAACATTTTGCAACGGAACCTCTCAGTTTCCTAGGCAAAGCCATACTTGATATATAAAGATAGTCAAGTTGATATGCTTTGCCTGCTTTTGTCATTTAGTAATGCCGTTCTTAATAGTTTTGTAAGTGCAAAGAATATAACTCACAAGATTAGAGGGTGCCTAATCAGACTTATCCAAATATTTGATGGAGATTAGCTGCCTTAAAGCCTGAAAAGGGAGAAACAAATGGTCAAAGGACCCTGGTTGTGGGCAGCGCAGGGCTCTCCGATGCCTAAGTTAGCACAAGGATTGAAGGAGAAGAGGGACAAAGTAACGACTAAAGAGAGGATGTGTAAGCATACATTTGTCTTGGAACGTCCTCATATTTATAGAGGATTTTACCTGATATCCTGGAGTGGGCCCATAGATTTGATGGGAATGATCCCATTAGCCCACAAAGTAATAAATGAGGATCCATCATAGCCCACAAAGCATTTATTGCCAGTCCAATCAGCCCACATCGCATTAAATGCATGTCATGTTGGGCCTGATCATGTCTCAAGTCATTGGCGGTTGAGGTCCCATAGGATCCATCCTCGGGCTCTGCCCTGATTTGGCTACAGCCGCTGGATGCCGCCTTGTCAGCGTTCCGGAGAAGATTGTGGACGGCTGGGATGGCCCATCTGTCTCATTGGCACGCGCCCGTATTCAGCCACGTGTCTGATGACGTGGCATAAGTAGGGAAGTGACCACGGTATTTATCTCGATTGACAACCCGACTCCCTTGGCCGGGGTCGGGTGGATAGCCGAGGTCAGCTTGCATAGCTGTGGCCAGACCATAGCCGGGGTCAAAGCACAACCGAAGTCACTCTGGTATCGGCCATGGTTCTGACCCTACTGCCGAGGTGTCTAGCAGCTTATCGCCGAAGTTAACGTAATCCTGGTACTTCAAAAATCACCCCACACAATTGCCCCCTAGCTTCTGACTTCTTAGGGTCTCTAGCCTTTTGAGGTCGGAAGCTATAAAGAGAGAATCCACTGGGGGGTGCTTGATCATTATTTAGCGTCATTCCGACTCATCGAGGTAATTAATTTTGCGCGTCGGTTATCATGGGGAACGGGCCGGCAGTGACACGCGTCGTGAGCGGTTGTGCCGTCAAATTGATGGGACAGGCGCTATTCGCGAAGCGACTCCTTTTCAAACTTCTAAACGGCGCCCAAGGAAGGCCTTCTTCCTCTTATAAATAAGGGCGTCTTCTTCTGCCTTTCTTTCTTTATCTTCACTTCTTACCTTCATTCTCCTAAGACTTTTTCCAGAAATTTTCAGGCGAGGACGATTGCGTAATCATTGAGGATATTTGCGTGCCCAGATTGATCTTCATCTCTGATTCGTCCATCTGTAAGTCTTCCTGAGTCTGGGTTCTTTTAGGGTTTTCCCCCTTTAGGTCTTCTTCTCGCTTTCCTTTTTCAACCCCAAGCCGCAGAAATGGCCGGTCACAAGTTTCAGTTAGAGACCCCTGAGGGTATAGCTAGATTCAGGGAGGCGTACAGTATCCCGGAGGAGGTCCGCCTTAGGCCGGCGGCTCCTTCCGACTATGCCCTGCGTTGCCTGTCCGGTGGCTGGATGCCGTTCCCCTTGATTTCTGTAATCGAGGGTGGGGTTAGGTTCCCCTTACACCCCTTGCTTAGGGCTTGTCTCAGTACTTGGTCTCTTGCCCCCTGCCAGTTGATGCCCAATGGCTACACGGTCGTTATGGGCACGGCCAAGCTAAACGAGGTTTTAGGAATCGACCTCGGTGTGCATGACATCGAGGATGCATATGACATTTGTAAGGCCGGGGGAGGCAACTACTACCTCCGGGTGAAACAGCTCCGGAAGGGCTTCGTTTCGGCCTTGGAAGATTCAAATAAGAACGCTGAGGACGACTTCTTCGGCATCTCGGGGGACTAGGAGTTCGGCGCCGGAGGATAGAACGCACATGGTCCAGCGCCACCTCGGGGTCGTCCCAAGTAAATATCATCCCTCGATTTTGCAACTCATTTTATTCATCCTTCGAATTGCCGAACTGATGTCTTGTCTTATCATGCAGATCTGCGAGAGAGGCAGCGTCGTGCGGCGCGTGACGGCTGGAAGAAGAATGTAACCGACCATAAAAATGTTGAAAAATATACCGAGTACGAGAACAAGTCGCCCTGGAAGCTGTTGGGCTACACGCCGAGGTACCGCGGTCACTACAAAAGGGTCGATATAGCGCAGGAAGACGAGCCGCAAACAGGCGAACCTTCCGTTACAGTTGCCGCAGTTGGGGGTACTCCACTGATTAATCCTACTGCTGGCCGGACTGCATCTGTTGCCGAGGCGTCTACCTCCGCCAGTTCGGGATCTGTAAGCCTGACAAAGGCTGTAGACGCTTATTCATCTGACCAAGGAGAAGGGATGGAAGGAGATCTACCCCAGTTGAAAACCAAAGACCTGACGGCCAGATTCAAGCGCCGGTCTTCTTCTTCAGCAGCGCCTTCTTCTGCCAGTACACGCGCAACTTCGGGTACGGGTGGTGCCGCGGTCTCTTCCTCTCTCATTGTCGCCCCAAGTGTGGGAGTTCGGCGACACTCTCCCGACGGTACGAGGGATGGATCTCCGTTGAGCAAGAGGTCCAAGGCGGAGAGAGACTCTGGGACGCAGAGGATTCCAAAGGACATAAGGTCCGCGCGCATCCCTGGGGAGAGGGCTCCTCTTGAGAAGGGCGCACCGGTGGACAAGGCCCCACTCGAGAAGAGGCTCGAAACCAGTGGGCCTTCGGGGGAAAGCTCTTGGTCGGTCTCGGGATCCCGCCCCCTCGTGCCGGCTCCATGGAGGCCGAGGTTGGAGACTCAGCCCGGGAGGCCCTTGAACGTGGAGGACAAGGTAGCTGGGAACTCCTTAGCCGTCGGGCTGCTCGCGAAGGCTTGTGCCCTCCCGCGTGATATGGAGCATCACGCGAAATATGACAATGAGTCTCTGCTGGCCTCGGCGAGTCAGGCCTCTCTTGTAGTAAGTATTTCTCAATCAATTTTGACAGATTCTGTTTCGGCTTTTCGTATCTAATGTCACTTTCCTTTGCAGAATATTCAGAGGCTCCAGCTGGTCATAGAGAGGAGCGACAAGAGTGTCTCCCGGGTCTCTCAGCTGGAATCCGAAAGGGAGAAGCTTGGGAAGGACTTGGTGGATTGTCAAAGCAGGCTGGCCGACTTGAGGAAGAATAATGCCGACCTGACTGCGGAAAATGCAGTGGCAGTGACTAGCATCACCAACCTCACGGCCAAAACCCACTAGCTAAAAGGGGAGATCCGATCGAAGACTATGAGGGTGCTTGAGCTGGAGGCCGAGCTGGAAAAGCAGAGGGTCACGTCGGCAGCCGAACTGGCAAGGGAGAAGTCCGAGTTGGATCGGGCGTTGAAAGAGAATGCCTACCTGAAGTCTTCGCTTCCGGCCGAAGTCCACGCTGCTTTCCAGAAGGGAGTGGACCGGGCCACGGAGGACTACGAAAGACAGGTGGGGGAGAAAGCTCTCTCTTGTTTGAGGAAGGATGCCGGGCTGCATTGAAAGAAGCGGGGGTTCCTGAAGATCATCCGGTCTAACAGAATCTCCCCAAGTATTCAGACCCGGGATCAGAATCAAACCCTGCCCCTTTTCCTGGGCGGTGCTCCGTCTCTTCCTCCTGCGAATGCCCCAGAGTCGATCGCGCCTGTCGCCGAGGCGACCGGTCGTTCGGAAAAAACAATGAGGGCATTGCTCTCGCTTCAGGGAACGACGTTTGCCGAAATCCTTTTCTTGTAGTTTTTTGAATACTTTCTGATTGTATTTCCTACTTTCGAACTATAACTCTTCACCTTGTATATGGAAAACAAGTTAATACAACTGGGCTCCTTGCTCCTTTCGTACACTTGTTCTTGTTTTGACTAAGTGTCTGAGTCTGGCTAGATACTGATGGCTTGTGGTAAGAGGATTGCCTGAGTTGAGATGAGAATACCACCATCCTGAGTTGGGATGAGAATACCTGGCGGTCTTCACTGTTATCCGTCCTAGTATCCCTCATTCCAAGGACCATAAATGGTACTAAGTACAGCAGCGAGATTGATGTGGAAAATAAGTAGATGACTCCACCTGTCAGCATCCGATTAGCCAGTCAACTCATAGATAACGCGCGCTGCACGGGGAGCCACGGTGGGCCATACTCCATAAATGAGGTCTTGGAACCCGATCCTCCTCTCCTCCTATTAGTAGGGGCTCTCCTCTGCTTCACGTTCACCATTGCCTCGAGTAGGGGAGATGAGTCGGCCAAGGAAGAGAGACCCACATCAGTGGCCCCTTACGTTCCTCATAGTCATGGAGATTTGCTAGCCCTCGCCAGATACTCTGGTGGTTTCATCCCTCAGGAGTCCTTTAAAAACCCTTGCTCTGTGTGAGCCTTTTGCGACTGAAAACAACTTGGGAAAGGTCGTGACTGGCCATCGTGGACCACGCGCTCTCTGAATCTGGTCACCATGGACCACGCGCTTGTTGGGATTGGTGTATGCCCTAAAGCCCACTAGCTGCACTCTCATCTTTTGTCACTGGATATTTACTGGTTATTTAATGGAATGGCTCTTTTCTATTTCTGCATGTATATATGTATGGTCGTGTAAGGCCCATTATTTCTAGTAAATGAATTAGGTGTGTAGTTGCTACACACAGATAGGTCTGAGTCATGGACACTGGAAACAACAAATTTGTTCATAACTGAGAGATGGAGTTGGGCACTTCATCTTGGTATATAGTTATAGTGAGATACTCTCCTGTATTCAGGGTGACTTACCTAAGTCACGGGAGGTCTATCCTGGATTTATCTCATTAGTGCATATGTCATGCATTGAACAGGACCATTGTAGGTGTGATCTCTAAAATAGTACTATCACTAAGAGAGATCGAGTCACCTCATGCTACTGAGTGACCAGTGCTCTTAATCTTGAGCATTTGTGGATGAACTGACGAAATCGAGTTCTTGTGCTTTAATTCACTATGGGTGAGATCTTTTTCATGGGTCAACAGCTCTGTGTTTTGGGTGCTTGGGCTTGATTAGTTGGGACGTGCAGATGCAATAAAGAATCTATGCCATCTAGTGATGGAGTGATCGTCCCCTTAGAATTATCTGATTAATCATAAAAATCTAAGATCTTAGTATATGGATGTTCCATATGGATATTGAACTTGTGGGTCGCTCCCTAGACCAAGAGAATGATATCCGGATGATGATTAAGTCAAGGATATGAAGTTCTAAGGTTGAGATGTAATCGAGAAGGTTGATAGTGCCTTTAATAACCTAACTTGATTATGGATGTTACATAGAGGGGCATTTTGGTCATTTCACTTAGTAGGTCGAAGACGACTGTCACTTTCCGACTAGCTTAAAATCATATTAAATATTTGTCTCTGGAGTTCAACCATAACTCTTTAGTGGAATGAGTTAAGGTTAAAATGGTCTTAATGTTGCTATGGGTTTAGCATGGACATTTTGGTCATTTTGGGAACCAAGGGCAAATATGTCTTTTGGTCCCTCCTCTAGCCACTTTCCTATATTGGCATGGTTTCCTAATTTGTTTAGATAATATGTGGTTGAATTATTTTAGTGGAAAAAATAATTTTGAGTTTAAATTCAAATAGGCATTTGATGGCATACGTGAATTTAACTCTAGCTAAATTATTGTCTTGTGGGCCATGGTATATTAATTATCTTGTGGGCGATGGTGTGATTAATTATCATGTGGGTCGGCCATAATAGGAACTCCTTGTGTGAGGTTTCCAACTTTGAGTAGGTTTCTTTACTTGGAAAGGTTGGACTCATCTTTGGATAAGAATTCCTATAGTAAAGTTTTCCTTTTTATTTTAGAAACTAAAAGTTAGTAGGTGTTGCACACCTAAGGTAACTAATTGCTAAGTTATGGGATGTTCCTTTTTATTTTCCTTTTCTAATTGGAGAGAACTTAGAAGGAAATAAATCTTAGCATTGTATTTCCTTTTGGGGCGTCCAAGAGGATTAGTAGGAAAAGGTTTAAGGGAAAGAAATCCCTAGGTTTGCAATAAAAATAAATTAAAAAAAGGGATATATATTCCCTTGGCCGTCCACACCCAAGATTGCAACACGCCCAGGCTTCTTCTTCTTCGTCCTTGAAGTAAGCATTAAGTATGGTTTTTTCCATACATCATAGTTCAGAAAAACCCTTCAAGAAATCCATATTTAGATCCCACAATCTTAGCCAATCAGATTTGGAAGTGGAATAGAGGAGAAGACTGAATACATAGCTGCTGCAGAAAATTACAGCAACTTGTTTTGCTGATTGCAGATCTGATATCAGCCCTCTTAGATCTTTAATTTCAGATATTTGAAGTCTTCATATCATCAAGGTAATAGTCTTCTTATATCTCCTTTGATTATACAATTGTTGATCATGAAACCATGGAGTTTTTATGCGATTTATATGGCTGATCTGCGCTGCCCAGATCCTTTTTTTTTAAAATCTGTTTTGTTACAAATCAGCCATGGACGTCTCTTGATATGAGATATTCTGATCTGTATCGCATGTTCTTTCAGTGCTCTCTGAACGCGTGTCTTTAATCAACTCCTGCCGATGCGGCTGGGTGGAGATCAGCTCTTGTCGATGCGGCAGGGGGTTGGCTGCGAACTTGGTCTGACCAACCATAGGGTCCTGTGGAGATCCAAGCATCTGCGGTGCTCCGGGAGCGCTTGTTTGCAAATTTTGGTCTAACTGACCAAAGGGTGTAGTAGAGCTCCCGGCGTCGAGGACCAATGAAGAGTAGTGCCTTCAACTTTCAAGCCTTCTTTTTTGTTTTTAGAGGACTGTGAGCCTCCTTACTGTACTTTCTGTCGCTTTTCTGCAACTCATGTAATGAAATTCTCCTATTGTAATGAAGACATTATTCTAGTCAATATCAATGGAATTTCTGTGGATGCAAATGGAGTTTCTCTCTGTATATATATATATATATTTTTACCAATGCGAATGGCATCTCTCTTGGCCGAGATGAATCCGTTTTAGGCTGCTATTGGCCGAGATGAATCTGAGGTCAGCCTCTGGGTGTATGGACCCGAGTTTTGAGAGCGACTAGGTGTATGAACCCGAAGTCAATCTCTGGGAGAGTGAACCCAAAAATTTTGAGAAGCCTGGGTGTATGAACCCAAGGTCAGTCTTAGGGTGTATGAACCCGAGTTTTGAGAGCGACTGGGTGTATGAACCCAAGGTCAGTCTCGGGGTGTATGAACCCGAGTTTTGAGAGCGACTAGGTGTATGAACCCGAAGTCAGTCTCTGGGTGCCTGAACCCAAAATTTTGAGAAGCCTAGGTGTATGAACCCAAGGTCAGTCTCAGGGTGTATGAACCCGAGTTTTGAGAGCAACTGGGTGTATGAACCCGAAGTCGGTCTCGGGCTGCCGGGCTCCGCAACTTGATGACGCAACTTAATGACAGAACGAAGGCCGTTTTTATTGATCATGGAATTTGATTACAATTCTAGAAAAAGAACTTCTTGAGGTGGGTTGCATTCCACGGTCGCGGCAACTGCCTGCCATTCATGTCCTCTAGTTTGTACGACGATTGTCATGTTATTGAAATCACTTTGAACGGGCCATGCCAGTTTGGAGCTAGTTTGCCTTCGTTTGGATTCTTATCAGCCGGGAGCGTCTTCTTCAGGACCAGCTCTCCTATTGAGAACCTTCTCTTTCTGACTCTCTCGTTATATCCTTTGGCTAGCCATTGCTGGTAGTCGGCTAGTCGTATGGCTGCTGCTTCCCTGCGTTCTTCGGCCAATTCTAGTTCCATGGCCAGGTTCATCTCGTTCCGGCCTTGATCAAAAAGTCTTGATCTCAGGGTTGGGAGGCCGATCTCAAGGGGAATGACCGCTTCCATCCCATAGGCTAGAGAGAACGGTGTCACCGAAGTGGAACGCCTCGGGGTTGTCCTGTAAGCCCATGGGACACTAGGGAGCTCCTCTACCCATCTTCCTTTTGCCCAGTCAAGTCGCTTCTTTAGTCCGTCAAGCAATATTCTGTTAGAAATCTCGGCCTGGCCATTGCTCTGCGGGTACGCCGGGGTGAAGTAGTGGTTTCTGATGCCATGCTTTTGACAGAAGCTTCTGAACAGATTGGAGTCGAACTGAGTCCCGTTGTCCGAGATCAAAATTCTATGGATGCCAAATCTCGTTATGATATTCTTCCATAAAAATTTCTTTGAATCCCTTTCGGTGATGGAGGACAGCGGTTCTGCTTCTATCCACTTAGTGAAATAATCAGTAGCCACTATCAGCCATCTCTTATTCCCTGAAGCCCGGTGGAGAGGCCCCACGATGTCCAGCCCCCATTGGACAAAGGGCCATGGGTTGGAGAGGGGGCTCAAGTCCTTGGCTGGCTGATGTAGGGAGTGGGAGAACTTCTGGCACTTCTCGCACTTCCTGGCATATAGCTGCGCTTCCTTCTGCATGTACGGCCACCAGTAACCCTGGTTGATAGATCGGTATGCCAGTGACCGTCCTCCGATATGGCTTCTACAAATCCCTTCATGAATCTCATATAAAAAATCGTCAACCTTACTCGGATGAACGCATTGGAGGTAGGGGCCGGTGAAAGATTTTCTATAGAGCTTGCCTTCGGTAGACAGCCAGAATCAAGCTGCTTTGAGCCTGATCCAGTGAGCCTCATTTTTATCTTCAGGGAGCTTGTCATCCTTGAGGTAGGAAGCGATCGGGTCTATCCAGCTCGGGCCGAGGTCAAGGCATAAAATCTGCCGAGATGGATGGAGCTCTAAGCTTGATCTTGGCAACGACCCGATCTCAACAGTTCTTTCCTTTCCTGTTTCGACAGCGGAAGCCAGGTTTGCAAAGGCGTCGGCATGCGAATTAGTGTCCCTGGCGATCTGCCTGACTTCGGCTGTCTGGAACTGAGTGAGGAGTTTTTTTACGAGGGCTAGATAGGCCGTCATCCTGTCATCCCGGGCTTGGTAGTCCCCAGCTAGTTGCCTTGTCACCAATTGTGAGTCGCTGAAAACCACCAACTGTTGGGCTCTGAGGATTTTGGCACTGTTTAGTCCCGCTATTAGGGCCTTGTACTCAGCTTCATTGTTTATCGCTTTGTAGTCTAGGGTCAGAGCTTGTTCTAATACCAGTCCTTCTAGCGGTTGGAGGACCACGCCGGCACCGGCTCTCTTGGAAGTAGATGAGCCATCGACGAAGACTTTCCATGCCGAGTCAAGGGCTTGGCTCGGAGATAGTTCGTCGACCTCGGCGACTTCATTTTCCTGCTCTCTGCCCCCCAGTTCGGTGCCAGGCTGGGTTGGTGCCGAACTCGGAGAGACGAACTCGACAATGAAATCCGCCAAAATCTGGGCCTTGATCGTAGTTCTGGGTTGATATTGGATATCATACTGTCCCAGTTCGACTGCCCACTTGGAGATTCTGCCTGAAAAGTCAGCTTTTTTGAAAATAGACCTGAGTGGGTGCTCCGTAACAACCACAATGGTATGAGACTGGAAGTAATGAGAGAGCTTGCGAGAGGCACTGACGAGTGCTAACGCGAGCTTCTCGGGTAAGAGGTATCTGGTCTCGGCATCAAGAAGGATCTTGCTCGTGTAATAGATCGGCTTTTGTAGTTTATCTTCCTCTTTGACGAGGACAAAGCTCACCACATGATCTGAGACTGCTAGATACAAGTACAATATCTCTCCTTGGGTTGGAGTAGAGAGTAAGGGCGGCGAAGAGAGATATGTTTTAAGTGCCTGCAGTGCCTGGTCGCACTCAGGGTCCATTGAAATTTTAAGTTTTTTCTCAAAAGTTGAAAGAAAGGTCTGCACTTATCTGACGATCTGCTGATGAATCGATTGAGCGCGGCGGCTATGCCAGTTAGCTTATAAACCTCTTTTGTGGTCGTCGGACTCTGGACTTCCAGGATCGCCGTGATCAGGTCTGGATTGGTCTTTATCCCTCTCCGTGTAACTAAGCTTCCGAGGAATTTGCCGGAAGCGACGCCGAATGCGCATTTGGAGGCGTTCAACTTGAGCTTGAACTTCTTGAGTATGTCGAAAACTTGGGCCAAGTCTGCCAGATGGTCATGAGACTGCTTGGATTTGACGACCATGTTGTCAATATACACTTCAACGGTTCTGCCGAGCTGAGCCTGAAACATCTTGGCGACGAGTCGCTGGTAGGTTGCCCCGACATTCTTCAATCCAAAGGGCATCACCTTGTAACAATAAGTGCCTCGGGGCGTTATAAGCGCAGTCTTCTCATCGTCGGGCTCAAACATCGGGATCTGGTGATACCCTCGATAGGCTTCGAGAAAGCTCATCCTATCGTGGCCAGCGGTGGCGTCGATCATCTGGTCGATTTTCGGGAGTGGGAAGCTGTCTTTCGGGCAAGCTTTATTGAGGTTGGTGAAATCGACGCACACTATCCACTTGCCTATTTTCTTTTTGACAACCACCGTGTTGGCTAACCAGACTGGGGTACTGGACTTCTCTGATCGCTTCAGCCTCTAGCAACCTGTCGACTTCCTCGGCCACGGCTTCTGACTACGGCAAACTTGACCAGCGGGCTTTTTGCATCACGGGTTTGTGTTTAGGATCCACGTTCAGTTTGTGACACATGGCATCGGGGTCGATACCAGGCATTTCGCTCGGGGTCCAAGCGAAGACATCTTTGTTCTGCATTAAGAATTTTGAGAGCTCGGATCTTTCGGGATCGGCAAGCTGGCTGCCAAGCAGGAAGAGCCTGTCTGGGTCGAGTGGATCGATCCTGATCTCAGCTAGATCTTCGATGCTCTTCTTCTCAGGGTTTCGGCCGATCTCGTCCAGCTCCCTCTCGAGTCCTGCCATATGCACCTGCCCCGACTCCTTTTCTCCAGGAACTACGGCCATCATGCACTGTCTGGCCATCTGCTGGTCCCCTTCCACGGTGATCACATCCACACTGCCATCTTTGTTCTCCAACAAGAATTTGAGCTTTTGGTGGTGAGTGGAGGGAATGGCCTGCATATTGTGGAGCTAGGTTCTGCCCATAATAGCATTATAGGGAGAAGGAGCGTCTACCACGAGGAAGTCGGTCATTACGGAGGCTCCGCCTACCCGGGTTTCCAGGGTTACCTTCCCTTTGGGGTATACTGGCTTGGCGCTAAACCCAATCAAAGGAGTTCGAGGCTTTTGCAAGTCTGCTTCTGAGAGACCCATCTTTTGGAAACAGTCGAAATAAAGGATTTCCGACAAACTGCCTGGATCGATGAGGATCCTCTTGAGTGTGAAGTCCCGCAGCTTTAATGTGAGGAGGAGTGGATCGTTATGGGGGAGCTGGACTCCTTCAAGGTCCTTTTTCGAAAAACAGATCGTAGGGTGCTCGCGCCGTGCTTTCTTTGGTGCTGGTCCGAGCTCGGCTCTCATTATCTCTTTTCCATGAGATGCCCGCCTGGCCTCGGCACGAGCCTGAGCATTGCTCTTTGGGGAAGCGGAAGGTGCAGAGGGTGCTAGGTGGATGACATTGATGACTTTCTCTGATCCATCGCTGTCTGGATCCTTGTCGCCGCTTTGATGATTTCGGCTGCTGCTAGCATCACCTGCTTTAATGTAATCCTTCAGGTGGCTTTCTTTGGTGAGTCTTTCCAGGTGTGACTTCAGGATCCCGCACTCCTTGATTTTGTGCCCATTCTGCTTGTGGTAGGCACAAGACCTGCTCTGGTCTCGGGAGGAGGGATCGCCCTGCATGGGCTGAGGCCAGCTGAAATATGGTTGCTTCTT
Organism: Litsea cubeba; assembly: GCA_012931725.1. NCBI lineage: Eukaryota > Viridiplantae > Streptophyta > Magnoliopsida > Laurales > Lauraceae > Litsea > Litsea cubeba. The sequence continues at coordinate 21,073,108 of CM022953.1, read as the reverse complement.
GATTTTATTCATGATCTGATGGATCGTTCCTTGAAGATGGTGTTCACAGCTTGGTAGGAATTAGAGGGAGGTCTGGGCTTCCTGTTACCCCCAGATTTGGATGCTGGGGCTTTCGCCGAGGTGGCCGAAACCCAAGCTTGGTTCGGCTCCTCTTTCCTGAATGGCTTCTTGTCTTTTTTATGAGGCTGATCGCCCTTGTCCTTGTGCCCAACGCCGTGGCTCTCCTGGGCTCAAATATCGTCTTCTTCTCGGGCAATGTACCGCTTCACCCTGGACATCAACACTGGCACGGAGGTTACAGGGTCTCCGGCCAAGTCTTTCCTAAGCTCGTTACCTGGTAACAGAGCATTCTTGAAGGCGAAAATCGCCACTTCATCTTTGGAGACTTCGATCTGACTGTTTGTTACCCATAATTGCTTGGCGAACTGGGTAATATTCTCGCTCTGTTTCATTTTCAGGGCCAGTGTATCAGCATCGGTCTTGGGGACGACACTGTAAGCTTGAAATTTCTTCAAAAAGGAGAGCTGGAGCTGCCTCCAGCTCGAGACAGATCTCTCTAGGAGAGTGTAGAACCATTTCAAAGGGAGGTCACCCAAACTGGAACAAAAGATTTTATAGTTCAGGTGCCCCTCGTCTCCCCAAATAGACATCCTCTAGGAGAAGTGTCGGAGGTGAGCGGCGGGATCCGAGACCCCATCGTAGAGAACAAATCTCGGAACGGAGAACTTCCTGGGCAGGGAGGAGTCCTTGATCTCTCGAGTGAATGGGGAAACGCCAAGATCGGTGGGGCCACAGACATCCTGTTAATCTCGGGCAAGTCCGGCTATCTCTAAATTGCGCTGGACCACCAGCTTGATTCGACTGTCGAGCCATTCTTGTCTATCATCCTTCTCTGGTGACAGGGTTTCTGACTTTATCTTCAAATGGCCTCGACTGTGACGGCTTCGAGCGCGACTGTCTCGGCCGTGATGGCTTCGACTATTGCTCAAACTTTCATCGTGGGCCCGACCGCGCTTATCTTCTAGATAAGTTCTCAAGTCCTCGTGGGAGGAGGCGATCACCCTGCTCTGAGTGGCTCTCCTTTCGCCTTGGCGTCCCGAAGGTTGCCTTAACGAGGTTGTTCCTGTGGCTTTTACTTGCTGCTGGAGCTGACGGATTAACTTTTCTTGTTCTTGGATGAGGGTGTTTTGAGTTGCGACATCCCCGTCGCCAGCGAAGTGACGTGAATGGTGGGACTTGTTTACTGCTACGGATTTGTCCCCTTGTGGACACTCCTGTCGCTGTTCATCTCGCCGGGGAGGCATAACTTCCTCACCCAGGGATGAATCCTCGACTCGCTCTGGGAATGGGATCTGGACGAAGAGGTGTGCGTCAGGATGCTCCTCGATTGCAGCTGCGCCAGACGTTGCCCCGGATCGCTTCTGAGGAGGAATGACCGGCGACGGGCCCGGAGGTGGCGGCAGCTGGATCATTGCTCTTGAGGATTCTCCTCCTTTCTTAGCTTTGGGAGGCATGGCGATTGGATTAATGCTTTCCTACAGACGTCGTCAATTGTAACTGCGAAGAATATAACTCACAAGATTAGAGGGTGCCTAATCAGACTTTTCCAAATATTTGGTGGAGATTAGCTGCCTTAAAGCCTGAAAAGGGAGAAACAAACGGTCAGAGGACTCTGGCTGTGGGCAGCACAGGGCTCTCCGATGCCTAAGTTAGCACAAGGGTTGAAGGAGAAGAGGGACAGAGTAACGACTCAAGAGAGGATATGTATGCATACCTTTGTCTTGGAACGTCCTCATATTTATAGAGGATTTTACCTGATATCCTAGAGTGGGCCCATAGATTTGATAGGAATGATCCCATTAGCCTACAAAGTAATAAATGAGGATCCATCATAGCCCACAATGCATTTATTGCCAGTCCGACAGCCCACATCGTATTAAATGCATGTCATGTTGGGCCTGATCATGTCTCAAGTCATTGGCAGTTAAGGTCCCATCGGATCCATCCTCGGGCTCTGCCCTAATTTGGCTACAGTCGCTGGATGCCGCCTTGTCAGTGATCCAGAGAAGATTGTGGACGGCTGGGATGGCCCATCTGACTCATTGGAACGCGCCCGTATTCAGCCAGATGTCTAATGACGTAGCAAAAGTATGGAGGTGATCACAGTATTTATCTCGATTGACAACCCGACTCCCTTAGCTGGGGTCGGATGGATAGCCGAGGTCAGCTTGCGTAGCCGTGGCCAGACCATAGCCGAGGTCAGAGCACAGCCGAAGTCAGACTGGTATCGGCCATGGTTCTGAATCTACTGTCGAGGTGCGCTTTAAACGGCACGTCGGCATGCTTAACTAGCAGCTTATCGCCGAAGTTAACGTAATCCTGGTACTTCAAAAATCACCCCACACATTTTTCAATTTTATAATTTGACATTTTTGTTCTATGCACATCTATGCTCACAGAATGACACCTTTTAGTAAGTATAGAAGACATAGTTTCAAATGATGTGAACGAGGCGTGCACTGTATGCATGCATTGTATCACTGTGTGCACCTCATTGGGGATAGGACTTGGGGGGGGGGGGGGGGGGGGGGACCAGCTGCCGAAGGAAGGACGACTCAATGTCCAGAACAGATTTCTTTAGCAATTACTGGTTGCCCAAGAAGGGTATAGTTGGGGGACCAGGTGGAAGATTTATCTTCTTGTTTTTATTGGGTGAGTCTAGGAGTAGCTTGATTGCTACAGCTAAAGAAATGGAGAAGGAAATGAAGAAGAGGAGCCATAGCTTCTTTGCTGGAACTAGGCCCAGACAAAGGCAAGGGCAGATGAAGATGAAGAACCAGGGCTTCATTACTGGAAATATCTAGAATGAGCAGAATTCAATAGCTCATTACAGGGTCGGTGATGACCTTAGCTTTGTAAAATAAGGTCACCACCGACGCAGGCTTCCTTTTTTTTTAACAAAAGTTGTAACTTTTTCAGGCGGATTTTGGCTAAAATGCTAATACAACGTCGGTGATGACCTTAACTTTGTAAAATAAGGTCACCACCGACGCAGGCTTCCTTTTATTTTTAACAAAAGTTGTAACTTTTCGATGCGATTTTTGGCAAAGAGCCATCGGAGGGAGGTGACGAATTCGGATGTGGTTAGCCATCGGAGTCATGATCTCTTGGATTGATGCATTTTCACCTTTTTTTAATGAAAAGTTAGGTGCATGTTATATTGTCTCCGTCACATCTACCTCCATTTCTGGTTATGAAAATATATTGTCTCTGTCAACATATGAACATATCCCTTACTAATTAACACAACCTTTAGTTCTAGATGAATTTGTGCCACACTGACACATTTTTTTGGCTTCAGAGAAAACAGTTTCGTGTTTTCAACATACTCCAGGTGAAAAGACCTTATCATTGTTTTTCGTTTGAACCAAATTTTAGGTTTTATTTTCTTATTCTCAACACATCTTAAGGGGAACCAACCAAAACTCATCAAATTCGTTGATATCTCCTAAAAAAGCTTTGTACTACTATGACAAAGATGGATGGTAATGTTGGCTGGTCCTCACAGTTTGGGGAATTTTTAACCATTTGAGAGGCCCCACCATATTTGGACCATATGGATGGCCATCTTATTTACATCATTATAGTGGGGAGGGAGGGGTAGGCGGGCTCCATAATTTCGTTTATTTCAGTGGGTCCTACTCAAAATATACATGTGGTTCTGAAATAGGCCTAGCGCTCTCTCTCTCTCTCTCTCTATATATATATATATATATAGGGGAGGAGGTGTGGTTTATGTTGAGTGCAGGGACTCACTTATATAACTCCAAACCATGAAAGATAACTGATTAGATTACTTGTTGCATTTGATATAATTTTGTGATCTAAGGTTACGCTAATTATTTTATAGCTTAATATGCTTGAAATGTGTTGATTTCATCTTTAGACCATTACTCTCACTACTAGAAAAATCACTTTTAGCGGCCACCATTAGCCGTCGCTAAAAGTCCCCTGGCGGTCGCTAATACTCTCTAGCGACCGCCAAGTAGCCGCCGCGAAAAGTTCATCGCAAAAGTTTATTAGCGACCGCCAATACTCAACAAAATAAAAAAAAAAAGTATTAGCAACCGCCATTGGCGGTCGCTAATACTCAACAAAATTAAAAAAAAAAGTATTAGCAACCGCCATTGGCGGTCGCTAATAGTTTTAAGTTTTAAAAAAAGAAAAAAAAAAGAAGATACATATTGGCTCGACCCCGCCGGGGGATACCCCGGACTCCCTTCGTAAAGCACATGTTTTTACACCATCAGAACTCTTTCAAGAAATTAAATAAATCATAACCATCCATTTGCTAACTAAAATCAACAATTCATAATATAAAGAAAGAAAGCAGTACCTTGTAGGTTCCTATTCAGCCATTTCCCTTGCTTTACTCTGATGTGGCTGGCCCACCACCAGGAATATGTAAGAGGAAACAGACATAACTATAGATTGAACAGAAGCGAACAAAACCTACATCATATTAAAGCATGTAAAAGTAAAACACACCCACAAAAAAAAAAGTAAACCTACATCATATTAAATACTGATACAATTAAAATATTATGCTTGCTTAGAGATGCTATCAATGCATCTACATCATAAAAATAAAGCAATGTTCACCATTATTGTATGGTTCTGCTCCTATATTTAGCATTAATCAAAATAGAAGATGCAACAAGATGAATAGCATATTGGAAAAACCTATAACTAATGAGTTGTATAAAATTACAATGAAAATGGTAGATATTATCAACGGGAAGAATGTTTAATTTTTTATACAATTACTTATCCAATTACGCATTATACAAGGGGAAAAAACAAAAATGTGGTTCTTTGCAGTCTATAAGGACTTACGTTGGGACAAGTTTGCCATGATTCTCTAGCTCTTCACCAGAGGCCTCATCAAAAACTCTCCCAGAAATGTCAACAAGATAAGATTTATCCCTAGTAATTAGGAGTCCCCTGTCAGAAAGCAAATCCAAATCTCGTTGATGAAGCTCCCTTCCATTCACAAAAACACCAGTATCTCCACCTGAATAATTCTTGGGTATAGGATAATTGAACTCACTACTAGAAAACAGGGTATTTACTTAAAAAGTGTGATTCACCTATAGTTTAAATTGTGCCAAGATAAGTGTTCCATCACCCATGGAAGTGAATATAATCATGTACAAAATGAAAGTTAGGTGCATAACAAAATCATGGAGAAATGTGGGAAGATAGCAATCCTTGATACTTGATTAAATACAGCAATGGAAACTCCAACAGCAGCAAGCTCCACAGGCCCTATAATATAATCCAATCCACAGTATTTTCTTATTCATAAAGGGAATTCCCCTGTAAAAAAAAATCATTTATATTTTGAGTGCTGTAGCAAAAGAGTTAATCACCCATTTAACCTGAACAAATTGGGTCAAAATCTATAAATGCATACCCTCCTCCAACCTGACAAAATCACTACCACCCCCTAATGGGAACATTGAGTTAATCACCCATTTAACCAAACCATTTGTCATTCATACCATAACCAAGCATTGTAAAGTGCCCAACTTAATCAAAGTTTATATACATGAAATTTATATATAAATTTGAATTGCATATCTCATGGATGAACATTGAACCATTGTAAAGTGCCCAACTTACCTACTTATATTTCTTGTAGATTCGCTTGGTTACTATGTTCTTGGATTCATCAAAAAATGTGGGAACTTCTCTTCTTTTTTTCAATCCTGCATTAAAAAAAAAGAGCAAGATTAACATGGATACAAATGCTCAACCCTCCTACAAATGCTATACCATATGACAGAGTTCCATTTACAACATTCTAATGCAAGAGGCTTAAAAATAATAAGTTGAAATCAGAAGTATAGAGTCAATTCATAACCACAACATGCATAAGGATTATAGCTTATACTTGCATTTACCAAGCTTTCACACACCCCATTCTCTCAAAGAGAAGAAATGGAATAGAGGAATTTGTCTTTGAAAACATAAAAGCTAAGGAGAATAAGGGGGAGAAAAAAGAACTGTAAACCAATCCATGTTCCTTCACTACAACAAAAACTGCTTTTTGCGGCGGCCGGCGGCCGGCGGTAAAAGTCATATTGGCCGCCGGTAAAAGAAATAGCGATGGTTTGAATGGCCGCCGGTAGGTGTCGGTACATGTTCGGACGGTAAAGGTTTGGGCGGCGGTCAGTGGCCGCCGCTATTGGTATTTTTTGTGGCGGTCCTGACCGCCGGTAAAAGAGATTCGTCGCTTAGTTGGACGACGAAAAAAACTTTTAGCGTTGCCCGTTGGCCGCCGGTAATAGTAAAAATGGCCGCCGCTAAAAATTGCGGCGGCCTTCCGAGTGCCGTTAAAAGAGGGGTTTATTTTTTTCCTTGGCCGCCGGTAATATCAATATTGGCCGCCGGTAATAGCAATATTTTTTTAGCGGCAGTCTTGTGGCCGCCGCTACAAGCAGTATTTTTTTTTTAAAATTTTGCTTTTAACGGCGAGCCTGTGGCCGCCGCTAAAAGTAGTAATTTTTTTTTTATATATATACAGATATCTGCCCACCATAATCACAAAAATACCCGCATATATGATCCAGAGAGTCAGGAAATGCATACTTAGCCTTGGGTAGAACTCTATATAGGAGGCCAAAAGTATAGTGATCCAGACCACTGATTGATAGACCCTACCTACAACTGATGCACCTTGGACTACTACTGGATCTTCAGATCACTGATTTTCTCCATGTTCTTGCAAATCCATGTTGTAAAACAAACATTAAGGACCAGAATTTTCATTAGGAAACAGAATAATTGAGGAATAAATAGTAACTAACATTCTAGAAACATTTTTGTTCTACCAACATCAGATAATTAGAATTATAAATTTTTTAATATAAAGAGTTACACATCTTGACCTACACATTTTCATCCCGCATAGACATTGAAAAGTAAGAACTCAAAAGAAGGGAGACAAATAAAAATATATGCAATCTGGGTGTATTGTAAAACCAAAATGTAAAATTGTGAGAAAGGGGACCATACATGCTGCATGGGACCAGGTCCAAACTGGGGGAAACAATGTGGGATGCCTCCACTAATTCCAGCACAGAAGTAATCAAATTCATGATTGACACTCACATTAAGGTAATAACAGGACATTGAAATTCAAGGGTTGAAGGGTGATGAAATAATGTTGATTGGAAAACATTTTATTGAACCTACATGGTTCAAAAAAAGTCATGCAAGCTATGGTTCACTAGATCGAGCCACCCTGATATGAGTTAAAGAACTCTTGATTTTTATTTTTAAATTCATTTTTAAATTTGCATAAGGACTTCTTAAAAAAATGTAACCAGTATTCTATGTCTAGAATATAAACTCAATAAATTCTAATTGTTTGTGACCTTAGCAAGCTTGACCATCCACCCAAAATCATTTAATAGAACATGGCAAATAGCTCTTACAAATTACAATAATATGGGCTAACCAAAAGAAAATGGAAAGCAGGATTAACATGTGCGCAAAGAAGGATCAACAAGTTGGGGAAGAGATCTATGGCCACCCTTAAGGACTTTTTTTTTTTTAGCTTTACGATAAACTGTACTAAACAAAAGAAGATTACATAGGCAAAATGCGGAACTAGTCAAAGAAAAGAATAGAGTCCTTACCCTCAAGCCCATCTCTGCTGACTCTGTTGCTACCTGTCAAATTATTGCAAGGACTGCCACCAATGACAAGATCAAACCCACCAAATGTAGCAATCATCTCTTCCAGCCTATCACCATTCAGCTGCTGTACATCCGCAATATCAATCAAAGTGCCCCTCTAGTTCGTCTGTTCCCACCAACCACGAATGATGTTTCTATTTATTTCAGAGATCTCAACGGAGACAACAGTCTTTAGAGGGATTCCAAGCCGATGAAGAGCAACCTCAGCTCCGCCAATACCCGAGAAGTCATTTCACCAGCCATGGCTTCATCAGGAGCATCTTGCCCTCACTTTAACTGATTAGGTTACATAGTGAACCAGCAAGTACAAGCTAGCAAAGGGATTATTCGCGTTAACTCGGATGTTGGAAATGTGTTTTTATTTTTACCCAACAGAGCTATGTAAGTAGGGTCCAACTTTTTCTAGTATAAACAGTTGAACCCAATATCACCCCCAGAAGATTATTCCAGCCATCTGAACTCTAATGAGAATATACCATTACAAGTTTACAACCAATGTCAGCATTTAAAGGAGAACATTTGGAGAAAGCCAATAGTGGAGCACCAAGACCAACATATCGGAATTGGATTACTGACAATAGCTCAAACATGTACAATCAACTTTTGCAAGTACAATAGATGATTGAGTTATATAAAAAAAAACATGAACCAAGTCTCCTAATTGAATCAAAATCATTCTCTACATAAACAGAACCCAAAAGAATCTTTCATTCTCCATTTCTTTTCTGGCAGAAACAGAACCCATGAACCATGTTGCATCTACTCTAACCAAACATGGCACTTGTCATACACGCTGATCATCAAACCGATGTCTGTAGAATTACGGTTCCATAAAGAAATTACAGCTCACCCAACATTTTTCTCATCTTATCTCACTCCTCTCCAAATCAAAATCAACAAATCCATGACCAAACAGAGCAGCATAAGCATCAAAATTACTCTAAATCATTGCAAAAGCACACAACGGTGATGCACCCATTTCTCGCAAAGTTTGAATTCAATCAGAACCAAGATCAAACAGAGAAAGGGGGAAATAAGAGAATACAGAGAGAGATCTGAAATTTGGAAGAAAGGGACTGGGAGTATGTGATGCTGAGATTAGGAATCGTACCTTGCGGCATTTGCAGACTACCATGTAATCTTTTAGATTTTCAACAATCATCAAGTAAATAAGCACTACAATATATTACCAAAATACTCACATCACAGCCAAAACAAACTCAAGCAATTGGCACATTCTACAAGTTTCCAATAAAACTGAAAGATCCAGAGAATGAAAAAAAATCGAAGCAGGAAGAAAGAAAAAAGAACAAACCTGAAGAAACAGGGGATTCTTTCTGTATATTTTTTGTTTCTTTTTGTGTTCTGCCTCTCCTTTTCTTCTTCCTTTTTTTTTTCATTTTTTTCTCTGATTCTGGGGCTGGGACTGCCAAACAGATTTTTTCTTTCTTTCTAGTTCTGGGTTTGGGATTGAAAGGTGAAGGATGCTGGCTCGGCAAGGCTGGGAGTGGGGATGGTTCGGCTGGGAGTGGTGAGGGTTTTTATAAAAATTTTCTCACTGTTCTCTCTCTTCTCTCTGTTTTTTTTCTTTCCTGCTGGGATTGTTCGAATGGTTCTTGTGTGGCTACTTGGTGGGCAGATGGCTACTTCGACTGCCTCCGTCTAATTTGAGAGCAGAGTGAGAGCGAGAGAGGGAGGGAGGGAGGGAGGGAGAGAGAGATCGGGAGAGGGAGAGGGAGAGTAGTGAAATGGGGTGGAGATGTGCTAAGGGCTCTCAGATTTGAAATACCCCTACCAACAAGACGAAGAAAATAACACCACCAACGCCAACACCCCTCGCGATCCCAAATCCGCCATCCTCGACTTCCTTCATTCGATTCCATCCTCATTCAACGCCTCCTTCTGGCTTCTCTCCTTCTCCATCGACGCCATTTCCTCATCCTTCTCAGATCTCTCCCCTACGTAGCTAAGGCCGCCGAACTCTCCCCTGATTTCGCCTCCGAGGCTGGCGCCGTTAGACGTCGTCATCACCGCATCCACCTGCAGCAGCGATGCAGATGGGATTGCTAGGGATTTCCTCACGGCGTTATTACGGAACTGCCCCCCGCTGCCTGCCCGCGAGGTGCACCGGCTCGTCGGCTGCCTCCTGGAAGAGTTTCTCCAGGCGGAGGGTGCCGTGGCCTCGGTGTCCGAGTCCGTGTCTTCGCTGCAGGTCCTGCCGTCGTTGTCCTCGTCGCAGAGCTCGTCGATGGCTACTTCGATGGCCTCCGTCAGATTAGAGAGCAGAGCGAGAGCGACAGCGAGAGGGAGAGGGAGGGAGAGATAAGCGCGGGACGAGGGCGGGAGCAAGGGATAAAAAGGGGGGAAGGGAAATGAAGGAAAAATGGGTTTCGGTGTGGATGTTAGTAAAAAAGGCTAGGCGGTCGCTAATGAGGCTATTTGCGACTGCCATAAGCGGCCGTCCGCTTTTTGCTGTGCGAAAGCTCTATTTTCTAGTAGTGTCTACCCAATGACGTCGGGTTCTTATCGATTAGTAAAGATCAGAAGAGTGAGATTCTACCTCAGTTTGCTTGGAGATGAAATTTGGCCAGATGGAAACACAAAAGGTGTCGGCAACAATTTATCATCAGGACATGAGCAAGTGATAGTGGCCTATCCAGCTCATTCTTTGATCCAGAGCTATTTGCCATGATCAGATAAAATCCTTTTCTTTAATTGTCAGACTATAATACAAGTTACCCATTTAAAAAAGATGGAGAACTCGTACTTTCTACTGGTAGTTTCTTCACGGAATCTAAACTACTATTTGCCATTTTATTTGATTGATGGGGGCACGGGTGTGACTATTATTTATCCAGTTAGATGAAAATTCCACTAAACTACACAGCAGGTTTCTTCCCAAAGGAACTGTAAGAAAATCGAAGCACGACCAAGTATTTTGACACATCTCCCCTAGTGTTCCAGGTGTGAGGCCCCACCCCTTGTAGGCCCTCAATTTGAAATTGAATACTATATGTTAGCTTATAATGTCTAATTATACTAATTAGTGGGTTTAGTAAAGGGTAGTTATGTATTTTCCTAGGTTTTAGTTAGATTAGTCCAGTGGTGTAAATAGTAGAGTCAATAGGGTGTCATTTGATATTTTCTAGAGTTTGTTAGTTTGTTAGTGACCCTAACTAGAAATTAGTAATTACTATAGGGGGGTATCCACTAAAGAAGCTTCTACATTCCCACCCAAAGACCAAACTTCCCTCAACCCTAATCCTAATCTTATTCTAACTAAAAAGGGCACTTTAGTCCCTAGCCCAAACCCCCAACCTATATAAACAAACCCCCCATTGCCAAACGATGGCTACTGTTCATCTCTCTCTCATTCCCATCTCTTTCTCTCTTTTTCCCTCATTTCCCTCCAATTCTCCCATCTCCCTCTCTTCCTCTCTTTCTAACTCTAAGAAGAAGAAGAAGACGAACTGCTACAGCTGCAAGTTATAGTAGGATTTCTTTCTTTCCATCCTGGTCATCTCTTCCCCTTCTTCACATCAAGTAAGTACCCACTTCTAGTTCTGTTTCATTAGAAAATTCTCTTTCTCTTTCTAGATCCCTTTCCTTATAGCAATTCTCTGGTGGAAATGGGTATAGGAGTAGAGATCTCTTCTAGATCTGGGTTCTGGGCTGGTTCTGTGTCTGAGAAGACCCTACAGTTGGGATTTTCTTTTTTACCGGATTGGATCTCTGTTTTCTTTCTCTTCTGTCTGCAATTGATCAAGGCAAGTGCAATATGCTTATTTAGTATAGAATGAATGTTTACTATTTTTTATTCTCTGTAATTCTATTTAGATGATGTTAGAACTGTTAGATTTACCTTTGAGCATGTTTTCATGGATTTATGGCCATTGATGGATGGGTTGATCTCATTTGGAAGATCAATGACCCATGGATTGGATGGTTGGATGTATATTGGAGTGTTTATTATGTTTTATGATGGTTCTGTGATGAATGGATGAGGTTAGATGAGTTTTGGTGGAAATCGGACTGAAGAAGAAAGAAATCCAGAATTCCGAAATTTGCAACAAAGGGTGGCCGAGCTCAGTGCATTGGCCGAGCTCAGTGTTGCAGAGCTCAGTGCCCTGGCCGAGCTCAGTGTTGCAGAGCTCGGTGCACTGGCCGAGCTCAGTGTTGCAGAGCTCAGTGCCCGGCCGAGCTCAGTATTGCAGAGCTCAGTGCACCGGCCGAGCTCAGTGTTGCAGAGCTCAGTGTTGGTCGAGCTCAATGTTGCAGAGCTCAGTGTTGCAGAGCTCAATGTTGCAGAGCTTAGTGTTGGTAGAGCTCGGTGTTGGCAGAATTCAGTGTTTTGGCCGAGCTCAGTGAATCAACGGAGCTTAGTGTTTGGCCGAGCTCAGCGTCTTAGCCAAGCTCAGTGTTTGGCCGAGCTCAGTGTCTTAGCTGAGTCCAGTGTTTGGCCGAGCTCAGTATTTTAGCCGAGCTCAGTGCTTAACCGACTTCAGTACTTGACCGACTTCAGTGCTTGACCGAGCTCAATACTTGACCGAGCTCAGAGCTAGAAAGACCGAGTACATGAATTCCAGAGAAAGAAGCTGAAATCTGGGACACCCTTTTACCAAAATTTACAGTGTGAGCAGTCGACCGACCCAGCCAAGAGGTCGACCGAGCACACTGGAAATTCCAGAATTCAGGACTTTACCTGAAGGGTGGAGGCTCTCTGATCCCAGTGTGCCGGGGTCGACAGCCCAGGCCAGGAGGTCGACATAGCACAGTGTGTACAGTGACTTTCTCAGATTTTGGTTTCTTATGTTTTGATCATTATGGGACCCATTGACCATCCAAATAGACTTCCATCACTATACCAACCACGAGCCAATGGTGTGGCTCAACCTTGACCCGTGGGGTCCACTAATTAAGGTCCAGGTTATGTAATCTAAGATAATTCGATCTTTAAATGTTATCAATGATGTACATAACTTCTAGAGCACCAAACACAGTATTCCTTAGCATCTTAGGTTTCATTTGAAGATCGAATTACCTGAGATGGACCTGAACCTGAAAGTGGACCAATCACTTAGGTTGGACTATTGTTATTTCCCGTTGATTCTTGTACTTGAGATTTATCTCATGTATATTATCACTATCACTCTATTGTCCTTATTATTGTTTATACCTGTTAATTAATTGAAAAATGGAGGACCTGAACCTAGGATTACTTAGAGGTGACCCGGTGGTATGAATGGGTGAACACTTACCCGTGTCTGTGGCTAGGCGGGCCCTTTTATGGTCTAAGTGAGGATGTGGTTTACCTTAGATTGGAGAGGTTGGATTATATGTACTTGTAACTCATTATGAATGTAAATGGACTGTATGTCATTGGACATGGACTTGTTATTTCATTTGGACTGTTATATACCAGGCCATGTATTTGGTGGGCCTTGGTATGGATCCAATGATTGGGCTTGGACCTGGATTATGATCTATGGATTGTATTGGATACTTGGACCTCTTAGGGATTTTGTTAGGACCTTGTTCACGCAAGGCAAAGCCTAGACAGACATAGACCTTTATTGTTTCCTGAGTCGGCATAGACATTCACTCAGTTAATCTAAGCTCAGTCAGTTGGACTGATCATCACTAGTAGGAGCTATTGAGAATGTTGAGTGAGCTATCATGATGAGTATTGTTGTAGACGGACGGTGCGATACCGATTTGGTCTCTAGATGATGGATGTGATGTGGATGTTATTTGCGGGGCTAGATAATCCCCAGCACTATGAGGTTTCCCCGCCAAGACTGTGTTTAGTATGGGAGGGCCGTGACATAATATCCCACGGTATCCAGCTCGTGTGAATGTGCCACATTGTATATGTTGATATTATGTTTATCCTGGATTCTATTTGTTTATCTTGCTCAACTGCCTAGTATATGTACCATTGCTATTCTCTTAACTTTATTGCTGTCTCTACTCATTTTGATACATGCATCCTATATTACTTGCATACTGTGACTTGCCAGATCTTTAGATCTGATCCACTCTTGGTGCTTAGGTCTTGACCCCGAGTTAGAGGGCGATGCATACACACTTGTAGAGGCGCCCGTAGTAGGAGACTACGGATGGGGACCGGCCGACCATAAGGTCGAGCCTGAGGTTGGAGAGCCGCACATGGGGCATAAGAGTACATCTGTTTGTTTGGGTTTTTGAGCGATCTTTTGTAGTGAGCTGGGTAGTTAGTCAAATATGTAATAAACCTTTGTTTTTCTCACTTAACATTTTTAGGCTGGACTTCAGCCCGTTATACTTGATATATCATTCAAGATACCTTATGCTTCTGTTATCTCTATTATTGCTTCCGCTTATTTCTTTATGCTTCCGCAATTTAACCGTAGTTATAATATTGTTCAAAAAGTTTTAAATTGGACCTCACTGTGGACGTACGATCTTGGAAGTTCTCGGATTTTCCAGGAAGTAGCGCGCCAACTTCGGTACCTTGACGGTTTTCTCGGTATTCGAAATTGGGGCATTACACTAGGCTTCCAGCTTCAATCCATATAAGGGGCCAAAAAAGAAAAGAATGAAGAAAACATGGATATGAGCCCTAATATGGGTTGCGGACAAGGTCATCGCCGACCTTATTCAGTGTAAATAAGGTTAGCACCAACCTTATTCAAGTGTAAATAAGGTCGGCGCCGACAATGTGCTCTTTTGGTATAAAAATTGAAAATCGGACCCAATTGCTCTAATTGGTGCCCCACATGCTAAAATGTTTGATTGCGTAACACGTCTGGATTAAGTGTTTTATTCGGTAAAATCCTCTATATTGATTGTCGCTAACCATTTCATCATCTAATTCTAGCTTGCCTGTCTTATCTCCATCAATATATGAATTGAGAAATTGCTACAATACATGTACTGATAATTTTCCTGGTCATGTATATGTATACCGATAAAAAGGTCGGAACTCAGGAAGTAGGGATGGATGTCGAACCCAACATTTTTATAAATAGGGGAATTTGGTCGGAGCTCCCTTAAGATTGGTTTTTATTATAAACAGTCTATGATTTATTTTTGTAGAGTCAAAGGTCCCTTTTACCGTTTTATATACTTGAAAAGTCAATAATGCCCTTCTAATCTCTTACCGCGTTATTAAAAAATGCTAAAACCTACGCGGAAACTTGCCAACGAAGGAATGAAGCGGAAAATTAGGGATTTTGAATAGCAACGGCAAAGAGAAGGGGGAAAGTGAATCAGAGAAGTAGATTAATCCTTGAGAGCTGCAAGCATTTGTATTATCTTCGAAGAAACAGTTTTGTTGTCGATTTAGTGGTTGCAAAAGTTATTCGTTAGATTTCAAACCCTGGAAAATACAGAATCTCGAGCAGTCGAGGCATCTCCTCATACAAACTGCTAACATCCACTAACTCCAAGACAAGTAAGTTGAGATTCTATCATAAATTAAGATAAATTGTCTAGAACTCAGATAGACTTGGTCCATAACTCATATAAACTTGTAAAAAACTCAAATAAACTTGTTCCAGAACTCAAATAAATTTTTTCCATAACTCAGATAAATTCATACCAAAACTAGATAAATTCTTATATTAATGCTCATCATTATAGTATTAGTGACAAGAAGAATTATTCTTGAGTCAAAGGCCATGTGCCTTAGAATTTCCCCACACGCAGCAAGAATTAAGACATGCAATGTTGAGTCTATTCAACCCCACAAGCTAGCTTCATTCATCATTGGTATACATATGATTTAGGGCATTGATATGGTAATTACTTATTTTTGAGTAGATTACTATTTCACAAAGCTTGACATGTGGAAGATATGCACTTTTTTATAGTTGGAAGAATCAAATCAAGGGGACTTTATAAATAAATATATATGAAGGTTTTTGGATTGATCTCTAGATTGGTCAACTCAAATGTCTAATGCGTGTGCAAAAAGAATAAGATACATAGCAGAAATAAAATAGTAAAAGAATACACCATAAGATCACCAAATATAATGTGGAAAACTCAAACTGGGTGAAAAACCACGGATCCAAATTGGATCAACAATCAAGCTCTATGAGTTTCGCAATTATAAGACAGTCACAGGTCCCTCTCCAGATAATCAACACCTAAGGACTGCAGTTACCCCTTGTGTTGCTTCACACCTCAACGACTTCACACCATTGATTGCAATAGATCAAAACCCATTTGACTCCTCAAATATTCTAGGAAAGAAGATGATCTTATTCAAGAGATGAAGAAGAAACTGCTATCTAGATGAACTATGCAACACAACTCTTCAATGGATTCTCTAGAGAAGAATAATTCTCTCAATTAGGGTTTCTTGCTCAGAACAATGAGAGAGGTCTAGTATGTTTTTTCTTTAGGGCAACGTATAGTCCTTTAAATAGGCTTAGGAACGTGCTTAAGGTTGCCTAAGTTGATTAGAACTAAAATAGGCAATTGAGAGGAATTAAAAATAGATAATCTAATTCGACCAGGAAACTTCCGCAATGTTCGCTCGTCGCTCGAGCGGTAGCTATTCTGTCTCAATGGCAGGTAGTTTCCTGAAGTGCTCGCTCGAGCGGACCTATTTTTTGGATCCGGTAATTTCAGCAGACTTCCAATTCTTCCTGACTTCTTTTTCCTTCCGTTTTCGAATTCTACCCGACCCCTCACTTCTAATTCTTCCTGACTTTCTTCTTTTGGCCTTCCTTCTATCTTCAGTGTGAAGCCTCATCACATTCCACATTTAAAAATAAAAATTACAAATCAATGGACCCAGAGTTTTATCTAACCCATGAATTAGCCAATCACTCAAAAAACCTAACAATCTCCCACTTTGATAATTCATGGACAAAACTCCCTAGGACAATACAAATTGATTTACCCAAAACAAAACTCAAAATACATTAAAAACTTTTTGTTAAAAATAATTAGCACTTGTAGATCTGTGTTGTTTTTGGCTTCCTTTGAATTTCTTATTCTCCCCCTTGATCTCATTTTCAAACTCTCCCCCTTTTGTCCATAATTGACAAAGCTAATGGAGTCAACATGTAACATTCTTGTCAATTAGGATCTAATAGCTCCCTCTCAATTGTAGCTCCCCCTGAATTGTGTCTTCGTAGCAGCACTGTGGGTAGGAGCTTGTTCTTCTTGATTATGGCTTTTTGTATGTAGCCACTCGCACTTCTGTAGTTTGATTTTTCAGTACATAGTGAGCAACTCCCTCATGCAAATCACATCTTCTTATCCAAATTGCAGTTGTCTTGGGTGGAAAGAAATTCTTCCGCGTTGGTAGGCTTTGTAGCTTCTTACAATGGGGATGAATGTATCCTTTTATTCCACGATGATGACAAGTGGATGTGCATGAAGTGCATGACACAATCTTTTTCTTGGAATAACTCAACACATTATTTATATGTGTAATATGTGGAGTAGTGTTTGCAACACTTGTAACAAATACAGTTTTACTTAATTTACTCGTCGAAGTGGATGCACCATGATCATAACCAAGACCACTTCTGTCAAAAGGAGACTTCTGACTGCACAATATGTCTTTAAGAATTTTCGAACCAGTATTCATCTCATTTAGAGAAGCATGTTTAACTTCTAACTCAAACAAATCAAGTGATCTTTAGTATGTCGTTCAAATCTTCTTTCTATTTTTTCACAATCTGAAACTCTGTCTTCATATTCTTAATCTCTTGATTAGCCTTCTCAAGTTCCTGACTCTCAGTAGTCAGATTTTCAGCCACACTGTTTTTCTATTTTTCCAAGAGATGAACATTTTCAATTGCTTGCTCTAACTCTTTCTTCAGTGTATAGTTTTCTTCTTGAGCAGCTTTCAATTTGATTGTAACCTTGTTGCCATACTTGGTCATCACCACGCAATCTTTAAATGCGGAGTAATATTTTTCTACTCAGTCCTTTTCTTGATCTGACACCTCATCCTCATCATTATCTTCATCAGAATCATTGCCAGACACAAATTAGCCGTGAAAGCTATAAACTGTCCATTCACAATTTGAGATGGATCAACCTCAGGTTCCTTTTCCTTTTATTTATCGTCTTCAAAATATTCATCATCCCATGTAGTGTTAAGAGCTTTTTTCTTAGAATTCTTCTTGTTGGCACACTCATTCGCAAAATGAAAATAGCCTTGGCACTCATAACACTTAGTCCCTTTTGAAGAACCCTTTTTTCTCAGATTTAGAATGCTTTCTCTTGGTTTGTTTTGATTTCAAGTACTTCTTGAGGCACTTTATGAGTTCAACAATATCATCTTCAAGCTCAAAATCAGAATCAGATTCAATTTTCTTTTCAGAATCAAAACTCTTCCATTTGGTAGGTTTCTTTCCAGTTTCTTTGACAGCTTTCAAAGCAACATCTTTATCCTTAGATTTCCCTTTATCCAACCGGTTTGCTTCGAAAGTCTGAAAATTTTCAACTTGCTGATTTACATTGATGGAGTCCAAATTCTTATTTTCTTCAATTGCATCAACCTTTGAATCAAACCTCGAAGGTAGAGACCTCAAATTTTTTTTGACAATCTTGTTTTCTGGTATATCATCACGCAAGTTGAAATCATAATTGACAATATCATTCGGCTTTGCATATAATTGATCAAAGGTCCCATCTTCTACCATCACGATGGTTTCAAATTCTTTATTCATGTTCTGCAATTTAGATTGCTTGACAATATCTGTGCCCTCATATACAGTCTGTAAGACATCCCATGCTTCTTTTGTAGTTTTGCATATGGAAATCCTACAGAATTCTTCAGCAGACACTCTATTGTAGATACTATTCATTGTCTTATTATTGCAATTTGATGCAAACTTCTCATCTTTAGTCCATCGGGTTTTTGATTTAGGAACAGTTTGCCCATTAGTCATAGTTATTAGTTTGGAGTAGCCATCCTTAACAATATCCCAGACATCATCATCAATGGATTTAAGGAACTCACTCATCCTTTGCTTCCAATGTGCATAACTTGACCCATCAAGCAAATAATATTTTGTAGTTGATGTACCTTCTTGATTGAGTAACATTCTAGAAGTCTCAAAGGATCAAACACAGTAAATTTGTGCAACCCTCTCTGATACCACGTGAAGGTTTTTGGATTGATCTCTAGATTTGTCAACTTAACATGCCAATGTGTGCAAAAATAATAGATATATAGCGGAAATAAAATAGCAAAAACACACACTACAAAGATACCGGATATAACGTGGAAAACCTAAACTAGGTGAAAAACCATGGATCCAAGTCCAACATGGATCGACAATCAAGATCTATGAATATCGCAATTACAAGACACTCATATATCCATCCCCAAATAATCACTACCTAAGGACTACAGCTACCTCTTGTGTAGCTTCACGCCTCATCGACTTCACACCAATGATTGCAACATATTCAAACCCGCTTGACTACTCAGATCTTCTACGAAAGTAGATGATCTTCTACAAGAGATGCAAAAGAGACTGCTCTCTAGATAAACTCTTAAATGGATACTCTAGAGAAGAATAATTCTCTCAGTTGGGGTTTCTTGCTCAGAACAATGACAGAGGTCTGGTGTGTTCTCCCTTTTGGGCAGCTATAGAGTCCTTTAAATAGGCTTAGGGACATGCTTAAGGTTGCCTAGGTTGATTCGGACTAAAACAGGTCGTATGTGAGAGAAATTAGGAATAGAAGATCTAATTCACGCAGGAAACTTCCGCAACGTTTGCTTGAGCTGTTTTCTGAATCCAGAAATTTTAGCAGACTTCTAATTCTTCCAGACTTATTTTTCCTTTCTTTTTCTAATTCTACTTGACTTCTCACTTCTAGGTCCTCCTGACTTTCTTCTTTTGACCTTCCTTTTGTCTTCAGTGTGAAGCCTCATCATAGTCCACATCTAAAAATAAGAATTACAACTCAATGGACCCAGAGTTTTGCCCAACCCATGAATTAGCCAATCACTAAAAGAACCTAACAATATATTTTTTAAAGGATAGCAACTACTTTGTTTATTTTGTTTTACAAATAACCACCTCTACTAATATGAAAGCCTTGATCAACCACGTACACCTTGATTTTATCATGTAAGGCAAATAAGTAGAGTTGGTTTACTACATATGACTTTAAACTAATTTATGAAGTTCACTATAGTGTTTTGTAAAATGATCAAAAATTTTATTTGTTTATCACTTTTATTTGCCTCATTTACACATAATTGAAAATGATGTGTAAATAAGGCCATTTACACACCGAAATCCTCACACCTACATTCTCCTCCAAAAGGGCACTAGTACGGGCCCCATCAACCACCTTGATTTTTCTTATTCCTATGGGGCCAATAATAATTTGTAATCCAAACTGTTAGTTTTTTTTTATTGAACTAATAAAGTCCAAGACTTTGAAGCTGATTATGTTAATTTTTCATAAATCTTGAACGTGTTGTAAAAAAGTCCCAGCCTATAGATCTAATGTTTAGCACTTTTGTGGGCTCTCAATTCATCATCTAATCTATTCAACATTCTTGTATTAATGGTGGAATACCATGATTTAGTTTCATATCTTAATTTTTCATGGATTATGAGAAATTTCTGAAAAACGTTTAAAAAAGTCGAAATACAATATATATACATTTACTCATGTAAAAATGTGGGAATTAGTCCATAGAGCTAACACCAGACGTTAGATAAATCTTAATAAGTTAACTATGAAAGATATTCTAGTTTAATCATGACCAAATCAGAATTAAAAGAGTTTTATTCATTTATTACGAAATGATAAGCTTTGTCAAATAGTCAATAATTGGTCTTCGATTGTTTCTCAAAATTGTTATTTGAGATTTCAAATGAATAGAGTGGTTTTCAAAAAAGCTAAAAGAAATGTCAGTGGCTAGTTGTAATTAGGGGTGCTCATGGGCCAGGCTTGGATATATAATATGGGCATGTTTAATATTTGATTTAGGTTTGGGTTGAGCGATAGAAAGTCCAAAGCCTGACCCAAATAAGGAATGCTTATGATTTAGTAATAATTCGAACAAAACAATTACTAGAAAGCCCATACAAATGGTAAAAAGCCTTATCAATTACTTGACCCAATTGTCTAAATGGTTGGGTTTGAGCCTGGAATTTACAGCCTGTCTTAGGCTTTTGGGTTGGATACAAGCTTGGATATTCATCACCCAGCTTGACCCAGCTGAAGGAAACCCCTATTTTTAATAGTTATATATAATGAATTGTTTATGTTTAATCATCTAATGTTTTTCATGTTTATGCCCACATTTCAGTTTCTACGTGAACCAGTTCTTGAACCACATATGACTACCTTTGATTTATCCAAGCCATCCATATCACATTACCTTTATTCACCCAAATTTTACTCCAAATCCAATTGGAGTAACATTCAACAAGTAATTAGTCAATGGCTGAAAATGAAAGTCTGAATTTAATTTTACCTTCAAGCATCTATTGATCCTAGAGTAAAGCACTCTCATTGTCTAACAAGAGTGAAATTTGGGTCAAGCACAGGTAGACCCCACATGTCAAAAGGGTGATGGCTTATACTGTGAGGCTAACACACTCATGGGTAAGTGGTGCTGGCACCTTTGTTTCACACAGATATGACTTGGGATCATGGATTAAAAAATCTACAGATAGCGGTGATGCGAATTCCGCAGGTATACGGTTGTCTCAAGTAATATAGACTATGGAAGTCTGAATATCGTTCCCACGAGGATCGTTACAAGGAAAATAACAATGATCAATGAAAATGAGTATAAACTCAAATATAGCTAACAAATGCCACTAGAGATAACAAAAATAATGGAAACACAAAGCAAGATAATAACAATGAAAAAAAAATTGCAAACTAAAAGAAAACAAGAAACTAGATTACAAAGAGATGTTAGTAAAAATAAAAAAACTGAAGTGATAACCTAGAACAAGATTAGTAACAAGTTAATAACAAAAGCAAAATGACAAGGCTAATACAAGAACAATGGAGCAATCTTAGATAGATCAAGTGAATGAGTGTGTGAAAACAAGAAGTGAAAGATCAAGATAAAATAAAAATAAAAACATCCATGGAAATGAGCTAATAACAAGTGAGTAAGATAGGGAATGAATGGATGGAAATGAAAATAAGTGTGCTAAAGTAGTGTAAAATCAAAGGGGGGATAAAAACAAACACATAGAGGGTAAGCAAATTAAATAAGCTAATGGATATGATGGTGTGGATAGAGAAATGGAGTGTGAGAATTAAAATAAGTGAATAAGTGTGTGTGAATGTGAATGAAATCTAACTAAAGTAAGTAAAAATAAGCAACAAGCAATACTAATGGATAGATTGAACCATCTAGAATCCACTAAGTGATACTAATCCAACACTAACGCTCTTCTCTTTTTCCAAACAAATACTCAAATCTAATGACAAATCAATGCTTAGATTTGGAAAATATAACTTTAAGACTCTAAGATAGAAATTAACAATCTAATAGTTAAGACTTTCTTCCCTTCATAAAAGAAAAGATTCCTAATGACTATCTATCAAAAGTAAGCATAAACTATCAAAAGATATTAACTCCTAAGCATGATTTATCAAACCTAAGCATAGATAGTAAAAAGAATACTAAGATAGAAAAATAAGCATGAAAGGTAGCACATTGCAATGAAGAAAAATCTATTCTAGCATATTAATCACATAAACAAAGGGAGTTAAGAGCACATGCAAAAAAGAATAGCATTAACTTAGCTTCATCTAGAAGATCCAATCAAAGTGATTAACCACCCATTGGAGAAGACAAAGCTTTCATTCCGAATCTTTAATTTTTACAAAGCTTTTATCACTTTCTCTCTACAATTGCTCTCAATTACATGAAAAGCTTAAGTAAAGAGGAGGAGGGTCTCATTACTTGTGTCTTTGATGCCTAGAGCTCCCTTCCTTATATAGAAATATTTGTCTTGCTTTCTTTTGATTTCTTTCTGATGTGGGACTTCACAAGAATGAAAATATGAATATATGAATGTCATTCCCGAGTTAAAAAATAGTTCCCAGATTGATGTGCGATTTTGACCCCCGAAACATCCGAATTGGAAAAAATGTCTTGCAATATGATTTGTAGATCTTAGAACAAGCTTTCCAATGCTTCTGAGATCACCTTAATCGGACACCAGAGTAAAAATGATATGGTCAAAATACCAACTCAGGTCTTTCATTTTTCTTCTTATTGTTGGCATAATTTTGTCATTTCTTTATCCAATTGTCTTCCAAACTTATCGTTGCTCTCTTTAACTCCTGAATCTCAACTTTAATATTCAATTTCACCTACAAAGAGAAATTAACATAATTGAGAATATTTTCGAACATATTTTGTATGGAGGCCATTGGAATTCATATAAATGCATACAAATGACCATCTATAATGGAAAGATATGAGCAAAGCATGATGGAGAGAAAATTTATGATTTTTATGCTAAAAATAGTATTTCGAGTTCTTTTATCTTTGAAAACTCATAAAATAATGCTATGAAAGTGTATCTTTTGTGAACTCATCAAGCGGGACGCTATGGGCCTGTTTGGCATTGTTCTTGCATTGCTCCTAGTTTTATGCTCAGATCAGGTTATGCCATGATCGGGTCGTGCCATGACTAAAATTTACAGAAATAGTTTGGCAACATTATATTAAAATGTTCTGTTGAGAATATACCATACGGAACTTATTTGGTAATGGTGTAGAAGATTTTCTCCAACAAAAGGAAGCAAGAGAATCATAGGATCTAAAATGTGGGACCTACCTTTTAATATTTACGGCACTCTATTATTGGCATATATGGGTGATAGGACCCACCTAAAGAAGTTACAACATACCCACCATTATAAAGTAAAACATGGGGCCCATATTCATAGGATTTATAAGGTGTGCCTAGGCCCATCCTTTTTTAATATAAATATGAGACCCATCTTTATAAATTACAACATGGTATGTACCTTTAGAAATTAAAATATGGGCCCACATTCATGGGATTTTTGACTTTTCGGCACATCTCAATCTGAAGTGGGTCACATGATAATAATCACAAAAGGATTTATAATGTAAGACCATTTTTGGTGATCGTGACTAGGTGACCCATAGTTAGGAATTACAGAGTGGTGCTACATTTTTTTGTGATTTTGTACATAGGACCCACATTTAGAAATTTTAATGTGGTGCCCATCTTTAGAAATTATTATAGATTATAATGTGAAGCCATCTTGTTCGTTGATTATCAACACAGGACCCACTTTAAAGATTATGTGGTACTCGCCTTTAGAAAATAGAACATGGGGCCACATCTTAGGATTAACAACATGGGCCCACATTCAAAGGAATGTGGCTCCACCTTTTGTGATTGTGACCATATTACCCACATTTAAAAATTAGAACATGGGGGCTCACATATCTAAAGGATTTATAATGTGGTCCCACTATCGTAAGAGATTAAGAATTATAATATGGGCACACCTTTTGTGATTATTATCATGTGGCCCACTTTAGAAATTAGGTAGTGGAGTCACTTCGAGATAAGGCAAGATATAAGTTGGAAACAATTGTTCTTTAAAAAAATGAAGGTTTTTTGTTTCGAGTTTCTTATTCCAGCGAGTTAGGATTTTGAGATTGCTTCCCTCAAGATCAAAATTAGAAACAGTGATTTGCACATACCAAACATGTTTTTTACAGGCTTATCTTGTGGGAATATGGGAACATCCGAATGGCATGATGTCAAACACACCCTATTTTTTCGCGATATCGAGAGGCAAAATATCGCCAAAATAGCGGTAAATATCGAACGAGATGGTCAAAATATCGGATTGGAAATATCGGCCGAGATGGAGTACTGGTCAAAAACTCTAGTTTTTTTGTGACCTTTTCCCTATTCCTCCATCTTCTTCTCCTCTCCCCTCATCTCCTTAGAGCAGCCATCTCCATAGCTCATTCTCTTGCATATTTCCAAATTTCAACACTATTTCTTAAAAAAATCATTTAATTCGATAAGAGAAAATCAACTTAACTCCCTTATTTTTACTATTACGTATTTTTTATTGTTTGGTTTTAGATAAAGCATCAAAATGAATGAAAAGATTATTGAGTTTGTCACTTGTGTTGTGTTCTTCACTTAGATGATAGATCTACACACTTTCATGCTAGATCTACTCATATATATGATTTTGGATTTAGAAAAATATTTTTTTTTAAATCTTCTACTTAAAAAAAAATAATTGTTGGAATATTGATGATACTAAATAGTAAATACTAATGGCTTATTAATAGTGTATAGATGATAGATCTACTCATACACATGATTTTGGATTTTTTTTAATTCTTTTATTTTTGAATTTTTTAATCTTTGAATTATAATATATCATTTTTTTGGGGATTCCATCATAAATATGCCCTTTTAATGATTCATGATCACTGTATGGTTTGTAAATGATTGATCTACATACTTTTATGCTAAATCTATATATTTAGGATTTTAAAAATGATTTTATTAAATCTTTATTTTTTATAAAAATAATTGTTGTTACTTTTTAGAGTATTATTGATACCAAAGGTTTATTAATAGTGTGTAGATGATAGATCTACATCCACTTATAATCATACACATGATTTTGGAAATTTTAAAATTATTTTATTTTTAAATTTTCTAATATTTGAATTATAATATATCATTTTTGGGGATCTCATCATAAATATATTTTTTAATGATTCATGATCATTGTATGGTGTGTAAATGACTGATCTACATACTTTTATACTAGATCTATGTATTTAGGGTTTTCAAAATGATTTTTTTAAATCTTCTACTTTTTCTAAAAATAATTGTTGGTAGAATATTACATAAATTTCTTATTTTATAGGAACAATGGTGCGTGAGATAGATCTGGCATTAAGCCATGGTGAAGCAGCCAGAAGCAAGAGTAAAGTAAAATGTAATTATTGTGGACGAGTGCTCAATGGGGGGGGGGGGGAATTATCTGATTGAAACAACATTTAGCACATGTAACAGGACAGGTGGCAAAATCTCATAAAGTGATAAATGATTGAGTTAGTATTGAATGGTAATTGATATGTTACATTTATTTTCTTACATTTCACACTAATAAATTGAAAATGCGTAAAGATAATGATTGTTTTATATGAAATACCGGAGAAGACAGCGAACTGCGACACAAATAGGACTCATAACTTAAGGTGACCGATATTTTGATTTATTGTTGTTACTAATGGAAAAAAATATTATTTTCTAGCATTTTCTAATATTTGGATTTTTTGGATATTTTTGTGATTTTTTTTTGATTAAGAAAAATTCACACCGCGACGACCGCAACGGACCAATAACCGCTACCGATACCGATATCTCGGTTTTTCTGCTTGGCCGATACCGCGACCGAAACCGCGATTTTAAACCATGCTAGGGATCGATCTTGGGTTAGTTTAAAAGTATCACCCCTAATTAGTAGTCCAACAAAATAAAATGAAATGAAAAAGAAAGAAAAAAAATATACACTTAACCCCTGATTATAGACAATTCAAAGTCACTCAATTTTCTGCCCTCAGATTAAGTGTTTGATTTTGTGTTTTTTTTTTTTTTTTTTCGCACAATCAATCCAATTTTAAGTGAAATTGTAATGAGTGCCAATTTCGACATGGGACGAAGGGAAAGTGGATGTGGGAGGGTGGGGTGTATAATTGATCCTAGCCCAAGTGGGTCTATTCTCACATCTATTCATTATCAATGCCTACCCAAGACTAATCACTTTAGTCCTCAATACAGTAGTCAACATACAAAAAATAAAAAAAAAGGCAAGTATCAATGCTATTTGCAGGCCATCATCTGTTCATTTATTCATTCATTGCATGCAATACAAGAAACTAATTAAAAGGAAGAAAAGAGAAAGAACATAGATTCTTTCATTGAGCTTTACATAAACTATTCACATCCATACAAAGTATCCATCAAGTTCCTCTCTAACTACCCCTTCTTTGGTAGCCACCAAAGCAGTCACTATTACAGTAGCAGCAGCCGCCGCAAACGGGATCCAACTATATTTCACCAAGAACCTGTTGTTCCTTTCATCAATGTACTTCTTCACTTTGTCCATCTCATCATCCATGTTAGGGTACATGGAAGGATAAGAAGCAAACCCATCAACCCTCTTCACAAAGCTCACCACCTCCTCATCCCTCTTCCACTTCCCCTTCAAAATGCCACATCTCTTCAACACCCTCACATCTCCCTCATCTTCCACCAACTCATTCAACAGCTGCAAGTATCGCGTCACGGGCCTTGTTGTTCGCGAGCTCTCCAGTGCCACCAGATTCAACACCACAGTCTCCATCTTCGAATCCCAGAACAGCACTGGCAACTTCAAAGTTGGCGATTTGAACTCGACGGTGAATAACTGGTCAGTGCTCGCCTCAAGCCGGACCCCATTCTGCCGGAGCTCCTTCGCGGTGAGGACGGGTCCCCCGCCTGTGGAGGAGCTATTGTTGGTTCCTGCTGGCACTATGCAATGGTGCAGGCACTCTAAAAGGGTCTTGTCTTGTGACAAGAGGGAGGCTTTGTAGGACGGGAACTTCTTGAAATCAATATAGAAAGGGGTGTAATACCAACAGAAGACAGAGGCTACTTCTGAGATGTTGTTATTGTCGAAAGATAGTTTGAATTTTTCAAGAGAGGGGATGTTAGTCCCATTGAGCAAATTATCTTTTCTCAAATTTTCTTTGATAAGAGACTGACAGTGAGCTTTGGTCAATGCCAATGCATTTCGGAGGGTTTTGACTACTTCTGTGATGCAGTGTAGACGAAGCTGGTTATCTAACATGGCTATGTCTGAGAGTACATGGGCTCCATGTTTTGACAGGCAGTACTTGTCCAAGTTCTCCCTGTCGAAGGAAATGATGCCATGGCAATTCTTATTGGTGTCATGCAGAAAGCCCACCACAAGATAAATGGCATCGATTGCTAACTTGTTTTCTGGAGTCAGATCTTCTAGTTTTTTTTCGATTTCTGTATTCAGATCTTCTGTTGTTTGTCTTGTTGGGGTTTTTGTATTTTGAGGTAGATCTGAGGTTTTTCCGGTTTCTTTGGCTGCTGAGGATCCGGTTTCTGAATTTTTAGCCCGATCTTCTGACGTTTTTGTCTTATCTGAGGGTCCTTCTTCTGTGAAAGAAAGGATCATGAGAGGCTTTTGTAAGTGGAAATGCAGACAAAAGGTACATTTTCATGGAAATGAAAAAACCCTTGCTTTTATTGTCGTTGTTATTTATTTATTAACTGTGTTTAATTCCGAAACCATTTTGGGTTGGTTCTAGATCCTGTCATAAAAAAAACCCAACCGTGCCCCAAAGAGTGGCTAGGAATCTCTGAATTGTTGAACTAAAAGTGATTGTGGCGCCACACATGACCACATGGGACCTACTCCTTTTTAGAACGTCCAATAAAGGATAGTTTCCCACGATCAAAGAGTTTTAAAATTTGTTTTTACAAAGTGCTCAATTAGGGAGACAATATTAGAGAGATTCTTGAAAGCCTGCCTTGATGGGAGAATTCCATCTCTATAAAAAAAAAAAAAATTGGGTTACTTCCTACAGGTATGAGAGAAAGAAAATAAAAGCTTAAGGAAGTTGTAAACCCACCCCTCTTTCAGGTTTGCCATTTGAATTAAAGGTGAATTAAAAGGAAAATCTTGGGATTTCTAGAAAGCTAGCATGAATGCCTTCCTGCTACAGATATTTATATTTATGCAGGGTCTATGATCAGTGACCGTGTCCATCCAAACAGTCCTGAGTCCCAAAAATGTTGTTGAAAAGAAGATGAGATCATGAGAATTGGAGAAACAGTCTGTTTTGAAAGTGAAATCTTCATTGCGAAATGATGAGAGGACAAAGCCTAACATTTCCATGGAAATCCATATGGTAGCTTAACGAAAGAAATGAAGAAAGAAAACGCAATCAGCTCACCTCCGGTGATTATAAAGTAGGCAATGGTTTTCAAGAGATACCGAGCGTCATTGAGGGTTTTTTCATTGGCATTTTGTCCGAAGATGGTGAAGTAAACAGCACCAGCTTTCATATCGAAGCAGTCAGCCCAATTCTTCATATCATCCTTTGTCGACGACGAAGTGAGGAAGAACATTAGTTTTGGGAGGAACAGGTTTTGTTGTGACATCTTCATCCTGTAAGGGGCACTGGTTTCTGCCATTTTTAGTTTGCGTTGCTCTTCTGCCTTTTTTGTCGAATCCTTGTTTCCAGCCATCTTTTGCTTCTTACTAGAATAATGGCTATGGCCTATGGGCAATGGAACTTAGAATAATATTATAGAGAGAGACAGATACATACATAGATGGAAAGATATATAGAGCCTAGAGGATGTGTATGTTTGTGCTCTTACTCACTTCATTCCTTGCTTTGATTGATGGAATTATTTTAGAACATATGTTGCACGAAGAAAGGTTATGGGTGGGAAAGGTATGAAGTAGAAGTACCATTACTTCCTAGGGAGCATTACTTGTCCCGTGATTCACGTGCCCAGAAGGCCATGGTTCTGTGGTGCTGCTCATGGGCTGTCACAGTAGGATCCCAAAACCCAAAAACTGCTCATATTGGGCTGGATATGGCGGGTTACTATTTAGGCTGAAACTTGTGCGTAATTTTTTTTAACCTGATGGTTGAACGGTCCGGGCCTAGGCCTAGGTGCCTATTTATAGTTAAAGGCCTGACTTGCCCAACACCCTTTAGCTCAAAGCCATGTATAGATTTTGTCAATGGGCAGGGTCTTGGCCAGACTTTTAGACCCATTATCTGGTTCAGGTTTAAAGATTAAGCCCACCAACTAAACGTGCTGGCCTGGCCTAGTTCAGGAGGCCCAGCTCTCCCTATGAATACCCAATGTTTCATTGCTTCCAAATCAAATTGAAGGGAACCAGCTTCCTAAATTGTTTGAATGGTGGAGTGACACTGTGAATCATCCAGGTTTGGACTGGGTTAGTTTCCACTCCAAGCAAACTATTTGAAAGCCATTTTGTTAACCGGGTCAAGATTATTGGATAATTAGGACAGCATGAATTCAAATTGTTGAATATACCCAGTCAGAATGTGCTTTGCCAAATCAAGCCCGCTCCATTCTCATATTGTTAGAAGAATTATCAAATTATTATATGAAGGAGCAGTGCCAGTGATAGATTCATCCTACTCGCCGATCATTTCAAACCTTATCTTCTATTTTAGAGTTTGCGTAGACCTATTTTCCTACATCTCCAACCTCATTAATAAATGGGTCGAGCTGAGGTTGGGTCTATTCTTGCTATCTAACTCGGCAGCCGGGCCCAAATCTGTCCCCGTACTTTAGGGTGCAAGCTGCCTCTTTCAGTGCCTTTTAGTTTTACATCAGGTTGGTTTGGGAACTGCTGAACTAGACTGGTTTTGACATTCCAAGCCAGACTAATAAATAGGTTGCTTGGGCTGAGCACTTTAGCCCATGGTTATTTACCTACGGAGGCCCGAATAGAACCAACCCTATGCCCCCTATGTTTCATGTTCCAATCCAAGAATTTATACAATCTCTTTTCAGAACCGTACCTTTTTTAAAAGGGGCATTCGGCGATGGGTCCCTGAACATTTCACTTTATGACCTTAGATCCACAAAAAAAAGTCATGCAGCTAAAGGTCCCTCTCACACTTATGGGTACCTGAAAAGACCAATTTACCCCTCTATAAATTGTCGCCATATTCATATAAAGCCAGCGAAGACGTCAGCCAATATGGATATATTCAGAAAGTGCGCATGACGTTATGATCCGACACGTCCTATCTTGATATGCAACACGTGTAAAGTCCAAGGACACCTGTCAACTCTTTGCTTGCAACCTCTTCACATTTTATATAATTGCTTGGTGAACATTTTTGTCTGGTTGTGCTTATAGATCAGATCCCTGGTGAAGGAGATCCATATGTTGCTTTCTTTGTCGACAAGGTAAAACTTCGTTTGTTGTTCGTCTTCGGTCTTCATAAGGCTCAAGTAATAAAGATTGCTTTGAATGAAGGACATTTTTGCCTGGCTTCTCTCCCTGATCTGGAGCCGTTTCTGGGGGGGTCTCACTCAGACCTCTGCCGCCTCCACTTTCAGCTCTTCTTTTGGCTTCTTCCGGATAGGGATGTCTCCATCTTCCAGATCGCCTGGGTTCAGTGCTTCTTTTTTGCTGTGTTCTCTTTCTTATCTTTTGAGCTCTTTTTGGGGGTCTCCATTAGACCCATGTAATTCCTTTTTGTCCTAGCTTCTGGGTTCTCTTTTCTTTCAATTCAATTATTTTAAAGAAAAAAAAAGGACATTTTTGTTTAGCAGGGTGTTAAGATGGATCCATCTTCTGAGATAGAGCTACTGAACCTCGGTCCTGATCCAATGGGAGAAGAGTATGGTCACTCACTATCATACTGAACCTCGGTCCTGATCCAATGGGAGAAGAGTATGGTCACTCACTATCTTTGAATGCTTTCTTTACATAGTTGGTTCTAGGGGCTTAGATTAACACCGGTGCTTCTTCCAATGTCATTCCTCCACTAGATAAATTTACGCAAAACTCAGACAAATTTTATAAAAAAAGTAAGAACTCAGATAAATTTACGCAAAACTCAGATTAATTTCATACAAACTCATATATATTTGTCAAAAACAAAACTGGCAGACCTTCTTCCTTCTCAATCGATCATATAGATTTGTCTAGAACTCAGATAAATTATTCCAGAACTCAGATAAAGTAGCCAAAAACTCAGATAGATTTGTCTAGAACTCAGATAAATTTGACAAAAACTCAAATAAATTTGTCCGAACTCAGATAAATTTGTCGAAAATTCAGATAAATTTCACAAAAACTCAGATAAATTTATCAAAAACTTAGATAAACTTTACAAAAACTCAAATAAATTCCCTTCTCAGTAAAACCTGCAACTAAGCTCTACTATCTCCTCTCCCTCACCTTTCCTCACTCTCTATCCAATTCGACGGAGACTGTCCAAGGCAACAAAACTTGAGATAAACTTACGCAAAACTCAGATAAATTTTATTAAAAAAGTCAAAACTCAGATAAATTTACGCAAAACTCAGATAAATTTCATACAAACTCATATATATTTGTCAAAAAACGACACCGATAGACCTTCTTCTTTCTCAATCAATCACACAGTCTGTATGCCACTCAAAATCAAGAAGCAATTCTGACCTGCGGGACTGACTGCTTCTGGGATTCTGCAAAAAAGGTCAGGTCGAACTGTCCTGGACCTGACTTGCAGCTACTGTTGGGCTTCTGGAGCGGGCGGGTCGGACCTGACCCAATAGACCCGACCTGGAAGGGTCTCCTTCTTCCTTCGATTTCTGTTACAGAGTAGAGACTGCAGCCCCTTCCTTCCTGTGGTGGTCTTCTCCGACGACGATGGGAGGGCAGCTGGACTGGCGAGACGGCTACGGCGGCGAAGAGAAACCGGCGACGGCTGCGGTGACGATGGGCATGACGGCGATCATAAACTTGAATGGGTTCTGCAACTTTCCAAACTCGAGAAAAAAACGTCAAGCCCTTATTTATTTATTTTTAATCTTAATCTCTCCACTTGTCAAAATAAGATAAGATATACCTTTTGTCTTTTTGAAACCGAACCACAGAGAGCAATTTCCAGGCTTCATCGCATCTCGCTGCTCGCAGGAGAAGAAGGAGTCTACAAGCAGCGATTAAGATATCTTATCGCTGTCAGTTACAGGGGCAATTTAGTCCTAAAAAATAAATACGTGTGGGCTCAGGGACCTCTCACTGCAAACATTCTAGCTGAGTGGACCATAGGCTTTAAAAAGTATTTCCTTGGACTGGAGGCTGGAAACATTGACTTATAGGGACCTTTCGCTAATTTTGCCTTTCTAAAATCATTGATGCATCAGAGCCTCCAGGAGAGAGAGGAAAACTTCTCAAATCTTGTGTGGCCTAAATTTTAGCCATTTGATGTGATGGTTTCTTTGTGTATAAAAAGGTAGATTAATTTAATTACTAATAATAAATTAGAACAGCTGCTTTCTAACTTCCTATCATGTTTTTTTCGAACTCATTTTCCAATTATATCGTCTAGGGACATCTTTTTGCAAGATCAATGCCCATCCATGGGAATAGGCCCATTGGGTTTCATAAATCGAATTGCCAAACTTCTATGAATTATCTACTGTTTCATACTAAAAAAGATGATTATATACTGGTAGAGAGTTTGATTTTTAAATTTAGACAAAATTACTGAACATTTACTAATCGAAACCGTTGAGATTGGACCAGACTTAAGGCTTGGGATTTTCGCAAGGGGAGCAAGAAATTTAGGCTAGCTAGTAGGGCTTGGCTGAGCCAAATTTGGAGGATCGATTATGGAAGGTCCGGACTAGGCTAGGGCTGTAGAATGGCCAGGCCCGGATCTACCCTTACCCTATACTCACATATGCAGGCCAGATCTAATCGAGCCGAAGCTTTTTAGTGGGCCTGCACTAGCTAGGCCCTTAACTTATCCTCAAGGCCAAGGTTGGTCTCGGATTCAAAGAAATAAATTTCTTCTTTTTCTCTTTTAACACTATCGACCTATTGCTAACCAATGTAATTTGTTGTTGGCAATTTCATTTGATTCTAAAATTATTTGGCCTTTGGGATTTTCCATTGAGAGCTTGGAAAGAGTTATGCATATAATGATTATTTAGTTTTTCAAATGTGTAAATATGCAGGGACAGTTTGGAATGAGTTGTATTACTCTTATTTTGAAAGTAATGATCGCATATCCAAAGTCATACATGGATTCTTTTTAGGGTTATTTGTTTCCCATTTATATATGTCAATGCCAATTACACATGTCTTATAATACTTATGCATATGCATTTACGTGTTTACTTATTTACGTATGTAGCTATTCACATGCATAAATTTTTATGTTTGTATTTGATGATGTCAAAATTGGGTTTCGGACACCACCGGTCAAGTAATAAATGCAGTAAATGCAATAATCAAAGAAAAGAGATAAAGGATTATAGTGGTTCGGTCAAAATGACCTACATCCACTATTGAAAGGCAGAGATTGCCTGTGGTGTTTTACTTCCTCAATGATTTCGGATTACAAACTAGAGGAATACAAGAGTTGAAATGAAAAATGGGAAGATCTTAGATGCCCCCAAGTGCTGGTGGGGCTCTTGATTTATAGTGTCTACCCTAGGACGGGCTGCAACATTCGCCCTTGGAACCCTCGAACTGCCCTCGCGCTGGACGAGGCAGGAGAGATATCTCTTCGAGGACCTGGTAGGAGCGGAACCGTTTCCAAAGCAACGTGGCTGCCCTGACTTGGTCTCTTTGTGGGCTAGCTCCTGAACTTCAGCGAATGGAATCGGATCTCGACGGAACTGACGGATCGAGTTCTTCGGCTTGACCTATCATCCTGGAATGGGTCACTTGGGTTTGGATCGGATTACTAGACCCAACTCACCATCACGATTCGGATCTTGGGTCTGATTCATCATTTGCCCCCTTAATGCCCCGTGCCCAAATAATTTTTGAAAGGGGGCATTGGAAAATTCCAATCTCGTCTCCCTACAAAATCTTTCCTTTTTCTGGTTCTACCCTTGTTAGTTACTGTAGATATGTGTTTCGGAGAGTCCTCCCGGCTTGGGCCACTATTCTTTAAAAACTCAGGTTATAAATAAGCCCTAAAGCATTATGTCTTCAGAAACTAGTCCCTGCAGAAAAAACCATTGGGAGAGAAAATGGCCACAAGCAGCAAGAGAGGCGACGGCGCGAGTGGATCCGGCCATGGCGCAATGGGCGCCCCTGTGCGGTTGGGCATGGGAGACGACGGGGTTGCCGCGATGGGCGCCAAGGTAATGCCGGGCGACGTCGGGGCTGCCGCGACGGTCGCCCCGGTGAAGCTGTGCACGGGCGACGAGGGGGCCGCCGCCGCAATGGGCGCCCCGGTGCTGTCGGGCGGCGGCGTGGCTGCTGTGGGGCGGCGGCTCGGGTGAGGCGAGGGCGAGCGCCCGCCAGACGCTGCAGGGCGGCGCGGGCGAGGCGGAGGCGCGCGCCAGCCAGGCGTGGCTGGGCTGCTGTGCTGGCGAGGCGGCGACGAACGCCCTCCAGGCGCTGCGGGGCGGCGCGGGATCGCCTTAGGCGCGGGCCAGCCAGGCGCGGCTGGGCGGCGGTGCTGGCGCCCGCCAGGCGCTGCTGGGAGGCGCGGGATCGCCGGAGGCACGCGCCAGCCAGGCGCGGCTGGGCGGCGCGGGCGAGGTGGTGACGCGCGCCCGCCTGGCTCGGCTGGGCGGCGGTTCCGGCGAGGTGGAGATGGGCGCGGCTGTCGCGGTGGGCGCCCGCCAGGCAGCGGGCGCCCCGCTGATGGGCGGCGACGTGGGCGAGGCTGCCGCGGTGGGTGCGGACGTTGCCGGCCTTCCGGGCGAGGGCACGTCCGTCCACTCGGGCGTGGGAGGATCAAGATTGGGTGTCGCCTTAGTCTCGGCAGCCCGAAACAAGGTGGCAGTCGCCCCAACAGCGCGGGATACGTTGCGTCCTCGCCGAAAAAGATATCAAGGGAAAGTCGTTGTGGAAGGTGACGGATCCAAAGTGAGTACCATCTATAGTGTACTCAACACTGATGACGATATTTTCAAGATCACGGTATCTTATCGCATTCCTCCCACTGTTATGTGCCGGCGGGCTGAAACTGACGAGCCGGCTTGTGATGTCTCATCTGGTGATATCGCCATCTACGAGGAGATGCTTGAAGCAGGATTGAGATTCCCCCTGTCGTCAGCCGTTTGCCGCATTCTCCATTATTTCTCACTGACGCCAGGGCGGTTAGTACCCAATGGGTGGAGAGTTCTCATTGGCTTTCTAGCATTATGGAGACAGATACATAGAGAGGATGCTTCCCCTGTAGAGTTCCATGCCGCTTATAGCTTAACCGAGTCTCCAGCCCCTAATAGGGGATGGTACTATCTTTCCCCCAGGGGTGGCAAGCTGATCACATGCCTACATTCAAATTGCCACAGTTGGAAATCACGCTTCTTTTTCATTGGCGGAGAGTGGGCCTCTAAGACAGATCGAGCATTGGTGCCCATACAATGGGCTGACGCTAAAAGAAGATTAGGTATTCACCGACTATTCTTTCCTGTAATTTATAGCATCCATACGCTCATTTCTTCTCCTTTGTTTTCCGTAGAGTTCCCCGTGCTTTCTGCGGATCAGGAGCGAAAACTGCAGGATATAAAAAATCATCCCAATAAAGATTTTTGCGATCTCCTCTCCAAAGAGAATAGTAGGGCTGGTGGACCCTCTCCAGGGACTTCCTCTTCCAAGAGAAAAGGTAGTTCATTTGGCTTTGACCACAAACTCTTTTTTTTTTTTTAACGACATTTGTGTTTCTGCAGTGATAAGCCGGGAGGCGATTGGAGCTCGCTTTTCTAAGAGAAATACCCCTCCTTCTATAGTGAGGGTAGATGATTCAAAAGGGAATTCTCCACCGTTGACTTTTAAGGCGAGTTCTCTCCGATCTACTTCTTCAGCGGGGCCACCAGTAGCGTCTCTTCGACCTGCCACTCAGGATCATTCTTCCCCAGCTACACCTCCTTCTGCCCCTGGTTCGTGTCCCCCACCCTCTGGAACTTCAAGGGGATCCACTCGGCCTGGCCCCATGCCCGGTAGTCCATCAACAACGATCCGGGAAAGGCTTTGGAGATTTGTGTCGAGTCCTCAGGTTGCACAGGTCAATTCTTTGGGCTCAGAGGGAGTTATAGATTCATTCCTAGAAGGTTTGGTTCAGGTAAAGGTTTACCGTTCCCCTTCTCCATACCTTGATTATTATGTATGCTCTCTCATTTTCTTTGTCTCTTATTGTTTCAGGCTTCCACTGCGTCAGTTGTCTTATTTTCCAGGGTCCAAGCTCTTAGTCGGCTGAAACAGGAAAAAGAGGGTATGCGGAAGTAGCTCTCTGCTGCTCAAGGACGGATTTCTGACCTTGAAGCTGCTGGAAGGGCTTCCCAGGTTGATCTTATGGTGGCTTGTGAGAGAGCGACCAGGTTCGAGACCGAGCTTTTAAACGGCCCAGAAGAGGACGATCGAGGTAGAGGCTGAGCTTGTGAAGGCCCACGAGAAGGTCTTGCTTAGTGAGGGTGAGCTTCTGAAGGCCCACGAGAGGGCTTCGCTCAATGAGGCTGAGCTTGTGAAGGCCCGCGAGAGGGCTTCGCTCAGAGAGGCAGCCTTGGAGACAGACATGAGAGCGACACATGAGAGAGCTTCTTAGGCTGAGCAGGACTTAGAGGATGGTATTGCTGATGCCTTTATTGACGGCTATGAGGAGCTCTGAGGGAAGATCTCTGTTGCCTTTCCAGATATTGATTTCTCAGGCTTCGTGCCGACTGAGGCGCCTGATGATGGTAATGGGAGTTCTGACGATGTTGAGGACAATTCGGAGGACGATGGCGAGGATGGTGGAGATAGCGATGAGAGTGATTAGTGTCAGGGTGCTTTAGCTGTTGCATTTTTTTTTTTTTAGAAAGGCAGTTGATGGCCTAACTGTTTGAATGTAAATGCAAGAATACATTTTTCACAAAATATAGAATGTTTTATTCATCCATTACTCATTGCAATGTCAACTGAAAATAGAAAAAATCATAACTTGGGCCCCGCACATTCACTACTCTGGTTCCCATATAATGCTACTGATAGTACCCTCTTCAAGTGCTCCGCGTTCCATGGATGGAGTAAGATTTTTCCGTCAGAATTTTGGATTCTGTAGGTGCCTGGCCTTACTACTTCTGTGATGAGGTACGGCCCTTCCCAGTTTGGTCCTAGTTTTCCTTCGCGAGAGTCCTTTGTGGCGAGGATGACCTTTTTTAGGACTAAGTCTCCCATTTGAAAAGAACGAGGCTTCACCCTCGAGTTGTAGTATTTTGCCATGCGCCGCTTGTACTCCGCGTTACGGACCGTAGCCATCTCCCTAGCCTCCTCTATCAAGACGAGGTTGATGCGGAGTCCTTCCTCGTTGGTGGCCGGGTCATGGAGGTGGACCCTTAAGGAGTGTACCTCTATTTCGACAGGGATGACTGCCTCGGTTCCAAATGCGAGAGAGAAAGGGGTTTCCCCTGTAGCAGATCTTGGTGTAGTTCGATATGCCCATAACACCCCTGGGAGCTCGTCGACCCAAAGACCCTTTGCTCTTTCGAGCCTCGTCTTTAGATTGCGAAGGACTGTCCTCACCATGACTTTTGCTTGCTCATTTGCTTGTGGGTGTGCTGGACTGGAATGAGGTTGCTTTATCTGGAGGTCGGAGCAGAAGTTGTTGAAGAGTTTGTTATCAAATTGCTTGCCATTGTCACTAACAATAGCGTGAGGTATCCCAAAGCGACAGACTAGGTTTTTTCCAGACGAAGTCTTTTACCTTGGAGTCTGTTATTTTTGCTAAGGGTTCTGCCTCAAAGAAGAGAGATAAAGGATTATAGTGGTTCGGTCAAAATGACCTACGTCCACTGTTGAAAGGCAGAGATTGCCTGTGGTGTTTTACTTCCTCAATGATTTCGGATTACAAACTAGAGGAATACAAGAGTTTAAATGAAAAATGGGAAGATCTTAGATGCCCCAAGTGCTGGTGGGACTCTTGATTTATAGTGTCTACCCTAGGACGGGCTGCAACGTTCGCCCTTGGAACCCTCGAACTGCCCTCGCGCTGGACGAGGTAGGTGAGATATCTCTCCGAGGATCTGGTAGGAGCGGAACTGTTTCCAAAGCAACGTGGCTGCCCTGACTTGGTCTCTTCGTAGGCTAGCACCTGAACTTCAGCGAATGGAATCGGATCTCGACGGAACTGACGGATCGAGTTCTTCAGCTTGACCTATCATCCTGGAATGGGTCACTTGGGTTTGGATCGGATTACTAGACCCGACTCACCATCACGATTCGGATCTTGGGTCTGATTCATCAGTATTTATGTACGTGTGTAGCTATTCACATGCACAAATCTTTGTTTGTAGATGACTTTCTTCCTGGGCCGTAATTTTCATTCCTTAAATCCCAGTAAAATGATCTACATATCTAAGAGTGTTATGAAAGAGAGACCAAAAGAAAGAAGATAGAGCCTTTATGCTATCTCATTAACTGTGTGTAAATACATAGAGAAAGCCTATTTATAGGCAAAGTAACCTCATGAGAGGAACTCTAATTCTAACCTTAACCCATCTTAAGTGGGCATCCACCCAAAATCCATATCTCATAACACTCTCCCTTGGATGACCACTATTTAATGACAGTTGCCTCATTAAAAACCTTGCTAAAGAAAACCTAGTGGGAAAAACCAAAGCGAATCGAAAAAGAGTACAACATTCTTCAAGATCATTGAACTGGTGTTGGACATGCATAATGCTGCCTTGTTAAAACCTTAACTAGGAAAACCCAGTGGGATAAAACCTAGAAAAAGGAAAAAGAGTACAGCGCACAAATGTCCTCGGTAGCATACATCAGGATGCTCCCTAGTAAACCACTCCCCCTGATTATAGCAATCATTTACATAGTTTGATGATGAACTCGACTCATGCCAATCTCATATACAAACTTTTGGATACTGATTTTGACAAAGATTTGGTAAACAGACAAACTTGCTGGACTTCAATTTCATTGTTCTTCTGAAATTCATAAGTGAAGAAGAACTTTGGTGCTATATACTTAGTCTTGTCTCCTTTAATGAAACATTCTCGAATCTGTTTTATGTATGCTTCATTATCTTTATAGATAATATTTGGGATACCTGCAATAGATGGTAATTGGCAAGAACTACGAACATGCCGAGTCAAAGATTTTAGCCATATACATTCCCTACTGGATTAATAAAGAGCCAAGATCTCAGCATGATTAGAGGAGGTAGCTACCAAAGTCTGTTTAGTAGAACGCCAAGAAATGGCGGCATTACCATTAAGAAACACATAATCTGTCTGGGATCGACCCTTGTAAGGATCAGAGAGATAACCTGAATCTGCATATTCTACAAAACTGAAATTTCTACGATCATAAGAATAAAATATTCATAAATCAGTTGTTCCATGCAAATATCATAAGATGTGTTTAATACTAATTCAATGCCTTAATTGGATGGAGTACATACTCCTTGGCTTTGCTTCAGGCATTGGAAATCCTTCCGGGATTTATAAAATGTGGTTCTGTGTCTCAATCATCATCATTATTTCTATTCCATCTCTCTTGAATAATTGTTAAGTATAGAGATCTCTTTCATTATCCGGTATCGGTGCTTCTTCAAGGACTTCCAAAGTCTCACTAGGGACTTTCATTATTCTAGAGAGAACGGATTTTACCATAACCTCTTCAGGAGCGTTATGTATCTCTTCGGGAGGAACCTATTCAGGAGTGTTGAGTGTCTCTTCGGGAGGAACCTCTTCAGGAGCGTTTCTTGCCTCTTCGGGAGGAACCTCTTCACGAACGTTACTTGCATCTTCGGGAGGAACCTCTTCAGGAGGGTTTACTTGCCTCTTCAGGAGAAACCTCTTCAGGATGGTTTACTTGCCTCCTCATGAGTATTACTTGCCTCTTCGAGATGAACCTCTTTAGGAGGGTTTACTTGCCTCTTTAGGAGGAACCTCATCAGGAGGGGTTACGTGCCTCTTCAAGAAGACATGATGATGATTGTTCATTTCTCATTTTTCACGGAGCTGAGTCCTTTAAACCTATAAGGCTGTCACACTTCTTGGGTACTTCATTTTCACTTTGTGAAGTACGTGGGTCTAGATAAGACAGACTGAAAGTATTCCATGCCGTTCTTCAGGAACAGGTTGTTCTACAGGAACAATACGTGCTTCGGGAACTATCTTTTCTTCCCTTAACGGCGGGAATATTGTCTCATCATATGGGCTCTTCCGGAGTCTCCAATTATGTGGTGGATACCTTTCGTGGAATGAACAACAATTCTGAGAAAAAATCCTGATTTCTTTTTCAGAATGGTGTGTTATGGCACTATCTACCAAACATTGTTTGTCCTCAATTCCATGATTCAAACCTTAAATAAGAAATCAATATAACTATGCAATCACATGATAAAACTGAAATAATTAAACCACTCACCATAAATTAGGACATTAATGAAAAATAAAGATCCCTATCATAAAGGAAAAGTCCAAGAAGCATGCATCTCAAATGAACTAAAAGAAAATAAAGTTTGTAAAAGTTCAAAGAATTATTGGTCGTCTAGACCATGCCAGGGGGCGCTCCCAAGTGAGTGTTAAATGCTTCATTATTCAGAGGTTGGTTGTCCCCATCCTTAAAGAAGTCTTGAGTCTCCTAGTTTGTAATGTCAATTGGAGGCATCTCTGGTGTCATTGCATTCAAATTCCAGCCTTTCAGATCATTTGTCTCTGCTAAATGAATTAAGGCCTTGTATGCTTTGTATTGTTCTGCCACTTCTTTTGGTGCACGGCAAGTGCATGACCAATGCCCACTTCCTTCTTCCACATCTGTTGCACGTGTCATCAGGATGGTGGGTAAGATTAGCCGGTGGATTCTGGTTGTTCTTATGCTAAGGGGCAGACCACTTCTTGTGATTTTTAAATTTTGGAGGGGGACCTTTAAAACCACCTCGTCTAGAGGAGTTATGTCTTCCATTCTCCCTTCCTCTGTCTCTGTTTGAGCTAAAACCGACATTTGCTTCAGGAACTGCCATAGATCTAGTTAGTCTGGAGTTATGATTTTTCATCAATACTATGCAATTCTGTTCTGCGACTAGGAGACAGGAAATAAGTACTGAATATTTGAAGAAACGTCGTTCTCGATACTGCTGCTGCAGGAGCATGTTCAAGGCATGAAAAGTTGATAACGTTTTCTCCAACATCTGTTCTTCCGAAACCTTTTCACCACATAGTCTTGATCGGAAAATAATATTGAAGAGAGCATAGTTGTATTCAGATACGGTTTTATAATCTTGCAACCTCAGATTTAACCAGTCATTCTGGGCAGCTAATAGTATCACCATCTTCTGGTGATTATACCTATCTTTCAGGGATTTCCATAGGCATGCTGGATCTTCTTCAGTAAGGTATTCATCTTTTAGATTTTCATGTATGTGACGGTGCATGAAGATGAGAGCCAACGCCTTTTCCTCTAGGGCCATCTTGTTACCTTCCTTTATGGTCTCTCCGAGTTTTTTGGATTGCAAGTGGATTTTAGCATCCCATTGCCAAGATA
Source organism: Litsea cubeba (assembly GCA_012931725.1). Lineage (NCBI taxonomy): Eukaryota > Viridiplantae > Streptophyta > Magnoliopsida > Laurales > Lauraceae > Litsea > Litsea cubeba. Next base: position 21,031,073 of record CM022953.1, on the reverse strand, counting down.
ACTAATTATCCCCATTTACGTTAAGTGCTTTAAAGTCAATTTTAGCCAAATTTGACATTTTGTAAGAACTGTAATATGACATCATCCAATTTTAACCGTATGCAGATAATTAATAAAGTAAAAGGAAAAAAATAATGAAACCTTAACATCAGAAGTAATTAAGAAATGAATTTAAACATGACAAAAAAAAAAAGACTGGCCAATGAAAAAGTTAGAACATCAGGTTTTTAACTTTGAGAATCAGAACTTCTAGTTTTGTCAAGACTTCAGGCTTGATTTAGAACTTCAGGTTCATAATACATGAAATTAGAACTGCAGGTTTTGTCAAATCTTCAGGTTTGAAGTTGAACTTTAGGTTCATAATAATTTATCAGAACTTCTGGCTCTATCAAATCTTCAGGTTTGAAGTAGAACTTCTGATTCTATTAAATCTTCAGGATTGAAGTAGAACTTCTGATTATAGTAATTGATCAGAACTTCTGGTTCTGTCAAAACTTCATATTGAATCTCATGGCTTTATAATTTTATGGATATGAATCTGCAGGTTCATATCAGTATTTCAACTTCTTGGACTTCTGGTCCATAGATCAGTTAACTTCGGGTTCAAATTTAGAACTTCTGGTTCTATTTTGTGATCCATTCATAATATTGATAAATTAAAAAAAATCAAAGTATTCAAGAGGATTAACTGTTAACAAATACTATAATTACTGTAAATAGGTATAATAAATTGATCTCATTCGTTCTAATAAATTGGATTTAACTATTGATCAGATACCACTTACGTGATCGCAGTTCAGAAAATTTTCTGACTATTGTAAGGTCCTGAACCTTACTAGGTCAATTGGGCCCAATAGCAGGCCCGTTGACAAATTTAAATAGTAATTATTATATTTAATTATATGTTAGATATTTAAGTGGGTTTAGATTATGAGCGATTTTCTTTTAGCATTAGAATAGTGTCTCCGAAGTTTCGTGCGATTCCGAGTTCGTTTGATCATAGCAGGGGGTAGTTTGCAATTTGGGAAAAATTGAGTGTTTTTCTGAAATATTCTAAACGTCGTGATTTTTGGGTTCGTTGAAAAGGTTTCGTTGTGATGATTACTTTTGTCTTTTGACTCATTGCGATCTGGCGATCAGAAACCCTTCAAGTGGTCTACTCTTTTACCAGACCCACTTAAGGGCAATTTAGTCTCTTCCTCCATCTCTTCTTCTTAAGCAGGGATTAATTCTAATTCCTTAATCATTCCCTATAATGAATGAAAGCTACAGCAGCCCCATTTCTTCTTCCTCTTCTCTTCTCAAGCTTAGAACTCTAGCTTGGAGAGATCATCTCCGCGATTCGAACCGTTGATCTTCATTCTCTCGATCTCTTTTTTCTTATGGTATCGATTTGGTAAGCATTTTCATAATCTCATCTTTTCAATTATCTTCTCTTTGTTTAGATTAGGTTTGATATTGATATTCTTTCTTCATTTCTTCTTTTTGGCTTGTTAGATCGCGTTTTATCGGATTAGATTGGGATTTTGAGATAGTAGAGCTTCTCCTCGATTTTTACCCATTTTCATCTTCTTCTAACATTGAGGCAAGTAGATTTGCATTGTTATAATTCAGCATGTGTGTATGTTTCTTATTGATTGTCTATGCTTTCTTGTTAGAACACCTTAATTCAAAACGTGTCCTGATTTGGGGATTAATATGCTAGGTATTGATTTGGGGATCTGGATTTGTTATTTCTAATTCGTATTCCTTTTGTTAATTTGGTTCAATGGTTGGAATGGGAATGGAATGGATTGTTGGAGAGAGCAGGAGACTCAATTTTATGCAGGTTATAGCCTTTGGAAAGGCTTGGAAGTGGAGGAAATGAATTGGGATGGAAGAACTTCATAAATGACCTAAAACAGAAATTATTCTATACTGATTACGTGACGTCGGTCAGGTGTCGGTCGAGGTTCGGCCAACCGAACTCAAGGTCGGCCAACCGAAACCACACTGGGTTCCAATTCCAGAGAGCGATTTTAGCTCCTAATGAAGCTTGGTCAGGTTTCGGTCAACCGAACTTTAGAGTTTGGTCAACCGAATGTGAACCGATAGCTGACTGGGTGAGGCGAAAGAATTTGGGAAATATTGGACAGAACTGCTGAAGTTCGGTCAGTTCTCGGTCACAGTTCGGTCAGCCGAACTCGAGGTCAGTCAATCGAATCCTGTCTCGGTTCTAATTTCATAGAGCAGGCTTCAATCCTGTCAGAGTTTGGTCAGCCGAACTCAAGATTCGGTCAACCGAACTGATGAGTTCGATTAACCGAGGGCTAACCGAAGGCCAGCCGAAATGACCAGTTTATCTTGTTTTATTCTGGACTAAGATTGTAACCTAGGTTTGGGCCTTAGATGTTGGAAACCATGAATTTACTCTCACATAACCGTTAATGGGATTGAAATCGAAGTACGTGACTTTGTATGCTTCGATGGGTTGTTTAGGTATTCGTGTGCTACGCATGGTTTTACCGAATGCATATGGAGTTGAATTGAATGATGCTTAACATGATTGTACACCAAGGGATTTCCTTAGAAGTATCATTGATCCAATTTTCACATGTACTCTGTTAGAACACGTGGGGTATAGGGATGACACCACTTGCCTAGGATTGGATTGTAATATCTCCTTGACTTGTGACTTGTATCCGTTGTTTATATTCCTTGTACACTCTCTTGGTATAAAATACTTAACTAACTATGAAACATAAATCCTTATAGGATTTAGGACTTGGACCTGACTTAGAATGTACCTTAGGAACCTGTGTCATGTATTAATAAACATGACTGGCTAGCAATGAAAGGGATTATCATATGGTTTACTTGTCTTGTATTGTCTTGAATGAGATAATCCCTATAATCATGTCTTGTAAATTGAGCTAGCTAGACTTGCTTATCTTATTTCTCTTTTGTCAACACCACTTCGTCACTATTGCATATCATGGCCATCTGCAGTTGGGGATTTTATTGACGGGCCGGGTACTTAGTCGTCGGGGTGGGTAGTGGCGTTGGATGGCGTCCATGGCGTTGAATAGCTGGGAGCGGGCTAGGACCGTGCTGCTATTCCCAGGATTAGGAGCTAGGATCCCACTGGAGTCGGACTTTGGTATCAGTAGTCTTGTCTGGATTGTTACTGGTACTCAGGGAGGTGGCTAGGGCATCCTCGGAGTCTCCTTCTTATTTCTTGCATTGCATTGTCTTGATAGTGGTTATTGCTAGATGATTGCTAGGATTCTCATTATTATTTCTGTTTATTATTACTCTTGCTTTATGCCTAGCTTCGCTTTCCTTGTATTCACTTGATTATGTCACCTGTCATTACTCTATACTTGATGCATGCCATGTTAATTATGCTTTGCTTATCTATTGCTCCTCATATCGTTGACCATGTTCCTTGGTGTGCAGACACCTCAAGTGGTTTCTACTACTACGAGGAGCAGGCCAGTGAGGAGATCCGCAGAGGAGGAACGAGAGTGGCATGCCGATGACGTAGAGTAGCGTCATCATTTTTGGCATGAGGGAGATTCATATGGGATTCATTAGAGTATATTCTTTCATTTATTTCTCTCGTTGAACCTTTATTTCATTTACTTTAGTTTCTTTTAATGGCCTTGGATATTGGGTGGCCATTGTAATAAATTAACTTAATTATTTAGTTGTTTATACTCTTAGTGCAACTTTGAATTTAATGAAAGCTATTATTCACTATGGATATTCCATATGCCTAGAGTTGTATGAACTCAATAATTATTGTACTACATGAGGCTTGAAATACAATATCCTCACAGCGGTCTTACGATCCGTGGGCCTAAAGGAAAAAGTTTTAATTAGTCCTAAATTTCATTCCCCGGATCCAGTTTATTCTTTAATCGGGTTCGGGGGACGTGACAACTATTGAAATGCTGATCTGTTGCGTTTATTAGGTAGTACTCGTCGCTACGAATCAGCAGAACCAACCCGTTCGTCGATCGGAAGTTGGATGAAGAAGTTATGGCCTGACTTGAAGCAAAAATAAACGAGAGTATCTCTTTCTGGCATGTGACCCGAGGCAAGAGTAAAAGAAAAAACTTTGATCATGCACGCTACCCAAGTCAGAAAGACTCCCTGGCGGTTTGAAAACAAAATGTGTAAAAAAAAATCTTTGATGTTGCACACAAGCCGAGGAAGTCAAAAAATTCCTTGGTGGAATAACGAGGCAGAATTGTGATGCACCCTTCTTGAGTCAGATGGGTTTGCGTGGAACAAGCCAGGGCTCTTTGCACGAGTTCCGAAGCTTTAGTGTTTGAAACAAATAATAAATAAAAAAAAACATCGCAGAAGGAACACCGAAGCAAACCAAGTGAGAAATCGAGAGGCGGGAAGGGTAAGATGGGCTCATGCTGATAACGTGTTATGAAAGAGAGAAACCAAGATAAAGAATATTAGAGGGAGAAGAGAGAGCCTTTCTGTTAGCTCATTAACTGGGTGTAAATACATAGAGAGAGCCTATTTATAGGCAAAGTAACCTCATAAGAGAGGAACCATAATTCCAACCATAACTCATCTTAAGTGGGCATCCACCCAAGATCCATATCTTATAACAAAGGGATGCATATTTATTAATCCCTTTGGGTGCCATAAATCTATTTTTTTAACGAAAAAAGGCGTTTAGTCGCGCACTATGTTTGAAAGTCCATTTAGATGGACCCATTTAGTGGGCCCCAATGTGCACTAGATCCCCAATTTATTTATATAATGGAGAAAGGGACATCTGGGAGTTTCCCTAGCTCAGCCCTCAAAGTGGCACATGCGTTTTAAAATTTGATCTTACCCTATCCTTGGGCTTTAGGACATAAGAAAAGGCCATTGTTTTTGCACGCTTTACTTGCCTCCCCAATCAAGAGGTTGGTTGACAGACATGGGCTTGGTTGGTCCTTACATATTTGTCATGCCTTTTCGGCTTCCAACCACCTTTAGGAGAGTTTGGGTCCGATCTAATTCACTTACTTTAGAGTTCCTAAGGTAAAGGCGAAACTCCACCATGGGGCCGCTCAAAATAAAAGTCCTCTTAGTGTACAAGATGTCTTTAAACTTTTCTTCAAAAAGAGTGGGCCCCATTGAAAGATTGACCATATGATGAATAACGTGAATGATAATAACTTATAAGATTGTATTAATCATGTTATTCATCATATGATCAATCTGATGGTGGGAGCGAACTCTGTGAAAGTAAAATCTAAAGACAACAATGCAATTTAAAAAAAAAAAAACCCACATGGTTAAGGTGTTCATTTGAGTGGCTCTGATTGTCAATGTATAGGTGATCCTAACTTTATAGTTCATTACTTTTTCGACTCAGGATTTCTCGGAGTCTGAGAAGACTCAGATACTCCTAGGCCAGTTTGTTTTGCAAAAGGATTAATAAGATGTGACTTTTTTGTCTTTTAGAAAGCTTTATTGTTGTTTGCATGGAAAAACTAAAATGAGAAATAAAGTGGTGATGTGATACTTTTATTTAGATGGAAATAGTGGAGGGGAGAAGCAAAGAAAGATGTGACACTGCTAGCCCTTTTATGCTCACTTTGGCCCCTCTTTTATTTTTTGTCTTTTCTTATTTACTACAATCAAATGTGATAACTTAGAAGGAAGTAAACTTTGTCAAAAAGTGCTTTACTTTTAACCCCTTTTTTAGTTATTGCTTTAGATCTATTAAATGTTGTTAGACACTAAAAATTATAGCTAGCTCAGTTGCAAAACATCTTATTCTCACACTGAGCACCACATTGGAAGTATCACTCCCCTACCACAATTTCAGTCCAGTTGAGAGAGAGCGAGAGAGAGAGACAAAGAGAGAGGTCATTGTGATATAACACTGAAACCTCACAATCATAATTTCTTTAGAATTGACCTGACCCGCGCTTGAAACTGGCTAAAATGAAAGCCAAACATACCTAACTTGAAGCCAGCTCACATTCTAAATCCCTTACCCAAGTTCAATGTTAGCTAAGTGATTGCCTCAAATCTAGTTACACGATTACAAAGGTTTGGCCTTTTCAGCTTTCCAAAGTTATAAATTTCAGAAAGAGGCTCTCTTGTCTCTAGAGTGCTAGTTGCTATAAGCAAGTTAGGTACCCTATTCCAATTCAGACCTAACCGTAAACCCCAATCCAACCTGAACTCCATCCAAGTATTAAAATCGAGGCACCACCCCTAGCAGAATTAGGACAATAAGCCAAATCTTAATTCACTTATCCTTGGGTTGGGTGATGCTAATTTGGGTTTGGCCTGTTTTGTTGCACAGTTTCACACAAACTCTCTTTTCCTGTTGTTGTTGTTGTTGTTTTTTAACCTCTCTTCCTACAAGGGTGCAAATAGATATGACATGGTTATTTCACCTGGACAATTGCTTGTCATGGCAACCCTTTTCTCTTTTTTCCCTTTTTAATACTTTTTTGAGGATTTTACCGAAAAATGCACCATATTTGCCCACTGCACGAGAAAATGAAAACTATTTCCTAATGCATAAACATGGTTCCTTATGCATGGTTTCATTTTTTTTTATTTTGGGACAAGCGACGCTAGCGTTGCTCCATTTTTTTATATACGACGCTAGCATCGCTCTTTGTAAATCCCTTAAATCCCTAGTTTCCCTCATTCGCTCCCATTTTTTTCCCTTTTCTCCATCCTTCTTGTCCCACACAGTGTTGACGCTGCTGCCCCCTGCCTTTCCTTGCTCTCTCTTCTCCTTTCTCTACCACTCTCGTTCCGATATCGCTTATCGACTTGAAGTAGGTATGTTCAAATGTACCCATTTACGGAAGTTCCTTCAACTTTTTTTTTTTTTTTTTTTGCTTTGTTGTTTGATTGTCTATTGTTGGCTTCATGGCTTCAAATCAGTTGTTTTGACGCAAATGGGTGCTGCCATCTAGTTTTCCTTCCCAATAATCCATTTCATCACTATGCCACATTGATTTCTTTTTATTTTTGAGTTGTTTGTGCTATTTTTCTCCCTCTCTCTATAGTGACAAGTGCTTGTTGTATTGACTTTGATTAATGAAGGGTAATTCTTTATTGTAGTAACACTTGATGGGAAAAAATGCATTTCGGTTTATAAAATGGTTGGTATAAGCTATTGCTAACTGTATCAACACTTGAAATGAATTTTGTATGTCAAGTGTCTGCTATAATGCTGCATAGGCCTATACTATTCTCTACCGCACTCGATACGAGACAGGAGTGTGTGGTTTAGTTCAAATACTTGGAAGCAAATATCGAACATAATGTCAGGTTGATGAGGATATTGTAAATAGGATTAGTCCAAGATGGAAGTTGGAAACAAACTAGTGGAGCATTATCATTATGTGGTCATTGAGTTCCACTTTGATATAAGTGACATTTTTACAAGATGGCACTTAAATTTGCATTGTTTTACAGAGCTGAACGTTGGGCAAACAAAGAAACGAAATGAAGACAATGTGCATGTGGGTGAGATGCGGATGATACTCTCATCTCGAGGCAAATATGGAGCAAATCCAAAGCGTGATGGTAGTCTTTAAGTATTTTGAAGTGGGTTTTGGATTAACAATTTAACTTCTTTAAAAGCGAATTGAATAGGGTACAGTAAGATGGGTATTAAACTCATTATTCTGTTTTGTTGGTAACTTGTTATTAATATAAAGAGTAGTGTAAGATTCACGTTCAGGTGTCTAGCCTGTTCTGAACCAGTGTTTGTTTACTGATTGACTTAGATCTAATTTCATGGATCATGCTTGTGTGTTTGTTTTGTTTTATTTTTTTTCTAATTCATGCTTGGTTGTAGTTATACATTATTAACTACTGGTAATTTAGAGAATTTGTCTCAGTGCCCTCTATTAGCAATGGTCAGCTTCTGTTAAGGCATTCATGTCTCTTAACTTATTTTATTTGGCATTGACTAAATAAAGTGGAAAGATGGCATCATATTTTTTTGTACTGATTGCAAGTTCTGTGTACTAATAGCGTCCATTCCACTAATTAAAGGATAAGTCCTAGAAACATTAAATACCTCATCTGACCTTTGAAAAAGAACTGTCCTCGAACTATAAATTAAGTTAAATCCGGTGAATACATACAATCATTATTAAAAACTATACATACTTCATAAAACTAAGAAAGATTATCACTACAAGAAATTTGGGGTTTAAGGACGACACAAATTTGTCCCAAAATGTACAAATTTCGTCACCGAAACTAATTAAACGGAAAATTTTTCGTCACCCGTTTTGTTGCCAAAGCCTTGTCTCTAAAAGGTATTGGAGACGAAAACAATTCGTCATTGAAAAAGATAAATTTGTGACGATTTTTTTCGTCTCCAATACACTCTGTTGGGAACATACTTGTAAGTAATTAGTGACAAAATATTTTGTCATTAAAGGAAGAAATTAGAGACAAATATTTTGTCATAAATATAAGAAATAGAGATGAAATAATTTTGTCGCGTTTAATATAAATGAAGACAAAAACAATTTGTCTAAGAAAGTACCAGTAGATGACGATTTTTTTTTTGTCTCCAATAGACTCTGTGGGAACATATATGCAAGTAATTAACGACAAAATATTTTGTCATTAAAGGAAGAAATTAGAGTAAAAAATATTTTGTCATAAATATAAGAAATAGAGACGAAATAATTTTGTCGCGTTTAATATAAAGGAAGACAAAGAATTTTCGTCAAATAAGCTACCAATAGAGATAAAAACAAATTTACGAATTAACAAAATGAAAATATCTATTCATCATTATAAATAATTTCATCCTAATACAATAAAATAGTGTAATATCCAACACTTTGATTTTAAATAGTGTAATATCCACCTCTTCAATACACCCGCCTTGATATAACCCACTTTACTAGTATCAATTCCTAGGAATTCGATTGAAGTTGGGAAATGCTCCCAAAAAATGCCGCCTCGGTGGATTATATTCATCAGACTCTGAGCCTTCGCGTGTCCCTCATCAGAATATTCATCCGAGTCTTCATCATCATCATACCAAATGTTCTCTTCATCCCAAAGCAGGCGGGAACAAGTTACTTTCTTGCTTATCCATTCAGCTCCACAAGTATAGCAAAATTCATAGCCACACCTACAAAAAAGCAAGCACAAAGCTTCATTCTCCTGAACAAGTGGAAGAGAAACTGGATACAAGCTGTGTAATTAAAATGAACATATATAAAGCTGTCTGCTTTGGCCGACTCTAACTTGGTTCGGAACAAACTATAATTAAATTATGACCATAGAAATTTGACTATAAATGATATGTGCACGTAGGTGTTACAAGCTAAAGATGAAAACCAATTGCTTGGAATCTACTGATCATATTGATTGCAAAATGGAAATCGTAATGTTTGCTTTTGAGAAGTTGGTTATTTTCCACAATCATAAAAATGCCAATCAGATAAATTATGGCTATTGATGAGGAAAATTCTCAAAAACAATCTGCTGACCATAGAAAATGATATGTTTCATCTTCTTCTATGAACAACTTCGGCAACAAATGGAATCGAAACTGTAAGGAAAAATACAGAACTTACAACCATCAATTATGATGGGAGGGAGATAACAAAGCCAAAAGTTTAACAGATTATTGCTTTATTCCACACAGATGTAAAAATGCGGTTAACACATGAGCAACTCTTATCTTGGGTGATACTGAAATACATAACAAAAAACAACCCAACGTTGAATCCATCCATCTATAATGCCAAAATTAAAAACATTGACGATGTCTATCACGACTACTACTCGTTCCCATCTCTTTGCATAATTAATGGGGTGTTTATGTGAGTATAATTAGGCAAAGCATACATATGAAACTTCACTTGATTGCATTTTTAACAATTCAAAATACTGATAGATTTTAAAATGAACATATAACTATGTACAAAAGACCATTCATTAATTTAACAAATTTCTTATCACCACAGAATGAAGAATTCAATTATGAATCATAACAGGGAAAGCACCTCAAAATAAGCTCCCATTATGGATGGAAACTATTCCTTATTATTAGCTTTTTATAACTATTCCTTATTTTGTTGGTAAAATAACCTCACATTAAGCCATGAATCAGCAGTTCATACTAAAAAAAAATGTAAATAGGTTTTAACATAGGCAACCAAGTACTTGTAAGAAGTTAGATAGGACCTAGAATTTTATAACCTATAGTACTCAGTCGATTTAACATGGGGGTATAGAGTCCATGTATTGCTTGGTGATGGACTATGATTAAAAAAATGTAAATAGGTTTTAACATAGACAACCAAGTACTTGTCAGAAGTTAGAGAGTACCTAGAATTTTATAGCCTATAGTACTCAGTGGATTTAACATGGGTACAGATATGTATTGCTTGGCTTGGCGATGGACTGTGATTGAGTGAGTTGTGACACTTTAGGATGCTCCAACATTATATTGTTAATACCCTGCTATTAAAAAAGAATTATATACAATTTTAATTACATTTGATCTTCATTATTAATTGTATGGTTTACTGCTCTTAAATAAATTATGATCGATATTGATTAGATGTTGTAAACACACTTTAAATAAAAATAACTTCAAATCATCAATTTGTAGGCCACCAATCAAAGGCTAAGAAATTTCAATTTAAGTGAAAGGACTTATTAATATTATCAATAGTATGGATAGCAAGTAATAGATCTTACATGTGAAAAAATGAGACATGATACATGTAGTCCTAATTCATTCATCACAGCCTCAAGTACTCATGGCAAGAAATACTAAAACTAAGGCATTCTATTATCTAGCAACTTCAAAAGGCCCAGCTTTTAATAAAACCTCCCTTGGGTTATTTTTATTTATTTATAATGTTGCCAGTGGGTGTCATGTTTGTTCATCACATAAAGAATATCTTAGGATTCATCCTCTTTCCACACAATCATGTCATGTAGCTTTGTTTTCCCATTTCCCCTCCCCCGTTTCTCTCTTCCTTTCTTTGTTTTCTTTCTTTTTTCTCTTTCTTTTTTTCATTCTAAATCTCTTACTTTCCCTCCTCTCTCTCACCCACCTCCCTGCCAACGAAAATTACCCCACCCAATTCTTCATCTCATCTCTCCCTCACCTCACTCCACTCACTGTCAACGTGAGTTGACTTCCTCCCCCACCCATCTCACTTATGAGGATGGAATACAATTTAACTTGTAACAAGAAGAATAAAGAAGATGAAAAAGGGAAAGAAAGACCCCATTTGGCATTGTTCCCATGTTATTTCCAGTATTATACTGACACCAGTTTGTGTTCATCTCACTTATGAGGATGGAATACAATTTAACTTGTAACAAGCAGAATAAGAAGATGAAAAGGGAAAGAAAGACCCCATTTGGCATTGTTCCCATGTTATTTCCAGTATTATGCGGACACCAGTTTGTGTTCATCTCACTTATGAGGATGGAATACAATTTAACTTGTAACAAGCAGAATAAAGAAGATGAAAAAGGGAAAGAAAGACCCCATTTGGCATTGTTCCCATGTTATTTCCAGTATTATGCTGACACCAGTTTGTGTTGAGGCTATGTTGTGAAGAACTTGTTTGGTGACTTTATGTTGAACTGTTTTGCTAAGAATATGTTGTGTGGAACTTGTTTTGTATGATTATAACAGTTTTGTTCTAAGGTGCTAGAACTTAAATCTATTGTTCATTGCTAATGGGGAAGTTGGCAAACACAAATTTATATTCTTATTGTCAACTAAGGAGATTTCTTTCTTCAGATTTTTAAGTGGAACTCACAGCATCACCATTAAAAAAGAAAATGTAAATACTCACACATCATCTAACATATAGTTTCCATTCATCTCCACAGGCCTTGCTGGGTTTATTACCTATCAAAGCACTATCTGTCAAGGGGACCAATATTCTGGGTTTATTACCACTTGCAAAAGCAGATGACAAATCATGTTGAAGTTACTTCACCTGATGAACCTCAAATTTTCTCAAATTATTACAATCTGCAACAGAGCTGCTTTAGTTTCCATCAAAATGGCCATGGGCTGCAGCAAAAAGGAAAATAAACAACAAATCTATAAATGAATTCACAGGAGAACAAAATGAATGCACAGATCAGATTTGTACAATATAAAAATAAATATAAATACATTAACCCAAATACCTTGGGGTGAGAGAGAACTCTGTAGTTACACACCTGAAGATAGGTCTGTAGTTACAAAAGTCAACATAACACAGTCCAAAAATGGACTGAGAAGTGTAAGTGTGTAACCACAACATAAAGTGCAAAAGAATAGAATATGAACAAGATGGATAAAAATATGCGAGTCAGAGAAAATAACAGAGCCCTTAACCTAATATACAAAGAAGGTGTTACCATCTTTTTTACCTGTGGCAGTGGCAGAGACAGTTCTGTAAATTGCAGGAGGGTCTGAGGTTCTTATCATCATCGCCATTAAAATATCCAAAATGAGATTCCCAAAAAATGCCACCCCAATCCAATCTGCAAAAAAATAAATTAAAAACTTTAGTAACTAATCAATTCACAATTAGATCAACTATACAATTATCCCTCTAACAGACTTTTTTCAAGATTATGGGAACAAAAATTAATGGTCCCTCCCAAGTTGGTTGTTCTTGTTTTCGGGCACTTCCATAGTTGTTTAACTATTGGCCCTCCAATAGCCTTTTTTGAACTAGTTCCCAAATTGGTTGTCCTATGTATGTTTCCATTACTTCCTAATTCTTCAAACATATATTCTTTTATAAAATTAGTTATATTAAAGTTAATACACTTTACTAAGAAGTATGTCCACTCGGGGATGAGTCCCCCCCCATTCCCAAAGTATCCAGTGAATCCTTTACTCCTCAAAAAGTTGACAACATATGCCATTATCTCCCCTTGCTTCTTCCCACCCTCTTCAAGCTCCTCTATTTTATTGTTTTGCATTTGTATATGGTCCCTCTGTGTCTCTATTTTCATCTCAAGGCGCTTCACATAATCATTTATTTCAGCAGATATGGTAGTGGTTCCTCATAACATAGGATGAAGGTCTCATGCCAAGTCCCTTCACGTAACCAGACTTTGGCTTTAGGACTTTGATTGACAGCTCTTCTGCAGTCAAAGGGATTGATCCCGGCTGTGAGAGGTGATCAGCCTGTGTCTGTATCATATTTTCCTATCAAATATGAAAAATTAAATAAGATTATAACAAATAGTATTCTAAAATTTTGTTAATAAAAATTGAAGTATATACTCACATAATGAGCCTGAGCTTCAAACGAGATCCACTCATGTGTTTCCTCATTATAATGAGTTTCCTTGTAAAACTCTGTTGATCAGGTAGCATCTTCTTTTCTCGTGCCTAATTTGATAGACCAAATATTCAATAAATAAAGCCAAGAATCTAATAAAATTCTTAAAGTGCAAGGATACACACCAGTTTTTCTACTCTAACAGGGATTGACCTAGAACCACACCTATGTTTTGTCTTCATCTTTTCTCTATTCGCGATGTTGGCTTTTGATTGTTTCTGTAAGGAAGAATGACCAATATAGCAATGAAATGTGTCATTAGTGTCACGCCCCGAAATCGGGACCCTGCAGAAATTTGAACATAAATTGAACAATAAAAGCTGCAAAAATCTGAATGTAACTTGAACATAAAAACCTGCAGAAATCTGCTCACAAATTGGACATAAAAACATAAAAACCAGCAGAAATCTGCACACAATTTGGACATAAAAACCTGCAGAAATCTGCATACAAAATGGACATAAAACCTGCAGAGATTTGCTCACAAATTGGACATAAAAACATAAAAACCAGCAAAAATCTGCACACAATTTGGACATAAAAACTTGCAAAAATCTACATACAAAATGGGCATAAATCCTGCAGAAATCACAACTCTTATTGGACACAAAACCTGCATAAATCTGCACATAGCTGAACACTAAAACCTTTATGGAATCAGCCTTACATAGCATAAGAAAATGAATCAAATGAATAGCAATTTCACATCAAGCTTTGAAAAGGAAATACAAGTTCAGTTGTATGCAATCCAAATCTGTTTATTCACTTGCATTGGCTAGGGAGAGAAACCAAAAACCTCTTCAAAGAGTCCTCTCTACAGCTGAACCAATCTATACCAAAAACCCTATGAAAAACCATTCAAAAGAAATCTCAGATTTTTGAAATAAAAGGGATTCCCAAGTTTTTTTGGAACAATTTTGTAGTGTTCCTTCTAGTTTTTTTTGGATATGGAACAATTACTGTAGTGTTCCTTCTAGTTTTTTTGGAATTGATCTCTCCCTATTCTAATCAAATTCTTTCTTCGCTGATATAATAATAAACACAAAAATATTACCAGAAATTTTGTGGTGTTCCACTTTTTATCAATAAGATCTATCCACTTGGTATGACCGACATCCTTCGGTGGGTCGTTTCTTGCGTACTCCTCCCCTTTAGCATCCTTCAACTCCCTGAATTGTTTGTGCAACTTATAGGTATGGTTACTCAATCTCCGACCAAATTTTGTGTTCATTGCCTTTTCTATATCAATAGGGTCTCCTTCTAAATCAAATTGATCCTGCAAAAAATAGATAAGTCATAGATAATTCCTAAAAAAAGAAAAAACTTATGATAAATAATTAAGATATTATAACCTATTTTAAATGTTAGCCCCAAGGTTATTAAAATTATAATTCAATTGATTTTGATGAATAACAAATATTAGTTGGCTTGCCAAAACTAGATTAGAAAAGACAAACATACAACAAAAGAACCCAAACGATATTACAGTTATAAATTGGCTACTACATCCTCACATGTCCTATAATAGAGTAGACAGTGAACTTACATTCAAGCGTTGAAACATCGCCCCCTTAACGGAGGCATCGACATACTTCCACCCACGAACACTTGGATCTGGTAAACGTGTTCGCACTTCTACACCAATCTTTGCGGCTAGTTTTGAGGCATAGTCCCCTATTGGTGCACGAAATTCGGGAGGGATAGGCACATTAAGCTTTCCATATCTATCAACAATGCCGTGAACCTCTTTGCCTCGACTCGGGCCACGAACACGCTTACCAGCTGATATTGTGAAGCCATAATATTGAATTAGTTAGTATGTGAACAAATTTAATTAAGATCTCAAATCAATGCAAAAATAAAGAGTGTATCTTACCAATAGTATTACCGGTAGTCATCTCAACTTGAGGCTCGACATTGAGAGGTGGTGAGGGATGGCTACCCGCCTCAGGACGTGAAGAGGTATCCCCCTCTTCTGGTGTGTGGGTCAATGCCTCAAGATGAGATTGTGAACGGGCTCTAGATGGCACCTCTAATAGCTGAATAACATAATAAAATATGAATATATGTACAAAGATATACATGTATGTGTATGAATTGAAAGTAACAAGAAAGAATATATTTCACAATGCATAAACGCGTAGTACCTCATGCTCAAAAGAATCATTGGATTCAGTGTGACTGCCATCTTCACCCTCTGACGGTTGATAATCATCGTCATTTTCCTCAATTGCTATTTGTTTTTCCTTCCTCAATTTCTTATGTTGAACAGCAGCCTTCAAAGAAGTTGTTATATTCTTTAATCCTAGAGCATTCATTTTCTCACGGTTTCTGTTAATTGTCTTCATTCTTTGTTTCTCATAGTTCGTTACCTTCTTAGTTGCGGTACTTCGTTCGGTCAACTTCTTTTTTGTAGTGTCCATTTTTCCCAACTATAAAGCATAATTGAACATTTTTTGGATGGATACGCATAATTGAACATTAGATGCAAAGAAAAGATAATTATATATTTCTATACATAAAGCATAAAGTAACAACAATCTCAACGAGTAGATATGTCATATAACCTCTAAATCATTGAAATATGGCTAGAGTGAGAGAGATGAATTTTTTTTAACCTTTTACATATCATAGAACAAATTAATTATGAAGCCATCAGACACATACTACTAGAAAAATGACTTTTAGCGGCCGCCAGTAGCCGTCGCTAAAAGTTGTGACCCTAAAACATAACCATCTTTTATTTTGCGAGGAGCAGGGCTTCCATCTAACAATGTAAAAACTTTAATCCATCCAATGAATTAAAGATAAAATATCTTGTATCCATTCCAGCCATATTTTAATCCAAAGATAAAATATAATGAAGGGAGAGGGGGAGAGAGAGAGAGAGAGAGAGAGAGAGAGATGTGCTGTCCAACCAAATGGGTCCAATGACAGTTGAAAATGGATGGATTTTGCTTATCATTTCCCTTCCACTGGACCTTTTTATCATTTGCATCAATGCAATTTCTGTCCTACAATATCCAGCAAAAGTTGTAGTAAGATCTCAATACTTGATTTCTTCTTCCCCATAACCATTCATTTCACACTACCCTTTTATCTCATGCCTACTCTCCAACTCATTAGCCCAAATGTTCTGACAAGTCAACAGCAAGCAAACATAAAAAAAATGCACCACTTGAGTAGATGTGGGTCCCACCCTCCTTCCTTTGGTCACCCGTCTACTGTCACTGCCATTCTGGCTTCCATCAATGTCTGTGTTCTCAACTTGAATTTGACAACAACAACTCCTATAAGAAATAAAAGCAGAGGCAAGAAAAAAACTCAAGAAAAAAGAATTCAAAGAAAGTAGAATGTACATACAAGCTATTGAAGCTATCCACAACACTATACAATCTTCTATATCAGTGCTATAATCAGAACCTGGAATAATGAGCGATTCCCAACTCCCAGAACTTATAAAAGTACATATGTACCACAAAACATCAAGGAAAAACAACTGTATAATGTTTTAGTATTAGCAACTCACATTGGATGCAAGCCTTCAATAACCAAAATCTTTAGAGGCTTAAAAGCTCAGGAGGATCTAAGAGGACCAGATACATGATTATATATAGGCTTCTCTACTGCAATCCCATCCTTCAGAGCCTTCACCTGCTCATACATGAGATCAAAGCACCAAAACCAACAATAATAACAATTAAAAGTCATGTTCATCTCAGAGAATCAACATTCGCGCAATCTAAACATCCTAAAACATCTTGAAAAACAGATAACAAGATCATCATTCCAAATCCATACATTAGCAACAAAAAAAAAGGGAAAGAGCAAGTAAAGTATAATCTAATTTACTATTCGAAATGATAGCATCTCAGGAGTCGCAAAAAAAAAAAAAAAAACAGAATGTGATAAAAAAAAAAGATCTGGACCATCCACAAATGAGCAAATGCAAAAGACAAACACAGTAAGAGTTGTGATGTGGCGAGATCTGACCTCCAAGGGCTTTGATTTCCGCAGAAGAGAAAATCACAGAAAGGGGCTTGAAGCCCTAATGAGCCTATTTGCGACCACCATAGGCGGCTGCCCGCTTTTTGCTGTGCCAAAGCCCAATTTTCCTAGTAGTGACATAATACGATCAATCAACGACAAACATACATTACAGTGGATGAACCCCACAACTGAAATTCAACTACATTAATTAACAACAATGTTCATATAGAAAGTGCAAAATAAAAACTACAAATCCTAGTCCACATTAAGATCCATATCGTAATCCACATCAGGTTCATCATACTCTTCATTTTCTTCGTCATTTCTATTCTCTATCATTACTTCAACAGATGACCTAACCCTTGTAACAATTTCCCCTTCAACACCATCTCTATAACATTGAACATTAGTGCCGATGTCAATTGGAACAACATCATTAATATTTTCTTGTTGGAACACATCATTTTCTTCTGGTTGATCCGATGCTTCTCCATCACCCACCTCTGGTACATCAAAGACACCCCTATGTTGCACTCGTTGAACGACTTGCCATGGTTGAACCCATTTGGTATCGTTTAGGTAAAAGACTTGCTTAGCCTGGTTAGGCAAGATGAAAGGGTCGTATTGATACCACCGGCTTGTGACATCAATACTTATGCAATAATCATTGGTTCGCAGTGTTCTACTTCGACCTGTGTTTCCTATGTTGTACCATTCACACTGGAACAATACAACTTTGTTATGACACATGTACTCCAATTCCCAAACATTGCGCAAGTGACCATAAAATTCATGCGTCACTCCCTCATGATCACCTTTCTGTAAGCACACCACTATTCTGACTCTTACGGCGATTGTCTACTTCTCTTATATGGAACCAGTACGCCGTTGATTATGCAACCTGAGTACTCTTTTACTAGTAAATTGGGGCCATCGCTAACGACCATAAATCATCGGTTGCCTCTGGTGACTCTTCTTCTCTCAATATATTTATCTACAATCATATACAACGTACATGAACATAGTAAAAATAAATTAATAAATGATCAGATCGATCTTATACAAATTTTTAATCATGTCCTACAATTGAAAATGCCTTACCTGCTCCTTGAACCACTTGGGAAACTCTTGTTGTTGTATACGGGTTATGTCTTGGTCAGATGCAGTCCGTAATAGATTTTTGTGTACCCTACTCAAAAGAATGTGAGTATTATGCATTGCTAACTACATCAGCAAAGCTAAGAATACACATATTTAAATGAAAAAACATACCCTAGAACATAAACAAAGCTAAGAATACACATATTTAAATGAAAAACATACTCTAGATACTTCTCTATCTCGGGCTATTGTTCAACAAGAACCAATGAGCCATATCACGATATTCTTGTGACATATCAGCATCCCTTGTGATTAGGCCAATAGGACGGGCAGTTTCTGTGAATACAATCAACCCTTTGCGACGTTCGCCATGATCTTGATTTCGTTCGGGTCGATTATGCACTGTTTCGATCCCATCAACATACATTGAACAAAAAGTAATGCACTCTTTGACAATGTAAGCCTGTGCGATTGAACCTTCTGGTCGAGCACGGTTTGAAACAAACCTTTTTAAAGATCCGAGAAACCTTCAAAAGAGAATTAGTTAGGAGCAAGGTTACACATGCAACATATAATTACGAACCTTTCAATTTAACAATTACCTTTCGATCGGGTACATCCATCGATATTGCACCGGTCCTCCAAGAATAGCCTCACGCGGCAAGTGAACAGCCAAGTGAACCATCACATCAAAGAAGGCAGGAGGAAAGATCGTTTCAAGCTTGCATAATATGTGTACTATACGTTCCTCTAATTTTTCAAGTTCATTACGGCGCAGTGTCCTTGAGCACAAATCCTGGAAAAAGCTACCTAACTCAAATAGTGTTTTACTAATCTCTTTGTCTACGTAACCACGCATCCCAATTGGAAGAATCCGTTGTATGAGTACATGGCAGTCATGACTTTTCAAGCCTGTTAATTTACCATTTCTTGCATTCACTGATCTTGATATGTTTGCAGCATAGCCATCCGGATACTTCACTGATTTCAAGAATTCAAAGAAACCCTCCCTCTCTTCAGGGGTCAATGAAAAGATTGCCCTTGGCTTGACATATGTTCCATCAGGACGACGTGTTAACCATAACTCTTTCCTTATACCCATATCTTCCAAGTCCATCCGTGCTTTGTCGGTGTCCTTGTTATTCCCATCAATGCCTAACATAGTTCCAAAGGTATTTTCACTGAAATTCTTCTCGACGTGCATGACATCGATGTTGTGTCGAAGCTTCCGTTTCTTCCAGTATGGTAACTCATACAAGATGCTCACCTTTGTCCAATTTGGTGCTTGACGGAGTCTTTTCTTGCTTCTTGGATGCTTCCCATATGTGACACCTGTCACTCTGTCCAATTGCTCTAATATCTTTTCCCCTGGTAACTCTAAAGATCTCCTTCGCTTCTCATGCTTACCATTGTAAGCCTTACTCTTACGTCTTTCGGGGTGATTGTGAGGCAAGTAGCATCGATGGTTAGTGTATGCAGTCTTACCTTTCAAGGATTGAAAATATGGTTCATCATTGCAAGTGTAGCAAGAATAATGACCCTTTGTTCTCCACCCAGATATGTCACCAAATGCAGGCCAATCATGTATAGTCCACATCAAAGCTGCACGCATCTGGAATGACTCACCAATTGAAGCATCATAAGATAATGCACCATATTTCCACAACTCATTCAACTCATCCACCAGAGGTCGCATGTAGACATCAATATCGATCCCTGGTTGTGATTCTCCAGGAATAAGTAATGACATCATAAGAAAGGGATCTTTCATAACCAACCAAGGTGGCAAGTTATAAGGAATGAGTACTACAGGCCACAAACTATATGAGTTGCTCATGTTCCCGAAAGGATTGAACCCATCAACAGCCAACCCTAGCCTCACATTTCGAGGCTCCAGGGCAAACTCAGGATGTTGCACATCAAATTCCTTCCACTCATCACTATCGGCGGGATGCCTCAATACTCCGTCATCTACACGTTTGTCCTTGTGCCATCTCATGTCCTCAGCAGTCTTCCTTGACATATACAATCTTTTCAACCTTGGTGTCAATGGGAAGTACCGCAACACCTTATGGGGAATCTTCTTACCCCTGCCACGATTGATCTTGTATCTGGATGCCTTACATTTTGGACATTTATCCAACGTTGCATTTTCCTTCCAAAAGAGTACACAATCATTTATACAAGCATCAATGAACTCATATGACAAGCCCAAATCACGAAGTATTTTCTTAGCTTCATAAAATGACTTTGGGACCAAATTATCTTTCGGTAAAAGTTTTGTTAAAAACTCCAAGAGTGTGTCAACTGACTTATTGCTCCAATGGTTTGTTACCTTCATATTAAGCAGTTCGATGACAAACTTCAACAAAGTGTAATTTGTGCAATCTAAGTACACCTCACGTTTGGCATCATTCAATAGTTTATCAAACGTCTGTACTTCCTCATTCTGGGGTGCATCGTTTGGTTCGCCTCTTATGCGATCTTCCACTAAGGCAATCAATACCACCTAAAACCTCATCTTCTTCAAGTGCCATTTCATGGTGAGCCTCATTTGATACACGGGGTTCCCCGTGCTCATGCCAAATAGTGTACGTTTGCATAATCCCATATTGAAGCAAATGTATTTGCACACTTCGAAGATTTTGGGAATAATAGTTCACACAGTTCAGACATGGGCACGGTATTTTACCTTCTTGGTCAACAACTGCCATTGCAAATTTAATAAATGACGTCACCCCATCAATATATGGCTGGCTCATCCTTCCAAGAGGCGTTTTACCCAATGCAATCCAACTCTTGTCCATGTCTGATCACAAACCAACTTAACTAAACTAACAACTAAGCTGCGAGAAAAAGAAAAGAAATTGATAAATAATAAAAGAAAATAAATAAAAAGGGCATACATAAAAATATGGAAAAAATTATATCATTTCATGTTTCGATGAAAAAAATATGAATAACCAGGAGTTAGCTTACATAAGAAAAATTATAAATAATTACATAAGAAAAATAAGAGAAAATATAAAAATATGGAAAAGGGCATACATAAGAAATTGATACATAGCATTTAAATAACCAAGGAGTTAGCTTATCAGATCATTTCATGTTTCAATGAAAAAAAATATGCAAACCTCTACCAGTCTCAAAACTACCATCCAAGTATTTTGTCTATATTAATAAGGGGCTAATGTACCTTCTACCAAAACCCCTGGATATCTCTTCAGCATTGCATAAAAATGTGGAAAAAATATTAAGGGCATCACCATGCATGCCCCACTTTTACTTCCCATACTTTAGATTCTGATTATATGCAAACAAAAAAAAAAAAGGAAAGAAAACCAATCAAATAATCACGAACCATTTAAATAGACAATAGAGTACCCATAACTAAGATGTCAAATTCATATGAACATCATAAAACCTAAGAAAGCCGACTGTAACTTCAAAAGTTCATACAAAAAACTTCTCAAATATGACAAGTCAAGAACTAACATCAAGCAAAAGAAAAAAAAGAGGTCAAGAACAAAAAGTACGATTGACCCATTTTCAGAGACCAAATATTTTCCACCACTAAGACATAGAGTTCAGCTACAACCTTCAGAAATCTAAACATCAATCTAATGTAACCAATAAAATCCTCGGAAGCCATCACAGAAAGTATACATAGGAAGTTAGCAATAAAACCCCAAAAATGCTTCCAAACTTCCCCAAAATGATGACAGAAATCTTATGCAAAGCCAATAAAAAACTCATGGTTCTTTCAAGAGAAAACACATGCCTTATTCATGTCCTTTTATATAATGGGAGGCAGATCATAGGTCAAAAGCAAAATAAAGAGGCCCAAGAGCCCAAGACCTAAATGTTGCTCGTCATGCACAGACACACCAAACCGAGAGAAACCCTTGGAGTTTTGGGTGAATCTTGGTGTGAATCAGTGATGAGGATGATTCTACAGGAAATTATATTTTCAAATTTAATTTCCAAGATGAAAAAAAATTACTGATCAGCAGAAAAATAATAGGAAGAAGATTCTCGATGAGTGAAGAACTCTGTAATTTTTATTTTAGAATTGATGATAGAAAACAGTAAACAATAACACATATTTATAGGTGAATACAAAACAATTTCTTCCTAAAAAAGCTTCAACTGAAACCTACTTTACTGCCACCAAGTGACCACCCACTAATTGCATAACAGTGCCTACAAATCTGCTATACAGATTTATTCAAAACAAGACTAAGTCAACAAAATAGTTTGAGTTTAATCAAATTCCAACAGATTCATAGTAGAATAAATCACATGCATCAACAATAGTATAAAGAGCAAGACAGAGGAAAAACACCTCAATCCAATTCTTCATGCACAGAAGCTCATAACTGAGAGAATCCCTTAAACATATTTTGGCAAGATTTGGCACTAATTGATGAAGAAGAAGAAGACTTTGATGATAAGAACAAAACTAATCTACTCACACACACTCTCATCAGTATGACTCCCAACACTCCCATCACTGCCCCACTCTAAAAAACCCAAAAAACATTAAACCCAATAAGAATCAGTACTACAACACACAAAGTCCCTACTAAAAAATCACCAAAAATCAGTTGTATTAACAGTAACAAACGTCAAACACAACACAATCAAACCATCAGCTCAAAAAAAAATGCATACCGTGTAGTGAGAGATGCAAAGAGTGGACTCTTCAAATCGAAGAGCTAGAGCAAAACAGAGTAGATCCGAGAGGATCTCAAAATGGAAACCCTTGAAACCACCGATCTGAGCTATAGTAGCAAAAAAGATTGCATTTTCCTCATCGAGTGGGTTTGGGGAGAGAGAAAAAAAGGGGCTTTTTTGTTGGAGGAGGAAATGGGACGGGGGGGTTTGGGATTTAGTGGTGTGTCTGAAGAGGAAGAGGAGAAGGCAACATTTGTACTCCTTATAGGGAAAGGAAAGGAAAGAGAATGGGGGGTTTTGTGGGATCTCTCTCTCTTTCTTGTGAGAGAAAAAGAGAGCAGAGGGCGGTGGCGGGTGGGAAAAAGAGAGCAGAGGGCGGGAGGAGAAAGGGGGGTTTTATGGGATCTCGATCTCTCTCTTTCTTGTGAGAGAAATAGAGAGCCAAGGGCGGGAGGGAAAACAGAGCAGAGGGCGGGAGGGAAAAACGTGGGGAGATGGCGGGAGGAAAAAAAAGAGGGGCTATGGGGTCCAGATTAATAATAACAATCCCTGCGTGAATTATGGGCCAGCAAAAGTAATCTTGAAAATATTTTGAAAAATAAATTTGAGGAATTGATTTATCTAAGAAGGGACATATTATTTTTCAAAGGAAGAATACCCCCGCCGGGGGATACCCCCGGACCCCCTTCGTGAAGCGCATGTTTTAAAAAAGTAGCAATCATGAAGACAAAAGGATTCTACTTGACCATGATAGCTAAGACTATTTTGCTGATTGTCTTTCCTTTTTTGTGCTTCACAGAGATTTTAACCATGGCGCCAACACAAATGAAATTGGCACCTTATTTTGGTGACGAAATATTTTTATCTTCGATAACTTTTCCTTATTAGTAACGAATTACGTTCGTCGCAAAAATAAATTATATTTTGTGACAAAAATATTCGTCTCCAATCAGCTAAAATAATTTGCCCAACAACTTATTCTTCCGAGACAAAAATATATTTGTCGCCCATTTAACAAAGAGATGAAACGGCATGATTGAGTGTTTATTGGTGACGAAATATTTTTGTCTTACATAACTTATCCTTCTTAGTGACGAATTATGTTCGTCGCAAAAACAAATTATATTTTGTGACAAAAAATGTTCGTCTCCAATGAGCTATAATAATTCGCGCCACCGCAAATGAAATTGGCACCTTATTTTGGTGACGAAATATTTTCGTCTGCCATAACTTATTCTTATTAGTGATAAATTACGTTTGTCGCAAAAAAAAATTATATTTTGTGACAAAAATGTTCGTCTCCAATCAGCAAAAAAAATTCATGCCAATGCAAATGAAATTGGCGCCTTATTTTGGTGACGAAATATGTTTGTCTTCCATAACTTATCCTTATTGGTGACGAATTACATTTGTCGCAAAAAAAAAATTTATTTTGTGACAAAAATGTTCGTCTCCAATGAGCTAAAATAATTGGCGCCAATGCAAATGAAGTTGGCGCCTTATTTTTGCAGACGAAATTTTATTTTCGTCTCCTATACTTTTGAAAAAAGTTAAAACAAATGACAAAATTTATATTTCGTCTTCTTTGGGTATTTTTTTAAGACAAAAAAAAAATTCGTCATCAAATTTCGTCACAACATCCTGGATTTCTTGTAGTGTTGCCCCTTTTGCGCTAGTGAGACTCTGGTTGTTGGACAATTTTCAACACATGCAAATGGGAGAGTCGATTGGCTTGTCGTTAGCATTATCAAAAATTTCAGTATATTTCAAATAAGATCCCTTTCTGGTAAAGTCAATAACTAATTCGGCAAATCATGAATTACCTTTATGCCAAGCACTCATTGTGCCCCACCATGTCTTGCATCTCGAATCTTGACTTGATCTACTGTCATATAATGATGAGAATAAAACTACCCTCACTACCTTGAAATGAAAACATATGTCATTATTTGGGGATGAAACAATTTTTACATATTACTTCATGAGATTTTTCCGTCATTGTCCCGTGTTTTCTGAAAATACATACAGTGTCACCAAATAGTTAGTACACTTCTATCCTTTTGACCTTGCACCATAAAACTTGCAGGTTACTTGTAAAGCTCTTCCTAATCGTCGTTTTAGGAAAACATAGCATTAATATTCATTAGGTGCAACTTCTGGTCATCATCAACTACCATCGCCACTAGGACTACTATGGATAGGAATCTCACGATTGGAGAGAATATCTCCTCAAGATCTATTCCTTCCATTTGTAGATCCCTTAATTGCCAACCGGGTTCTGTATTTATACAACGATCCGTCCGACTTAGATCCCCCCTCTTAAGAACCTATCACTCAATCATGTACTAGATCATCCATCTGCCATAACCGGTTATTACCAATAATTCTATCTCCTCTCTCATAGCCTCTAGTTAATTTTAGGCATTATGCACATTAACAGCTTGAGAGTAGGTGTCGGATCCAATTCCTTCACAATTTTCATTAAATTATAGCAGTCTACCACTCTTGTCGGATGTTATCATTCGTAGGATTCCCAAATCATGTGGGTCGTCTCTTATCAAGTGGGCCATGGCCAAGACTTTTATATTCGATGTCATCTACGTTAAAAACTCCCAGTGATCTCAACACCCATCATCCTCCTAAGATATTGTGGCTTATCTCTATGATTGCTTTGGGATCCATTTGGAAGTAACCATTTCAATATTCATTTATCATCCATTTATCGTGATTATAGACACGATATTCCTTCGATGATTCTAACGAGAAAATAAGTTTCATTATTCTCGTTTTTTATTTCTATTTTCTTGTAGCTGCAATGGTAAGTGTACAACATATCCCCAAATATAGGTTTAGCACAAGTCCTATAAATTTTAGAGTAAATTAGCCGAAGGTCCCTCATAGAGCTTATAATGCCTCCAGTCCATCAACTTTTCCTCTAAGGCTTGTAGTCCATGCAGCTGGACAAATTTCGACGAGAGGTCCCTATATATAATTTTCATGACTGATTTACCCTTTCAACTGTATTAGGCATAAAATTTTAAAATTTTAAATTTCAAATATTGTATTATTATCACGTCCCCAAAATAAGAATTGG
Source organism: Litsea cubeba (assembly GCA_012931725.1). NCBI lineage: Eukaryota > Viridiplantae > Streptophyta > Magnoliopsida > Laurales > Lauraceae > Litsea > Litsea cubeba. The sequence goes on along the minus strand of CM022953.1, from coordinate 21,004,886 downwards.
AAAAAAACGTGAAAAATTAAAACACATTCAAATTCCTGTGTTTAATACCACACAAGCTTCCAAAAGTGGACCCACATAACATCACAAACCGTGGTGAGTCCAAATAAAATTTCATTAAATGCAACGGAAGCTTCATTCAATTGGTATTCAATGACCGTAAATAAGATCCAACACGAAAATTAAATAAACATTAATAATTAAAGTTGTAGAATGAATAAAACAATTACTAAGAAAATGTATATTATTAAAGAAAGTTCATCTAGAGGATTGCTAAGATGACGTCACTCTCATGCAGGCTCAGACGGCTCCAAAACCGTCTCCGGCATTCCACTCGGGTTCGTCAGTTGGCTCAAACGCTTGAAACGTTTGATCTTCCTCTGTCTCCTCGGCAGGGTAGGGATCGGTACCTATGCACCAATAAACAAAGTAAACAGCAAGTACGAAAGCATAATTTATAAATAAAACACAAGATCAATGTGAGTAATGACATGTAATAATCATAAGAGAATAACAATATGACAACGATGAAAACAGCGTATATCCTAAATCCAATCTACACAATAGAGCAATACAATAATCACACAGAAGCAATGCCACTGCTTTGGGTGGTCAGCCCTAACTATTTAAATCACGTCGGCGGTCATAAACCGATCGATAATCCGGAATACTGGTGAAACAATCAATGCGGATATTACAGTCTCCGTTCACATCGGTGATCAGCCGTCCAATTACAACTGCAGTCGTTCAAATATGACCCAATCGATGTACATATATATACATATCATAATAGAATAAACCTAGTGATCTGTAATGCTCTGACATAGAAACCTAAGTCAAAGTGAAGGGTTGGCTGCACAACAATCCACAATCAATATCGATATCATTCGAATAAACCTCTACAATTTCTCAATCGATTGCCAAGCCACATCACGGTCCATATCCAATCAATATAGGGTATGCAACTAATAGACCAACATCAATCTCAATCATGTATGCATACCCGAAGGTCAAAGAATAACAACAACCCAATCCTAAAGTCAAACATAAGATCTCATACCTAATAACCATAGGAATCTCTAAATAGATAAAAGGTCAACGCATCCTTTCTCGATCAATGGTGCATAGACCCAATTAAGGGTTTTCCAATAAAGATGGGTTGAGCTCGAATCTACTAGGATTTCTCCGAGGTCATATGAAGCACTAAACTCCATGTTAGGAAAATACCGTGTGCCTAGCCGGTATTTACTCAGGTCCAATGATCCAATTAATAAAGTATAAACATATAATATTAACCCATTAAAAATCAAAGATACCATTCAAAATTAATTTGTATTTAATAATAAGAAATAACAACTTAGTTTATAATTTTAGAAAACCCGAGGATTTCACCTATAACAGATTTCAAACTCAATTCCTTATAAAATAAGCCAAGGGGTCTAATTTAGTTTTATAAAACAACCAGGGTCTTCATTTCTAATATCTAAAAACTAATGGGTCAAATACTACTCCAACAGTACTTGAGTCTTTATAAGGTCACATGGGATTCTACATCCCATGACATCATCAGGTCATAAAGTCATCACCAATTCACCATCTTGCCCTTTATTCCTTCACATCACATGAGAGGGCAACAGGTCATCACCCTCTCTTCCTTTTTTTATTCCCATATGCTACAGGTCCTAGCCTTCTTCACAGAACCGAGTTCTGTAACCAAGCTCGACAACAACAAAGCTGGGACATTCAGATAGTGGGTCCCACTGATCAAGAGCCAAGATCAGCCCCCACCAACAAGGTCGCCCCGGGCCCCACAATAATATCTATGGTCCTGATTACCATCGGTGGCCCAACTGGGCCCCACATAAGTCCATCACCGTCTCAAGTTCATATCTTGTTCAAGTTCTGGTCCTCCCTGGCTTGGGTAAATCGAATTACAACAGGCACTCACTGACCCCCTTCAAAGTGATAAACATGATTTCATGATCCCAAGGTATTAAAGAAAGGGTTTCAAACTGAAAATAAGGGACTGCCATCTACCAAATTTAAAGAACATCATCAATATGCACGGTCTCATCGAAACAATAGTGAAATCAAACATTCAAGGGCATAAAAGGGGTTTCTATATGCATCCACACACGAATCAATGAGAAACACAAGCATTAAATTTACAAATTATGGTTAAGCACTTGCCTTTCACCGGGGTTGAAGAAAACGCAACAGATCCTAACCAATACCCAATCTGAGATTACCGGGGCGCGCTCGATCACAATCCTTACACCAATCTGACATAAGAGATGGGATAGAAATACCAAGGTGATCAGATCTATGTTATTCCTACCCAAAACCAAACATTGGAAAGAATAAGAAGATAACCTAAGAGTACAGATTTACTCCTAATGGTTTGAGGAGAAGGTTACCTCTGATAAGAAAGTTGAATCAGGAATGATGGTATCCTCTGATCTTGATTCTGATGGCTGGATCCTAAAACTGGAATGACTTGGGAAGTTGAAAGAGGAAGAAGACGAGGAAGAAGAACCGGGAGGAGTTGCAGAGATAAGTGGGAAGAGATAAGGACGAGCGTTTAAAATAGGGATTAGGTTAATGGGCTTAAGTCATTGGGTCGGGTCAAATTATGGGTCAGGTCATCTACCCATCAACCCAACTCACCAATCCACACATCTAATCTAACGCGTGCCCCACTTAATCCTAGCCACTTAAATAACTAAAATACATTTAATTAAAATAATAGTAATATTCTAATAAAAATATAATTATAAATTATAAATGGGACCCGGATCTTACAATTATCCCTCTTCTTATGCAACGAGCCTAGGTTTGTTAGGGTTGAATTGTGCTGCGTTGCGATGACTCAACAGATCGGACCAAGGATTGAACGGATTTCTACACATCGTCTTCGTTGTAGAAAAGAGCAAGAGATTGGTTTTTATCTTGAGGGGGGCCACGCTGATCAAGTTTTGTGCAAAAATTCAAAACGAAGATTAGGGTTCTCAGGTTTGTTGTTGCCGGAGAAGGAGACAGACAGGGATCGATTGTTGGAAGGATTCTGGGTGTTTTTTGTTTGAAGAACTCGTCCCAGAAACGTTTTCGCCGTGATCGGAGAAGGCCTTCAGCACTCCTTCGCCGGAGAAGAACACTTTTTGTCTGATTCTTCACGTCATCGGAGTTCGCGCTGCAGCTGTCGCCCTAATCGTCGCCAGCCGGCATCACCGCTGCTGTTGTTCGCCGTCGTGACGTGGCCGAAGGGGAATAAGACTCCCACACAAGAACTTAGGCGCAGGCTTGCTGGTTCTCGATTTCTGGTTACATAAACTAGAACTCGAAGAAGAAGATCGATGGGTTTTGTGGTTTGGGCCCAGCCGGGTGCTTTCCAGGTCCGGATTGGGTTCGATATGACCCGTGTTACAGCAGAACCTACCATGGCCCCAGACCACAAACACAATGATCTTCTTCTTCCTATGCTCTCTGGTTTCTGGAACCAAAGATGAGTAACAGCAGCCGTCGTCTTCGGCGAAGACCTTTGCAGCGGTGTGATGATGCTCATTTTCAAGCAATGCGCAGCAAGTCCGACGATGACAATCTCGAAATAACCTTATTCTCTGGTTTATGTAACCGGAGGTGAAGGTTGCAGCCATGCTGCCTTCCTTCTTCCTCGAGTCAGGCGGTGGCGCAACATCATCGGGGCCGTCATTTTTTAACAAATCTATATGAGTTCTTATGAAATTTATTTGATTTTTTCTGAAACTTATCTAAGTTTTTGTCAAGTTTATCTAAGTTTTAACAAATTTATGTGAGTTTCTGTCAAATTTATCTGAGTTTTTCATTTTTTTGTCAAATTTATTTGAGTTTTGTGCAAATTTATCTAAGTTCTGAAATAAATTTCTTTGAGTTCCAGACACATCTATCTGAGTTTTTTGCTAATTTATCTGACTTCTAGACAAATTTATCTAACTTTGTGGTAAATGTATTTGCATTTTTTAAAATTTATTTTCATTTTTTAATTTTATTTAAGTCTTTTGAAATTTATTCACATTTTTTGAAATTTATTTGGATCTTTTGAGATTTATTTGGATCTTTTGAAATTGATTTTCATCTTTTGAAATTTATTTACATCTTTTGAGATTTATTTGGATCTTTTGAAATTTATTTACGTCTTTCTCAATTGATTTTCATCTTTTGAAATTTATTTATATTTTTTTTAAATTTATTTGGATCTTTTGAAATTTATTTGTATCTTTTTAAATTTCTCTGCGTTCTTTTGAAATTTATTGCGTTTTTTGAAATTTATTTGCTTTTTCGTATTTAGTTTTGTTTTTTAATTTTATTTACGTATTTTGAAATTTATCTTCGTCTTTTGAAATTTATTTACATTTTTTAAAATTTATTTGCATCTTTTTAAATTTTTTATATTTTTTGAAATTTATTTGGCCAATCATGATTTTAGCCACATTTGCCAATTGATATTTACTTTTAATATGGTCCTTGGTCTTTTCTTGTCTAGACAATGTAGGCTCACCTCACCTCACCTCACTTCAATTAACCCCACATTCAAATAAGCCCTAGATCAGTTTGCTCTTGATTTTTTGAGTTGGCACCACTTAGTTTTGAGCCCCTCTCAATTCGACGTAGCTATTTTAAGATTCAAACTTTTGAGCCATATTGTAGTTAGTCTTCAGTTTAGCCTCTTCACGGCCACATTGCCCCAACCATGTAAGCCAAAATTTAGCCTCTTTGTAGTCCTGCCACCACATCCGCGTGAGTTGGACTCTTTTGTAGTGAGCTCTCTCTACAGCCATGCCACTACAATTGTAGCGAGTTGGAAGGCTTCCTGTAACCTATTTTGGGATAGGTTGACTAACAGATTGTTCTACAGTCAACCGTACGACTAGCTGTAAGCATACCGTAGAGCAATCTCACAGCTAGCCGTACCCATCCAGAAATGAATGGAGAATTTGATTGACAAGAATTATTATTCATCCTATAAGTTGCCTAAAACTGATTGTTCTACGGCTATCCGTATGATTAACTATAGAGTGTCTCACGACTAACCGTAAGAGCCAAGTTTTTCATTTAAAAATGATACTTAAAACTAGTCTTTGACCTTACTTGTGGGGCCCTTGACCCTACCTAATGGGAAATATTGAGTGAGGGAAGTTGGAACTTGACATACCCTTACGGATTGGCCAGGAAAGTGTATAGAGTCCTATACCAAATCAAAGGTGTACTAGACCTCAAGCTATTATGTCTACCACCTTCAAAGAAACTAAGGACCTATCCTAAGGACATCAAGGCTCTAGGGACTATGTAGAATCGAATGGTACCTTATCCCGTTCATAGTTGATAATCAATGATCTAGGAATGGGTTGTAATGACTCCTTGACTTACAAATCAATTATCAATCGATATTTACGTTTCTTTGCGCACTCTTTACATGTTTTAAGTATGTTCGACTTTGATTTGTGTTTGTACAATTGTGAGTCAAAACTAAGGACCCAGAGTGTACCTATGGCCCCATATGATTATTCTAAACTTGGTGATTGTGTCTGAGCTAGTGGCTTGAAAATGGAATGTTAATGAATGAGGGCTACACATTATTGATCTTGATGACTAGGTATTGATTTTACGGATGATGGAGTAGTTCCTCATGTATATTGTATTATCGATATGGAAACCTAGCTAGAGATGGTTTGTATTCTCGAGTCAGGCACCACTCAGTTGTATTAGTCAAACCATAGATAGGATCTCATGTGGAGAGGACAGCATGTCATGCCTTCGGCAAAATGGTGTTGTGGACAGGTGGCTTGGACGTCGTTCAAGTGAGAGCAGGCGGCTTAGACGTCGTTCATGATAATATGATAGTGGTAATCAACTTGGACGCCGTTGTTATCCTCCAGAGGTAGCTTGGACACCATCAAAGTCGGGGACTATAGGGTATTGGTATGGGGCTTGGACATCGTTGATGACCCCGAGAGGCAGTTTAGACACCTTGGAGTCATTTTATTATTACATTGCATATTAACCAGCAGTCATTCCAATGACCTTAGCTTATGTGGGTGCATTTTTTATAGGATTTATGCTTAGCTACTCGTATTTCATATGATTCGCTTTATTATGCTATTCCTGCTTTAAACACCTAGCTTATTGTCAATTAATATTCATATGATTAATGCACTAGTCATTTATTCATTATTGATGCATCATATCTTTTATATATTGCTTATTCACCTGCCTGACTATTTGGTATGACGATGCTACCTTGGTTATAAGTGACGCCACAACCTATCGCTAGAGATTGAGTGATCCCAGAGGATCCGCAACCAGCAGACTTCCACAAGTGGTGTGCCGTTGACATAGAGCAGCGTCATCTTGCCCGACATTGAGTGCTTCACTAGGGGGTTTATTTTGGGAGTTGATACCCATATTTTGTACATCTTTTGTATACTTTTTGTATATCTTGTGTTATATGGCCTCGCTTTTGGGATGGCCATTTTATATAAGCTTTTGGATTATTTTGCATAAACTTTTGTTTGAGGAATCGAAAACACACCATCCTCATCGCAAATTTTGATCCTTCAGGACCAGGAATGGGGACCACATATATAATTGTGTGAAAAATTCTAATTGGCACACGGTTTATCTCTTAATCGAATACGGAGGTGTGACAGACCCCTTCGGTCAACCTAAGCTTTTCCTTCGGGCCCCCCAAGCACAACCCTTCGATCAACCTAAGCTAACAGTACCTAGAATTTCGGGTTTCAAGATTACAAAAACAAATTTGGTCAAGCTACCAAAGCAACCTTTCGGTCGGTCAAAGGACCATTTTGGGCACCGAATTGGTATACTGAAACCACCGAATTGGTTGCAGAAAAACCCGAACCTTATTTGGTTCCAAATGGTTTTTGTCCCATACAATAAGAGGTTCGGAAACTACAACAAGCTGAATATTTCCAAGTTTAACTCAGTCATTCAATTCCCATCTTACAGACATAAAACCAATTCATTTTCATGACATATAATCAACTCAAAAATACATCTAGAGCTTAGAAATTCTAATATCTAACATGAAACAAGATGAGTTTCAATCAAATAAGCATACATGTAATGCTAAAATACTTGTTTACTTGCCTTTGGCATGGATTCTTGCTACTTCTCTCTAAACCACAACTAAACTCACGAAACTCCAAGAACTCCAAGCTAAGAAGATGAAGAAGATAATGATGTAAGCTTTATTGATGGAGAGAAATTGAGTAAAAGGGCTTGATCTCTTAAGAGCGCAAGAGAGGAAGAAGAGAGAGCCGATGGGAGATGAAGAGGTGTTGAGATTCAGCTGAGAGGAGGAAGAAAAATGGAGAGAAATGTGGAAAATCTTGGAACTTAAGAGATTGAGTAATTTATGTAGAATATCAAAATAGTCCCCTTTGATAGAAATTGCAGAACTTTGATCAAATGAAGCATCAATCATCAAAGTCATAGAGCGAAAATTGCTCAACACAAAGTTTTCTACCCAACGAGCCTAAAATTACAAAAATCAAATATATATACAAATACCCCTAACCTTCATTCAAAATTACAAATAGGTCTTTAGTCCAAAACCCATAAAATATAGAGCATTTTGTATATACCCCCTAAGGTTTGTTGGATTTGTATATAGGCCCCTGAGGTTTTAGTATTTGTATATAGGCCCCTGCCTTTTATTCTTAATACCTTTTATATCCATAAAATCAATATTCCTAACAAGTATGGGCAGCCACCATGAGATTTGTTATGGATTTTTATATAAATAACAGCTTTTCCCTGACATCTATTAAATGAAAATGAGTATATTATTATTTATAAAAATACCATCATTTTATCTCAAGTCCCAATCCTTTCTCTCAATAACTTTCTCATGCACATGATCTGGGGTGGATCTAGGTACAAGGGCCTGCGAACTGGAGCCCCCACCCATATATGAGAAAAGTTTAAATGCCCCCCTGCAAATTCTAAAAATTAATATGTTTTTTTTTCTTTGACATTTGCCCCTTCCCCCAATATTTCTTTTACATAGAGCCGAACACCCCCCGCCGTAAATTCTAAAAATTAATATTTTTTTTATATTTGTCCGTTCCCCCAATATTTCTTTTAATCCCACTATACAAGAAGTATAATCAAGTATTTTGAGACTTTCATCAATCTAATAGTGGGTCATGTATGGATTGGATAAATCATAACCGATTATAAGTACACGTGTCAATTGTCGTCATGATCAATTTGGATTTATAAAATGAACCAAGTATTGATAAGAAAAAATGAATTTATGTAGGGTCATTCTCTCTCACTAAGAGCAATCGTTAATGTTACATGCTTTATAAAAAAAATTAAGTCCAAGCTTTTGAAATTATGCATATAAGGATAAAAGAGATGGACAAAAGTGTCATTTCTCTCTAAAAACCTATCGTAGTTTGAAGACTATTGATTTTGGGGGCACGGAAGGTATTAAAATGAAAATGCATGGGCCTATTTGAAAATACTAAACCTCAACGGCATATTTACAAATCCAACAAACCTTAGGGGGTTTATACAAAAAGTTCTAAAACATAAGCTATTATTAATCTAACAAACAAAGCTAAGTAATTAACTAATAAATAATATTAATTAAGTAATAAACACATAATAAAAAAAATTAGGATCTCAAAATTATCTCACACAAAGATGCATTCTTAGATCAGTAATTGAGAAATAAAACACATCGGTTTGATGATGGACCAGATCCAAGTGGAGTGAGATTTACCCAATAAAAAACTATAAGGACATGATTTTAATTGGCTCAAATCTTTGTGTGAGATGATGGATTTAATTAGGTAGATTGAGAGTTTTTGAAAGAGTGTTTTGGAAAAGGACTTGATATTACAGTGTAGAGACTTATTTTGTAAAAAAAAAAAAAGTAAAATCAATTTAGTGGCCTAGATTCCTTATTTTAAGGAAGTGTGTGACATAACATAATGTAGGGACACAACGCTCAAGTTGGGCCTTGTTCTTTATGGGTCAAGTCTTACTGAGATATCAATTACTATAAAAAAAAATACTAAGATATCAATAGCAATAACGAGGACATCTAAGAAAGTATGCAAGATTACTCGAGCTCCAGAGATGCCAAACAGTACTCATACTTGTATCTAGGATTTCATCTGCCATCAAAATCTCCAGGAGGCCCACATCTAAAATCACTGCCTTTTCAATTAGATTGCCACGAGCCCAAAATTGGTACTCATCCAACCGTTAATTACTATTATATTGTAATCCAAAAAAAGAAAAAAAAATAATGCCTCATAAAATCATTTAAATTGAGGGTCACGGATCAAGGAATTAAGAAGATCTAACGTGTCAATATTTTGTAGACCTATAGTTCTATTTGAGATCTTTTGATGCCCCCATGATGAAGGGACCAAGGTGGTCTGGAAAAGGTTCTATATGGATGATTCTCATATGAATAAATAGCTATATATAGGGAGTATTTAGATGCATTGGAAAAATAATAGTTAACAAAATTTGAATATTATTAGATTTCATGGCATCTGCGTATAACAAATATTAGAATAATGTGCTACTTACTATGTTTGCCCATTTTTTAAGTTACAGCAAACCCTGAGAAATGTTTGGGAATTACTTAAAATATTGTCTGTAAAATAAGAAATGGACAAAAAAAAGTAGAAATGATTGACCTAATAAAGGGCAGACTAATCAATAATCATAGTTCAGTTATTTAACGGCCGTAATTAAAATGAGACTCATCTAATGTTCCAAATAAATGCCACATGGTCCTGATTCAAAGCCAGATAGGTGAATCCTAATTGATAGGGAAAGTCCCAAAATCAACTTTATCGAGCTCAACAAATAAATAAAAACAAAAGGTGAAGGGAAAACTACTGGAAAAATCCCCATGGGACCCCATAGCACCGACGAGAACCCAATAGCATGTTGAAGACGGGAAGGGTCCTCAAGTTCCTTTTTAGTCTTTTTTTTTTAATCATTTTGCGATATGGTCGATATCAACTATTTTGTAGTGTTCAACAAAAAAGACAATTACGTGTTGAAAAAAATCTGACTGACAAATTGGTTGATATCGACCATTAGGAGGAAGTAGTAATAGTCGATATCAACCATTATGCCGTGTTCAACGCATAAGACAGTTATAGGTTGGAAAAAAATTTGACCGACGGATTGATCGATATCGACCATTAGAGCTAAGATGAAGAAAAAGCGCTCTTCTCTCTTCCGCAGGCAAGCAAGAAGAACGCGGATCAGATGTTTGACAAAATGACTGAAAGAGCACCAAGAGCGAGAGACGAGAGAGAGATGATGGGGGGCGAAGAAAACTGTCTCCTGAAACATATTTATGTGTTTATGCAAGAATTTGTATAGAAATGGGGTCAGCCTTGAGTGAGTTTAGAAGAAGGGTGTCTAAGTGTTATAGGGTGGGGGCAGTAAGTGAGTGTATGGAGTTGTGTAGTATGCGCAAGTGGGGTGCGAGTGCAAGGATGCAATTCAAGTGGGCTGTGAGTGCAGGTGGGGGTGCGAGTGCAAGGAGGCAATTCAAGTGGGCTGTGAGTGCAGGTGGGTGTCGTGGGGTTACGAGCGTGGTGCTGCTGTAGGTTGGTCGCGCAGTGGTGGGCAATGTAGTGAAGGTGGCAGCACTGGTGTTATGAAGGAGAATAGAGGAAATGGGAGTAGGTGCGGCAATGGAGTGAAAGTGGTGCAAGCGCGGTGTCAGCGCGTCAATGAGTGCAAGGGAAGAAGGAAGGAAGACAAGATGGAGAGGGAGAAGGAAAGGAAGGGAGAAATAAAGGAAAAAAAAGAAAAGGAAGAAGGATGAAGGAGATGGTTGGGCATGCAATGCAGTGGTGCAGGCGCAGTGCGGGGATAGGAAGTGCAGCGCAGGTGGGTGTGGGAAAGGAGAAGGGACGGAAATAAACACTGCAGAATGATCGATATTGACCAACCTACAAAAAATGTCAAAAGACCCCTCCTGTCTTCAACATGCTATTGGGTCCTCGTCGATCCTATAGGGCCTATGGGGATTTGTTTCGGTAGTGTTCCCAAAGGTGAGAATAACTCGTCAAAGATTAATTACCCCAAATTCTCAAACCTAAACTTGAAACACTTCAATCCTTAAGAGAAGAAGAGAAAATTGCAATCAAAAGCTATTTTATTGAAAGATGGAAAATTCACCAAAATCCAAACTCTCTTGGACATCCCATTTAAATAGTACCTGCAAACTTTGCTTTTCTGTAAAGCCAGTTTTTCTGCTCTCATTTGCCGTCAAAGTTGAGAACTACACACAAAGCTCACAGGCCATGCATCACTAGAGGAAAATACAAATTGATGCCAAAGTGAAAAGGAACTATAAAAAAAATGGCGCCTCAATAAAAACAGTTCAGGAATTATGAATGCACCACCACAAAAAAATTTCCGGAATTATGAGTAGAGCCGGGATGGATCCCTTGTCTTCTTCAAAGAAAGCAACCAGACTCATCCCTTCAAAACGGAGGAAAATAAACAAAAGAAGAAAAGGCAACAAGATTTTATTAACAATTTGAACATCAGTTTCAAAATAGCAGTTGTAAACTTCTTAACGATAAATCAGCCAAGTTTTTTCATTTCTCCCTTTTTAGTTGATTGGTTAAGAAACAAATCTAAGACTTTACCATCGTTGTAGAACCAAAGTTGATCAGCAAATAAATCAACAAAAAAGAAAAGCTGCTACAATGAATCTCTTTTCCACTTCTCCATTTCACTTTTAGGACTTGGAAAACACATCAAACAAAGGGCACTGGCTTAATAGTTTGTAGCAAACTGTAGACCATGAAGGCTACTACGGCTGCTCAAAAGGGCAGCCACAGGACCCAGGACTCAAATGAACCATAATTTTTGAGAACTTCACAATTAGTGAGTTCAAACTTCTTCCTGCTGATCAGAAATTGAAGCTGAAGTTTCATCTGCAGATAGTGTGGGGATTGGATTTAGAAACCAATTCACAGATGACTGCTTCCTAGTTCTTGTAATCTGGATTGTCCCTAAGTCCAAGCTTAGAAAGAACAAAGCAGTATGAATCCCTGTCAGTTCTCAGGAGATATATTTGAGTAGCTTCTTCCTTCTTTGGACCATTGCTTGAAGACCCTTCCGTGAATTCTTATCCTGATCATTTCAACCAAAAACAGTTACCTCAGTTATAAAGCATCTTATAACGTTTTTTGTGACCAAGTGCAATGATTTTGCAAGGGGACATGAGATTAAATTACATGTCAAAATACATTATAAGATCTAAAGCTATCGCTGAAACATCAGTACACTTCAATAAGATGAGCTAGAAATGCGAGTGAGATATTTGAATATCAAGGAAAAATGAGGAAGACCATGTGTCATTGTGACACTGTGATATCATATTCATACTAGAAGTTGCATACAGAGTTGGTCACCACAATTAGGACTGTAACACCATTTGTGGGGGATAGCCACAATGGGCTTACTATTTGCATTTTTTTCACAATGAAAACGGGAAAAGGGCAACTACTTTTCCTCTTTTGTGTGTGTGTGTGTGTGTGTGTGTGTGTGAGAGAGAGAGAGAGAGAGAGAGAGAGAGAGAGAGAGAGAGAGGAGTCAAGAAATTTTAAACAAGGTCATAGTCACCTTTTTATGTAAAACAGATGACAGGTGTTTGATTTTTGTTGTCAGCTGCGCCACCGCAAAACCAAATAAAAAAAAGGAAGAATATGATATGAAACAAATAAAAGAGGAAACAAAAGTACCACCACGGAGTGGACATACAATTAAAGGACAACTAAAAGCATCTCTCACGAGTGATAAAATGCCAGTCATCAACATTGATAAATAAACTATATTCTAAACTTATCCAACAATTTAATTGAGCAGTTCACTTAGATGGGCTTGCGTGACACTGAGTAGTTCCATAATTCAATAAATGTTGGGTTAGAGCTCTAGATCCTAATAGCTATTTTCCATATAGTTCAAACAAATAGGCTGAAACTATTTACTTCAATCAGAGGACTGAATCAAACAGCACTATCAAAATTTTGGTCCACAATTTGACCCCGCTGGGCCATTTCCGTCTGGATTCTGCCTGAACATGGGCAGTAGTGCAGTTATTTTCAATTCTTTTTTAACAAAAAAAGTACTTCATATTTATTTAGAGACTTGTTTGCCCTACAATATTGTAGTGATTATGAGGATTTGTTTATTAAACACACATATGGCTTATAAATTATTTATTTGGCATGTGGACGTAACATATTGCTTCTTTTTTTAGCTGAATTAAGTATATATAATATGTCATTTTCACTATTTTGGTGCCTTTAAAAAAAATTATTATATAGATCAATTTTTAAAATTTTTCCAAAACCAAACTTTGAAATGCCATTTGAAACATTTTAGTCAGGAATCTAACCAAAATGGGTTCGGAATGAAATTGAAAACTATTGCTCTAGAAGGATTGGGTCCACTCAGAACTGAATATAGCCTGACCATATTTATCTAGTCCAGGTGTGGGTCTAACCATATCTGATTAGATAGTCTGGTCTGAATTTGGGTTGGATCCATGGGTTATAATCTATATAGCATTCAAATATTCTAAAACCATAGTATTATGGACCTTTGTATCACCACAATGCACATATGGGACACTTTACACACTATGACGCCCAGATATGGACAACGACACAGATACTGGGATCTGTGACAGGACTCTGCATTTCCTAAAATCTAGGACACATGGATACAGCTATCTTATCTATAACATGAAATTTATATTAAAACTTTCATCACATCATCAAAAGTCAAAGATCCAGTTCATCTGCTCTGCTATCAGGTATTCAGGTGGAAGGTGAATGCTCTCCCACTGTCGGCAACTGCTGACCTAATCTCTAAGGCCAGTCTAAAGCTCAAAAATGAGAAAGCCAGCTTGGTTTCCGGCAATGGTTTGAAGCTCCAGTGCACTGTGACTACAGCATCTTCAGCCTCTGGTTCCATGCAAGGAACAGGTGGAAATGATTTCTCAAAGCTTTCTGAGAATCAAACTCTCAATGCATTTGCAGGACTTCAATGTCAAGAAAGTTCCTTGTTAATTCGGGTAATCCCCACATTCAAGATTTCCCAGGTGTCCCACTGCACAAGGCATCTAGCATTCTTGTGGTTTCTAGTCATGGAAGCAAGCTCAATGGGGGAGATGGCAGTTCAGTCATTCCTCCAGCGCACAAGGGTATTTTGGTCTCCTCTGAAAATAAGGCCCAAAAGATAAATTTCATTGACCCACTCAAAACAGTCAAACCAATTTCTAAAGCAAACAGTGCCGGGGAAAGTATCTCCCTCTCTGTTTCAAATTCAAACCCTGCCTCAGGAACAGTTGGGGAAGCTCCATCAATCATCTTCAGCTGAAACTACCAAGCCGCCTCCTAAAAATTCAAAGCCTTCTTCTGTAAAGTAAAAAATGCCCAAACAATCTAATAGTGGCAGGCTGGCAGCTTTGCCAATGACTGTGCTTCTTTGTTTGTGCAAAACTCAGATTCAACTCACCAGTTGAAATTTATGGATCCAAGAACAGAAGCTTACCCTGAGGATCAGAACTGGGACCTGCCTAGATGAGGATATGGAAGAAGTGGCAGAAGAATGGAAAAACTCCTTGGTCAGTTTCTTCATAAGAGGCCTCATTATTTAGCAGTCAAGCGGTCTGTCTAAAGCATGGAAATCACAGGCTGAGTTTGAACACCCACTCTCTTGAAAGCATGTTCTTCCTTTTCAAATTCACATCATTTGATGAAAGGAAATCCTGAGGGACCATGGTTTGTGCATGGCCACCCCCTAGCCGTAGGGTGGACTGACAACATGAATTTCCAAAAAGCAGAGCTAGACTCAATTCCTATCTGGGTTAAAGTCCCAAATCTAAAACTCTCCTGTAGATCCAAGAACAGTGTATCTAAACTGGCTAGTTGCATTGGAATTCCCTTTTGCATGGATAAATTTACAGCTTTTGAGAAATGTCTAGCCTATGTGTTTCAGTTGATGTCATTCTTCGTAATCCAATCAAGGTTGGTTGTAAAGGACAAACATCTGAACAGGCAGTAGATTACACCTGGAAGCCCAAGGCATGCCAAGCTTGCAAAACATTTTATCGCTCAAATGGAAATTGTCCAAGACAGCAAGGCCAGCAGTTGGAAACAACCAGCAAAGCCTGGGTCAAAAAGACAGTCAATCCAGCTGCGGCTTCTACTAATAACTCTAATTTAACAGCAGAACTTGGGAAGGAAATGGAGAAATAGAATATCCAAAGAAACAAAGCCAGCAGAAAAACTTCAAGCACCAATGCATTACCTACAAGCCCAGGCAAAATCACTTAACCAGACCCCTGTATACCGGGCTCCAACAAATCCCATATTCTGAGTGATCTGGATGGCGATTAAAATGCCTCAGAAAGGACCTTCTTGAAGGTTGTATAGAGTGACCGTTAACAAGTTGTCGTGGTTTTTAAGGAATGTTATGTGGGGAATTATGAGTTTATGTCATGGGTCTGCCCTTTAGGCACACATTGCATCAGTCAGAGGGGGTAGCATTCTCTCTTAAGTCTTTTCTCAAGGAGGTGGAGGATTTTCCGGGAGCCAATTTTTCAGTCTCTCTTGTTTGGTTGGGTTGAGGACCTGAGGTGTTCTGCTGGCTTGCAGCTTCTGGGAAGGTGTCTACGGCAGATGTTCTCAAGAGGAGAGGATTGTCTTTGGAGGCCATTTCAGATTGTCTTCTCTGTCATATGTAGAGAGAGACAGTTGATCATCTGTTCCTGCATTGTAAATTCTCCTATTCTTGGTGGTGCGTTTTCCTCAAGCATTTTGGTGCTCTCCAACATGGTTGTTAGGTTTTTGGAGGTGTGAAGGATGTCCCCATTTTTGGGTGCAGGGCGGTTCTTTGAAGCTCATTCCCTTTGCTGTCTTGTGGACTATTTGGGAGGAGAGAAATGCTAAAGTATTCAGGAGCTCTTGAAGGATGCATGAACATGTCATTTCTGCTGTGTTATGGAGGATTGCCAAGTGGGCTTCTAGTAGGGATTAGTTTAGTAGCCTTAGTTATAGTGGAAGGCATTTTGCATAATTGGATAGCCTCTCTTCATTTTGGGATTCTGAATGTTTTGAGTTCTGTTCCCACTTCTCTAGTTGGGGATTTGAAGTTCAATGTGTATGGGCTGGCTAAGTGGAAACAGGGAGCGGCATGTGTAGGAGTGCTTCGCATCAGTGATGGTAATCTTCTAGCTATGTTTTCTAAGCATGTGCAGTGCATGGAGTCTAATGAAATGGAAGTGGTGGCCATTTTGGAAGCGCTTCACATCTTTGCCAGATCTTGTCTTCTTGGCCTTTTGGTCGTAGAAAGTGATTTCCTTGAATATTACCTCTTGGGTTAAGACGGCAAAGTTTCCGTGGAGGTTTCAGTTTTACTTCAATGAGATTAGATCTCTCTCGTCTTCCTTTGGAGTGAGATTTTAGCATATGCGGCAATCAGCGAATGGGTTTGCGGATCCCTTAGCCAAACAGGGGGTAAATAGATCTTCAGATTCGGTCACTGTGTTCTAATGTAGTGTTGCTGTTTTGCTTTGGTTGTTGGTTGAGTATAATCCTTTTGTACCCGGTCGTATTGCTCTGTTTGTTTTGTTTTCTTTGTATCCTTTTTGTTTTCCTTAATATAATTTTTTGTTACCAATCCAAGAACAAAAAAGGGGACCCTCTTGAAGAAAATGGTTATGTGACCTTCTTGAAGCAAATGGTCATGTGGTACAACAAATCTCAGAATCAGCAAATGTCTCCACTCTTGGGAGTGTTCTTGCCATGGGAGGTCCACCCAGCAATGAACTCTCTTTATGAGTCTTCCAGCCTGAAACGTTAGAGGTCTAAACAGGGCCTCTAAGCACTCAGAAATAAGGAGCAAAATTGCTCGCTTTAGTCTTCTTTTTGTTGGTCTTCTTGAAACCAAGGTGAAAAGCAGCAATCTTCATGCAATTAAAGACAATATTATGCCTTCCGAATTCCAATTGGAGTCACTTCACGAATATTCACTGCTGCAGGAATATTCATTGCCCTTTTCGTATCTGGATCTGTTGGAGTCCAAAGAATAAAGTCACAGTCCTGGACATTTCTGCCCAGCACACTGCAAGTAACTTATTTTGATGAGAACCTGCTGATCACAATCTGCAATGGGGAAACTCAATCAATGGCCGTCAAGAACTTTGGAGATCGCTCTCTAACTGTGCTCAATCAATTTCTTTACCTTGGATTGTGATGCGTGATTTCAACACCATTCAATGGGAATCTTAAAAGCCAGGGGGAGCAAAGCCGAACATGACTTCTATGCTAGGGTTTAATAATTGCATTGACAGCAATGAGCCAGAAGAACTTCCCCTATCTGGGCACTCTTACACTTGGTCTAACTCATCCATAGGAGCAAATCGAATTGCCTGTAACCCTGACAAGAGTTTGGGTGTATTGTAGTCTCCTTCAGTTGAGCCAAGATTATAAAGGGACTCTTCTTACACCTAGTTCATCTGATCACAGCCCATTCCTAATTGACACAAATAATACTTCTGCTGCTAAAGCTCAATTCCACTATTTTAATGCCTGGGCAAAAGATCTTGCCCAATGTTGGTGTAGGAAGGAACTCCAATGTTTTGAGTTGTAAAGAAGCTGGCCAAAGTTAAGAGAACTCTGATCCAATGGAGAAATCTCAGCCTTCAATCATAGCCAGAATTCAACATGCCAGAGAAGCCTTGAAAACATCCAGCTGAAGCTTGCCAATTCCAAAAGCAATGAAGCTCTTCAAGTGGCTGAGCAGGAAGCCAAAGCTAAACTTGGCAGATTTCTGTTAAAGTGAGGAAAGCATTCTGAGGCAGAAATCAAGAGACAAAATCCTCAATCCAGAAGACAACAACTCCAGTCATTTCTACATGCCGGTCAGAGCATAGAGGAGAAAAGCTACTTCCATCTCTGAGTCTGAGGGCTCTCTGGATACCAATTCTGATCATATAGAGGCTGTTTTTATTGATCACTTCAAAAGCATATTTGCTCCCTCTAACCTAAAGGCCAAACATTCAATCAGATCTCTCGGGCATCAGTGTCAGTGGAAACTCAGCAATGGAGATGCCACTATACTGTGCAGTGTGCAAGCCTGTTGATACTTCAGAAATTGAGGAGGCCATGAATCACTCTTATTCACATAAGTCTCCAGGGCCTGATGATTTCAATGCTCGTTTCCTCAAAGTTTGCTGGCCCATAGAGGGTAGTGATGTCACTTGATGTCACTCTAGCCATAAAGGACTTTTTCAAAAAAGGGAAACTGCTCAAGCAAGTCAAGAATGCCTTAATATCTTTAGTACCAAAATCAGATAACCCTTCCACCCCTGCCGACTTCAGACCTATTGCCCTCACAAATGAGCAGTACCATAGTTACCTAGTTTGGTCAAGAGGGCTTTGAACTGCAAATAGTTCACTTTGAACAATTCATAGTTCGATTCGCGAACTACCAGCGAATTAATTTCATAATTCTCTAAGTTGAATCATATAATTATATTGGTGCTTGCGTAAAAAAAAAGGGACTCAAAAGCACTGCACCCAATGTATTAGCGCTAAGCCATACCTAACTCCGATCAGAGTTGGCCCCACATAAACACTGATCCCCAGTAAAATATAGAATTTTTCTTTGGTTTTTTTATCTTAACTATGTTTTATATGTAGTCAATCTAATTGTGGCCCAAACTATAACTGAAGCAAGATTCTGCCTATAGGGTAAATTAACGTGATGGTTATTTTGATGGTTTGGATTTTAGACAATGACCTTTAGTGTTGGACTTACAAAATGGGCATACATGAATTAGTTTATTGAACTTGTTGAACTCGAACTTTGAATTAGCCGAATTGAGAAGTGAATCAAATGAACCTACTCCATCGATTTTTATAATCAAGCTAAGCAAGGATGAAAATAGCGGTAGCGGCGGGTGGAGCGGCCCGCCGCCAAACCGCTAAGATGCGGGCGATACGTAGCGTAGCGGGGATACGTAGCGGCGTAGCGGTGCGATTTGAAAAAATCGCCCAAAAAATCTGAAAAAATTCCAGAAAATCCAGAAAATTGTAAAATGAAAGAATATGTGGTTCTTTTGCAAAAGTAAATAAGAAAAGGGGGCGTAGCGGTCCCCTCATTGTATGAGGTCCTGTATCGCTATATAAATAGAAAATAATAATAATGATAATTTTTTTTCACATGTGTTCATGTTGTTTAGTTATGCTAACTTAGAAACTAATGAAAGGCTCGTAAAAGAAAAAACGTCATGAAGTCAAGACTTAGGAGTACCTAGAGAAAAAAAATACATCTACCAAAGGGGGTGTCTAATAGGATGTACTTAGAGAAGAATCCTTAAGAAGAACTCTCTGTATCGACTGTAATTCGGCGAGATTCTGTGCTTTTTGGTGTTCTTTTAAACATAAAAGGGTAGAAGAATTGTGTAGAAATGTTATTTGGAAAGAAGAATAAAAGAATTAAGTATTATCATGCATTTTAAAAAAGTTTGAAAAAAAAAATTTTTTTCTCACCCCGTAGCGGTCGTAGCGGCCCCGTAGCGGACGTAGCGGCCGCTACGGGTGTGACAGGCGATAAATCGGCCGTAGCGTGGCGGTGGCCACCGCTACGGCCAATATTTTCATCCATGAAGCTAAGTCTCGAATTATGAATTGCGAACTCGAATGCGAATTAATCAAACTGCGAATTAGGTAACTTTGAGCAGTACAAAATTATATCAAGGATCATTGTCGCTAGGCTAAAAACTGTCATGCAATTATTATCAATCGTTGCCAGTCGGCTTTCATTTTGGGGAGATCCATTAGTAATAACATGATTCTCTCTAATGACCTTATAAGTGGCTTCCACTTAAACAAAGGCCCTCCCCAAATGTGCCTGAAGATATTTCGAAGGCATTTGACAGTGTGCAATGGGATTTCCTTCATTCAGCTCTTAAATCTCTTCACTTCCCTGAAGCTGCTATCAATTGGATCAAGCAATGTGTTAAAAAGCTGCCTTCTCCATCCTAGTTAATGGTCGGTCCTGTGGGTTCTTCAACAGCAATAGAAGACTCCGTCAAGGTCATCCTCTCTCTCTCCCAACCTTTTCTGCATTATTATGGAATATTTTTCTGCTATTCTATTTGACCATGCAGCAGTTAGGAAAGATAGAATCAGAAATGAGAAGAACCTGAAAACTAGCCTCAAGCCAAACTCCAATCCAAGAGACAAAAGAGCACTTGGGGAAGACCCCAAAAGCACTTGATTTTTTTGTCATTAATCATCGACCATTATCAAGCCAAGAAGCTTTACAACACTTCTAAAGGAAAAGAAATAACCTAGCTAAAATAACCTAGCTCTAATCTGGACCATCCAAACACATTGATGGGCAAGATTAAAACATCCACTTAAACAATTTAAAACATAAACATAAAATAGTCTAAACAAAATAGAAATAAATGGGCTGGCCCCAAAGGCCGATTGACCCATGGGGACCAAGGGTCTTTCTTGCATCAACTTCTCCCCGTCTTGGAGAGAACTGAACCTGGAGCTCTATAGATGTCCTCTAGGATCAAAAGTCAAACATAGAAGCTTCTGATTTGTCGCTTGATCTCCATCTTTTGTGCATAGCATGGAGGATTCATACAATCTTTTCTTCCAACTTGAAGTAGATTGGAGGAGTTGCTTCTTCAAATTTTTGAATCCAACTTTGGTGTGTGATCTGAATATTAGGGACATTAGTTCTTGTTAGCGGACTAGTGGCTCACAATCTTCTCATATCAATAGTCTATCCCCAAAGATGAAATCGATGTGGGGAGATTCAATGATTTGATCCTCGTACACAACTTTTTAATCAATATCCTTTTCTTCTGGTGAGCTAATAGGCTTTTCTGGAAGTGGGCTTACAATGAGATCCATCAGATGTTCAGTTGTCTTGTTGACAATTTCCAATTCTTCACTGCTTTCCTCTTTCTTTGATGTTTGCATCTGTTGATTATCATCATCCATCGAAGGAAATTCGGACCCCCTGCCTACAAACTCTGCTGAAGTCTCTTCCATATTAGGAGTCCTACATGTTGTTTCTTCAGAATTTGTAGTGACTTCCCTTTTTCTTGATCTTGCCTACCATGATTCCTATTACACTCATGGTGATCTCCATTATTACCTCGGTTTACAAGTCCATTGAGACAAGCCTTGAGTTCCTCATTTTGAGCCTTCAATTGTTGCCGCAAAGCATTAATTTGCACCATCATGTCTTGCATGTTCTTGGTCATCATGTCTTGCATGTTCTTAGCCAATTGCATCTCAATGTGCGCATGAGAGAGAGAACCATATTCCTCTTTTTTACTTATAGAATTTTCACATTCTTATAAATCACATTTATATGCGCGCGCACTTAGATGTGCATGTTTGGATGGACAGTGGATTGATGTAAAGCGAGGTGAAGCATCAAATTAAGAGAGAATAAAATATAAGGGGTTTATGATGGTCTTTTGTTTTTAGTATAGCTTGATAGGAAATCTTTTTTTACTTTTTGTGTAAAAAGAGGATTTTTTTGTCATTTAGTGGAGAAAGGAGGTTGCTTTTTTAGTTTTTTTTTTTTTCTAAAGGAGGGAATTTTGAATTTGTGTACTTTTGATATGAACCCTTGGTCCTTTCTTGTCTGGATAATCGAGGCTTTGCTTCACTTTAACTTTACAGTAAATTCCCAAACACGCGAACACTATAGTAGGAGTAGCTAACCTGTCACCAACTTGTTTTAGGGTGGATCTTATTGAATTCTTTAGTTAAGTGGGCCATGTTCCAAAGTTTTAGTTCTAGTGGATAGGTGTCTGAAAAGTGATGCTTTTTTCATTTCAAACAAAGCCGGAGGCATTTTTATTTGCAGAAGGGAATGAGTTAACCTTGATGATTAAAAAAACTATATATCTATACATCAATATATATATATATATATAGAGAGAGAGAGAGAGATCTTACCAGGTGCGTGGGGCACACACAGAGCTGTCCGTGTATACCACGCTGTGTGGCCCACCCCGGGATGGGACATAGGGGATTTGAATAGCTAGGGGGGCAGTTGGCCTTTTTTTTGCAGGGGGGAGTTTGGACCAGCAGGTGGGCCCACTAGGGATGTGCGCTGGGCACACCTGATAACAACTATATATATACAACCATTTGTGCAATGAATATGCAAAGATAAATGACAACAGGTGTGATTGGAATGAGGTTTTATCTCTTTCCAATCTCCCTAGGTTTCTGATCCAACAACAAACAACTTCAACAACTAAAATAAATTGCATAGATCACAAGGCTAAGGTTCCGGAGTTGGTGTGCTTTTCACACAACCCATTCACACAGTCCCCTATACACATCCCACCCAACTAGGAGCACCATTGAGAACCATCTCACTTCCTAAAATTTGCATCTCAGATCCTGCGACTCATATCGACCTCTAATGAAAAAAAAAATTGTATTTATATAACAAATACCATTTAATGGTAAACCTTGGGATTTAGGTTTAAATCTTTAATTTAATACTTGCTGGTGATTCGTCTTGGCAAGAATAGCAATAGCCGAATGGCTAATATTAGTAATTTTTTAACCTTGTTTTAGAGTTCTATTTTTAAAAGGTTATCTAGTGATCAGCAAAAACTCTCAAAACCTGTTGGATTTTGGAGATACTCGGGAGATAACTAGCAAATAAGCATTTGACTATGTCCCATTGATTATTATTTTTATTTTTATTTAACATGAAGAAAAATACTACAACTACTGTATTTCCTATGAACAATCTATGGATTTAAGTGGATGTATTGACTATAACTGCTTGTATCTTACCATTTCAAAAAAAAAAAATTAACTGCTTGTATCTTATCTTTTAAAAAAGTTAATCATCTTTTTTACGAAGGATTTAATTCAATCCCTTGAACAATTTGTGATACGACATTGAGTTTTATAACAACACTTCATAGCACATTAGGATAGCAATCGGTCGGGTTAAAAGGGTAACCCGCCCTGATTAGGAGCAACTTTGAACATCATTTTAAAACTCAAATTCAAGGTGGGGTAGGGACGACTCAAATCACCCTCTAGCCAGTTGCAGGCGACTCGCATCTTCAGACCAAGTATCACCCCTGAGCCCTAAAAAACCCCAATGAAAAAATGTGAAGAATGTTTATAAAAGATTATATAGGCTGTTGATTTGATTTTTCTTTTTTTTTTGTCACCTTGACAGAATTACAATTTGAAGTACATCCTAAAGCACACAATATTCCCCAGTGAAAACAAATAAAAAAATCAATCAAACTAAAGTTGTAGAGCTCCACTTAAGCAACAGTAATTGAAGTTATAAAAGCATACTCTGATTCAGACTAAGACAATCTAGCAATTTCCTGCAAATCCAAAATCCAAACAAGGAAAGGAAAAGAACATACTGCTAGACCTCTTGGAGCTGTCATCAGAAGACTTCCTCAACTCCACCAAGCTATCCCTCTAGTCCTTAAAAGAAACTCCGCCCATTCGCGACTCCGTCTCCTTCTCCTCCATCTCTCTCAACTTCATCAGCCTCGAGTCCTTCTTCCCCGCGGCTGCAGCTGCAGGGCAGCAGCATCTTCAGCTTCTCACCATAACTATACATCTTCACAAATTCCGTCTTCAGCGCCTGCGACTCGGCCTCCCTCTTCTCCCCCATTTCCCTTCCGAATATAAACGACGGAAGGTGCGAATCTGTCCTCCGAGAAGGGGTGCGCTCGTGCCGGATCCCTCCGGAGGCGGCTTCAGATTCAAGCCATTTTTGAAAATTTTGAAGGCTTTCAGAGAATAAAGGCTCAAGAGTCTCGGATCCTCTGGATCTATTCATCGGAGACGGCGGATTCGAGGAGCGATTCAGCTGGCGGAGGCTCTCTCGGATGGAATAGAAGGTGGTTTTTTTGGTGACGATGGCGGCGGCGGGGTCATCGGTGGGTTTTCTGATGAGTTTGCTATTGTAGATATCCAGGAAAGAGACGGGTCGTGGAGCGGAGGAACCCTGGGCGGTGGATTGGGATGGAGCGGCGGATCTGCGGAGGGGTTCGGAGAGGTTTTTGCTGATTTCATCGAGAGAGGCGATTGTGGAGGGTTTGGGAGAGAGGAGAGACGGCTGGACGGAAGAACGGGAGGCGGCTGGCTTTCGAGGAGGAGATTGGCGGAGGCTGGCTTTAACATCGCTCAAGGAAGGTGGAGGAGAAGGAGGAGGAGGTGGGTTTTTGTCATTTTCTCCTCCTCCATCAGAAAAGGAAGAGGAAGAGGAAGAGGAAAGTCGAGAGAGGGTTGGGCTTGCAAGGGTTCTGCAACGACGGAGAAGCAGAGCCATGACGGCCGTTTGAGAATTGGGAGGGAAACAGAAATGAAGGCCTTTTTAGGTTTTTTTTTTTTAAGTTAGGGCCGTCAAAGGGCCGGGCCGGGGGTTGTCCTCACCCAGCCCATAGTTGTAGTTAGGCTTGACACGGACAATGATTTCTCCACATGGATTATGGGTCATACAAAAGCACAATTTAGAAAAGAGTGAAACCAATAACTATAACAAATGACTAAAAAAATAACAAAGAGAAGTTATGCTCAACAAGTTGTCCTGAATTCACTGTCCAAGCCCCAACCTGGGCTTAAAAGCCTCATTTTACAAGCTTTTTAAGGGTCAGGCTAGGCAAGGCCGGGCCCACCAGATGACAAGCCTAGCCAAGCACCGATCCAATTATATTAGATATATATATGGGGAATGTTCATATGTATCTTTCCCTCGTCGTCATAGAATGAGGGACACTTCCCTTTTTACACATGAAAAGTGCATTTTGTACATCACCCTGTGTATTTGAAAAGTACATTTTGTATTTGAAAATTTTTAAAAAGGGAAGTTTCCCTCACCCTATAGTGAGGGAAAGATGCATATGAATGTTCTCATATATATATATATATATAAGCAATATGGACTAGGGAGCCTTGCTCTCTGAAGGTGTCACGTCGGCTCTCTAGATTTTCTTGATTTTTCAATTGTAATTTTATGATGGTGAGTCTTTTGATTTTTTGGTATTTTTTTTTTTTTTTTTAGCGAGCAAGTTCAATCTAGGGAACTTTCCCTACAAATATTTGTAATTTGATGATAGTGGTTCTTCTTTTTTATTTTAGATAGAATTCCTTTGTCGTAAATCAGTTTCATTGTGGATCGATTTCAACCTACCATGCATTCCACTTTACTTATCCCTCCTTCCTCTTCTCAAACTTTGTTATATATATCTGATGTGATCGTTTTACTTCTTCAGCCGACAAACTCTTACTATTAACTTTGATCTTCTTTTAATAATAATGTAAAAAAAAAAAAACTTTAATGCTCTGTTATGTTTTTAGGGTCCATTTGGATGTTTACAAAATAAAATATTTATAAATTTAAATATTACGAGAATAAAAATAGTATAGAATATGATAATGCAATATTATAATAGTATAATATTTTTACTGTTTGGCAAATTTTTTAAGAATATTATAGATTTTAAATTGAGCTCTTTGGAAAGTGTTATATTAAAGTAAATTACATTATTAGAATAATTTTTATTAGATATTTTAATTTTATATGTAATTTACCACGTCTAAATAAAAAAGTAATGTGGTAAAGTAAAATTCAAATGTCGTGTTTTAACCATAAGTTACTTTCCTTTTATCATATAAAATTATAGTAAAGTAAAGTCAATAAAAAAATAATTACTTTATATCTCTCTCTCCCACTTTGCTTTACCATATACTTCATCTGACCTTACTTTACCTCACCTTTATCATGATATGACATCAATCTTTATTTTACTTTACCACACCAGTAAACAAGTCACTATTTATTTACCATATAAAACTACGATAAAATATGATAAAGTAAAGTAAGAAAAATAAACTACTTTACTAGTCATTCTCACTTTACTTCACCATATACTTTATCCCACCTTTACCGTCTTATGACATTTGCTTTTACTTTACTTTACCATATATGTGAACAAACACATTGTGATGGATTTTATGAACTAAAGTCTTTACTTTACTCTATCACTTTGTAATTGTCATTTTGGAAAATTCTTATCGATCTTGTAGAAAAATTTCTAAAGGGGGGAGTTGTTGGAGAAAATATTGAGTTTTTTAAAAGAAAATAATATTTTTTTTCAAATTTTTCTTGGGTTACCAAACGCACAAGTTTTTCTTCTTTAGAAAATCAAAGATTATATTTTATAAAATATTATTTTCTTTCTTGTGCATCCAAATAGACCTTATTTTTAAAACATTTCCTGCTAAGTTGGTTTGCTAATCGGGAAAAGATTCATGATGTTCTATAGGGTGTTATACATGTATACCATGTGATTTTTATAACCTGTGAGCATTTCACAATGTTTTAATGGGCCATATAATTTGGTAAATTTGTGCTATTCTAGCATGGAGGATCAATCTTTACAAAAATGAATTTACATTTATATATATATATATATATATAAATGCGCGCATATGTTGATTTATTAGGTATAAAACGATTAAATGCATTTTGTAAGGGAAAGGTTCATATATTTAAGTGATTTTCTTTTTCATTTATTTTAATTGAATTCATTAATATTTTTAGTGACTGTTATTTTTATTTGCCCGAGCTTAGCATAGAGCTCCATATAAGCACGCTGGTATGTGTAATTTATTTCCCTTTTTTAATGAGAATTTATTGGGTGAAAAGAAAAAAATTAAAATTAAACTTGATAAGAACAAATTGAACCCATGCTGCCCGAGCCGTATTTTGGAGCAGCATGGGTTCAATGTGTTCTTATATTTATATATTTATGATTAATTACATAAAGAAATTTATTTCCCTTATGTGAGGCCCCACCCCTTGGGGGACCCTCACTTATATTTGAATTGTTCTAATTATATTATATAATATCTATTTATACTAATTAATAGGGGTTAGTGAGGGTAGTTATACTAATATAATTCCTAATTAATAAGGTATTAAATATTTAAGGGAAATACTTTGAAGTGTCAAAATTTTAGATTTTTTTGAATGAGACACATGGCAGGACTGGTTTTTGTCTTATAATATAGATAGATACTTAGAAAAACTCAGAGCAATTTGACTTTGATGTGGCTCACTACACTTACAGAGCATATTAGGATGGCAATGCGTAGATTAACCCATCCCCATTACGAGCAGTTTGGGAACACGATTTTTAAAACATGAAGCCAAGTGAGAGCGACTAGTCGCATTTGAATTGAGTCCACTAGTTGCATGGGATTCAATCATTTGGATTTCAGACTCAGGCTTTTTTTTTTTAATCCAAGCCTAAAACATGTTTGAAACCGATTTTCGAAACGGAAATTCGAGATAATTGGAGAATCAAATATCCATTCACATAACTATATTAGAATTTAAGGATGCATAATGATAAAAAAACCATTCAATATTCTTGTGTATACGATGTAATCACCCTTTCTAATTTCCTGCATTTGTGAACCTCTAGTTCACGATTTGAATTAGTTACATTGTTTTGAGACCAACATTTTCTTTTGCAAGATCTTTTGCTTTTTGATATCCGTGACAGCCGATCCGAAGAACCCGAGTGAGTCGACCCAATGACTAAACGAGTCTAGTTTCCGATTTCATGAACAGCACTCTCCTTTCAAAACTCCCAACTCGTTCTTTTTGTTCTGCAACCTGCACTATCTGTCTCAAACCCAAAGGCTCTTTTCCGCTCTCCTTCTCAGGTGCTCTCGCGCGAGCTCCAGCTATTCGAGCGCGGGAATCCGTTTTCTGCTCAAGCAAGTTCTTGGTATTAGCTCTTTTGCTCAACTGACTTTCAATCTCTTCATGTATTTAGGTTTCATCTCAAACTGATTCTGGGTCTTAGAATTTTGGTTAGTTGATGAATGCAGGTAGGAATTGGGGGCGTTTTCTTAGCCACAATCTAATCTAATGCCATGAATAAGGATATCAATTGGGGGTGGTTTTTCCCCTCTCTTGGGTACTTGTTTTCTTTTGGGTGTTTTTCGGTGGAGGTTTGTGTTTTGGGTTTTTCTTTGTTGGGGTTTTTTATTTTCATTTGATTTTTTACTGGATGGATTTGATTTGGTTTTTGGATGACAGAGAAGCATTTAATTGATCAGTATTATTAGTTGGTTGGGGTAGGGTGCTTTTTATTTTTTTGACTTGGGGAGTTGGGGTGGTTAAGTTTTGTGTATTAATGTTTTTGTTATTGCTTTCTCTGAGCTAAGTTGTATTTGGATCTCTGCAAAGTTATTGAAATTGCTGTTATAATGTATGAATGCCCGCAGTTCTATTTGTAGCAATGTCATTTTTTTAATGAATTCCTGCTGTCTTATCTATAGAAGTGCGCCTTTTCATTTGAACCAGTCTTCCGGGTAATTTGAATTTGGAGTTAAGTTGAATTACTGATTAACTCTCTCAAATGCTGATTACTATTTGATATCTAAATCTTGGCAAATATGCTAACTTTTATGTGCTGTTACTTGGAATGTCACATTGAATGAGTACAATCAAACACATCCTAAGGCCTCTTTTAAATTCTTTGAACTTTATTGCCGTGCACTATTTTGCCAGCACCTTTGTGCGTGCATCTGTGCATATTAATCGGCATTCGGCACATTTAACTTTAATGATAACAGTTGAAGATGTGTATTTTATTAATATGCATTTAAAGGTGTGTATTTCAGTGATAACAGTGACCCCAATATTGCAAGTGATGAACAAGTAGATGTGAATGGACAGTTGTTACAGAAGCTATTGCAGATGTCATCTCTCAATCATGATTCGCTTATTTTATTTTCATCTAATTTTTTGTATGTCTTGTAATAGGATTATATGGAATGTTGATACGTATGAATTTCATTTTGATACACTATTAGAGATGATGTTGGGTATGTGACATGCATAAAATTGGCTTATAAAGAATTTTGTGAATGTGGGAGAAAAGGGTTCCACTTAAATAGGTTAGGTTTGGTCAATTTGTGAGGTCTATGATCATTTGATCATTTGATCTTTATCAAGCAATTCATGGGTCCGAGCCCGCATCATATTGTTTCATGGACGGTTAGAATATAGATGGTGGACCCATTCATCTTGAGGGTCCCACTTAAATAGGTTAGGTTTGGTCAATTTGAAAGGTTTATGATCATTTGATCTTTATCAATCAATTCATGGGTCCCGGCCCGCTTCATTTGATTTTATGGACGGTTAGAATAGAGATGATGGACCCCATTCATCTTGGTCCTACTTAAATATATTAGGTCAATTTGTTAGGTCTATGATCATTTGATCTTTCTTAATCAATTCATGCATCACCTAAAGTATAAAACATTTGAAAAAAAACAAAAAGATAAAATTAGCAATAAAAAAAAGGACTCACAAGTTTATTAATTAATAAACTTATTAAAAATAATTCATATCAGTCTGTGCATTTGGTGGTTTCGTGGTCAGTGCATAGCACGGGGTTTTGCTAGTATGACTAAATTATAAGTTGGAGATCAGGCAATCCTTCTTTCTAGTTGAAATCAAGTATTTTGGGAAATGACAAAGAAATGCTCCTCCAGTAAGCTCTTATTTGTATGTTTACCCAACACTCTAATGTGAATTAAGAGTGTTTTTTTCTTTTTTAAATTTTACCTTACAAACTAATTGTAAATTAGAACTTAAAAATTAGAGCTTTTGTTTGAGACCTTAGCTCCTTTTGATTTGACTAGAGTTTCCATACAGCCCTTGGAAAACCTATCCATTTTTTTAAATAAGCAATTCATGAGAATCTTTTTGGAAAACTGACGAAAGTTAGGACCTTTTTGAAAATTCCTCATTAATTTATTTTCTCCCTCCTCCCTTTGCCTGCCCTTTTTGCTTCCACAGAAACCCGACCCTGGTTCATCTCTCTCTTCCTGGCCTTCTTATGGGGCTGCGAAACATGTTGTATATATGGTATTAGCATCATGACCCATTGTGTACATTAGCGAAGAATAATTATTATGCTCGAGGGTTAAGAATTTTGCATGAGGATTCGAATTCTGGACTTTAGTGATGATGATGAAAGGGGATCTTCTTATTTAGGGTAATGAGACATTTCATATAATGTAGTATGAATATCATGAGCCACAAGGTCCAGACTATCGAAGCTGAATCATTTTAAGTTGGGTTGGTTTTTTCAACTTGAACTTAAACTGAAATATACAAAATCAACCTAATTTCATGGTTTGGATTGCGGGTTGGGCCTAAATAGAAGTCAACCATTGATGAGCTAAGGCCATGATGATGATGATGATGGTGATGATAGTGACTACTACTTAGAAGATGGCAGTTAGATAAGCATCTTTTTATTTACTCTAAAAGGGAACCCTTAAAAAATTTACTTCATAAAGAAAGTAAAAATAATTTGATTTTTCTTTGAACATGAATTGCTTGTAAAATCCAAGAGATTCTTTTAATCAGAATCAGGATCTACTGAAATGGGAAATAATAATAAAGGATTATAATTCCATTTTTTTTTTTATTTTGACCCTGTGGTTGTGGTTTAAAACTTAAGTGTAATTACTATGTTGAGAAAAGATGTGTGTAACAACTCAAATCTCTTTTATCAGTTATGGTATTTATGTAAATGCATGAGTCGAGGGAAGAAAGAAAAAGAAATATATTTATGGGGAAACTGTTGTCCTGGCTTGATAATTAAGGGATAAATGAAATCATCCCAAGCATTCTTGGGTGGATGTTCACCATGTTGGCTTTTCCTTACAATGCTAATTTACAATCAGGAACTCCCACACTCTCCTTTCCTTTCTTTCTGAGAAAAAGAACCCAGTGTTTTCCCTCAAGATATTTTTCCAACATTGTTTTAATTTGACTAAAACCATCTTTTTATTCAAAATCCTCTCACGTTTTAAAAGATTTTGTTATAATCAGAAAATTAAAAAATAACATATACAACATAGTTGGGACAAAGCTTTGATGATGATGGCAATGATGAAAAAATAACACATACAAAATTGAATCCTTCATGTAAAAAAAGTTTATTAGAATTATGCATATGAATAACTACCTAGTGATGATGGGAAGAAGTTCCCCTTGATGAAGATTGTTCTATTTGGTCTCATGGCCTTGCTTTTGACTGCTAATTATCTTCAGAATGGAAATATATCCAATCATTGGAGATGTTAAATGTTTTTTGAATTGCTTTATAGTGTTATAGCCTTATAGGAGCCCATGAAGGTGGTTGCTAATGAAAGTTTTTGTGAACAGTCATTGTGGGAAAATGAGCATTGTGCCTAAGGAGACAATCGAGGTCATTGCGCAGAGCATTGGTATTAACAACTTATCATCTGATGTTGCACTTGCTCTTGCTCCTGATGTGGAGTATCGAGTGCGTGAAATCATGCAGGTACATGGTTTTGCATACCATCATTTTTTGTGGCACTTTTTTTTTTGTTTTTTGGATGTTAACTTTCATTAAAAGAGATTTTATGTGGAACTTTGGTTGCTAGCTATTTCATTTATTTACTTATGTGATTATTTCAGTTTTATTTTTATGGTAGTTTTGTCCCATGGTTCTTATTCTATATATCATCTTCGCCTTCTTCATTGCTTATATCAACTATCTGGGGTCAGCTTAATGAGATCAACTATAGAAATTTATGTCATCTTATATTCAGACCTTTTAAATTGCAGCAAAATGAGGGGTGTGTGCGTGTGCACGTGCAATGTGTGTTTATGCCCGCTGTGTGCGGGTGTGCATTTACGTGAGCATGTTTGTGCGTGTGCGTGCAAGAGCCAATTTTGGGTAGCTGGGGAAAGGAATAACCTTTATGTAAGAGGCTTCAAAATGAAGTACTGTAATCCTAGAACAAACATCTCTTGAAAATTACCACCTGATTAGCTATCCTCTGACTCTGCGCATGCAGTTAACGTCATCAGCCATATTCTCTCAGTTCCTCGGCAGCATCATCTTACACTGTTCATTGCACCATCCACCGTTTCATTGGCACTGTTGGCAGAGGATTGTTCTATTCTTCATCTTCTCTCATACGGCTGACAAGTTATGCAGATGCCAATTGGACGGGCTGCCTTGGTTTCTGTTGTTTGATACATAGTGTTGCATGTTAGTGGCACTTCAATTATTTCATAGAAATGAAAAAGCTTAATGCTGTTTTAAAATCTCTAGCTGGAACTCTATATCAATTGATGTCTTCTGCATTAGGAGAAGTTTTCAGGCCAGCACCTTCTAAAAGAATATTGATATCTATTTTGACAAGGCCACTGCCTTTTATGCTTATGGCACGAGTGCTCTTCATTTTGCACCAAATATTGGTTTTCATGAGTGCACTAAACCCATAGAAGTCAAATGCCATTTCATCATTTAGTATGTTCCTAATGGCGAGATCAATCTCCTTCATGTATCATCACATTATCAGTCTGCTAACTTGTTCGCACAGGAAATGTCTGAATCTCATTTTGAATTCCTTACTACTGAATTTTTCACCAAAGCCATGACTAAATCTGTGTAAGATCTTCAGCATCGGTTTGAGAGGGAGTGTCGAAGAGAGAGCACCACATCAGTTTGTGGTGTTCTGGTTCTATTGAGTCAAAAGTTAGGTAAAGAAATGAAAAGAAAAAAAAGGCTAAAAAATGAATTAAAAAAAATATGGTAGAACATAATAGTCTCCAGGAATAATTAAAAGAATCAAACAAAAGAGATATTAGATTAATTGTTCCATTGTAAGGAAGTGGTTTACTGCTGTTTAGAATTTGGGTGCATCATGATTGCATGATTTGGTACACATTTTTCTGTGCTTTGTTAGATTTCAACTGATAATCTTAAATTGACATTTAGCTTATGTATTTTAAACAGTACCTTTTGTTGACATCTTTGATAGAAATACTGAACTATTTTGCAGGAGGCTATCAAGTGTATGCGCCATTCAAAGCGAACTGTCTTGACAACAGATGATGTAGATAGTGCACTTAATTTGAGAAATGTGGAGGTACTTTTCTGCTGCACAATTCTTTCCCCTTCGATTGGCAACTGGTAATTTTAACTCCAAAGGATAACACAAGCACATTACATCATTGGAAAAGAAAATAGAAGGACATAAAAAAGCAGGTTATAAGAGCACTATACCCAACACATCCAAACAACAAACATACAACAGCCCCAGTTCCAACTATAGAATGTTATCAAGAATAGATTCTGCACTAGTTGCTCCTTCCTCATCCAAACTATTGACCACTTAATTTGCCAATCAAAGAATATTCTGTAAGTCCACTTAAATGTGAGAAATGAATGATTTAATCTCATTAAGATTCATGTTTCATGTTTGGGTTGTGACAAAATTTTTACGCTGGCTGTCAACCTATACCTAATGCAACCCTTCTCCTTTACCCGGGCTTGGGACCGGCAGTAAAAACTGGCAGAGTTATTTAATCTCATTAAGATATAATTGGAATTTCCAAGGCCCTCCAGCTTTGTTGACAACCCCATGAAATTTTAGTAGAAGTGTCACTTTCCACTATCAATAACTCCTAAAATGCCTGTGAATATATTCTCAAAGCTTCTAGCATAGCCATTACCTTTGCTTCATTGGAGTCTTTAATTTCAGCTGATGTAGAAAATGTCAGTGAAGTCTGACATCTAAAATTGCAAAGAATGCCCACCTACCAAATAAATTAAACTTCAACTTACTGACTAGAGCAGACCACTTTATGATCTTCTTTTCTTTGGCGGAACCATAAACCAGGCAAGCCTCCCAATCGCGCAAAATGAGATCCCAGTTCAAAACTTGAAACGATTCCTTTGTCATAGCCCATTTTACTATCCTCAAGCTGAAATATTCCTTGGGGATGCTACTGAAGCTTTAAAAATTCTATCATTTCTTCCTCTCCAGAAAGAACAAAAGAAAACACAGTGAATGAGCCGCCAAAGTATCAGATAACCATGAAATGGACACTATATTCACAATGAAGAAAGAGGTGATTAATTGTATCCATCTCTTGATCACACAAAGAGCACGTCTTCCATTTCAAATAGAGACGATCCTGTCCTCAGATTATCCACTGCAGACACTTTCTTTGCAATTGCCAACCAGCGAACGGCTCCACTCTAGGAAGACAAGGTGTGGTAGTTCTATATGATATTGTTGTGACAGGAGATATGAGAATGCTATCAAAGAGCTTAAGCGATACATGGAAAAGGTTTTTGACATTAAGGAGTTGTGAGATCTAAAGTACCTTTTGGGGATGGTGGTATCACGATCTAGCAAAGGCACACTTCTTTCTCTTGATTTTCTGTGTTCTACAAGGTTTAAAGTATCAGACTGGCCGAGTTCGAGTCGACTCAGCCGAGTCACATGATTCGAATCTGAGTCCTATGGGACTCGACTCTGTATATGCAGTGTCCGAGTTGGCTCTTTTTAAAAAAAAAACTAACTTCTACTGTAATCTAGGTGCAAACCATTAGATACCCATTGGAGGTGAATGGAAAGGTTTCTGTAACAGATCTGTTTTACATGATCGATAGGCATTTCAGAGATTAGTGGGCAAGCTTATTTATTTGACTATTATAAGGAAGGACTTACCACATGCAATGTGTGTAATTAGTCAGAATGTGCACTCACCTAAGACAGGACATATGGAAATAATGAAGCAGAAACTCTTAAGGTACATAAGCAGTTCCCCTAGAGAAGGGATTGTTTAGAGCATCATATGGAAACCTCATGTCATTCAATACTCAGTCACTGACCATGCTGGTTGTGTTGATGATAGGTGTTCTACTTCTACTTCAACTTCTAGGCATCGTACGTTCCTTGGAGGAGATTTATGTTGGAAAGCAAAGAAACTGATGGTTGCTGCACATTTCAGTGCGAAATTTGAAATAAGCAGCGGCTAATGCTACATGTAAATCGATTTGGTTGAAGCAACTAATGAAAGAGTTGGGTTATCCTTCACAAGCTCTATACCGCTGCATGGTGACAACCAGGCTACAATAAACATGGCATAAATTTTTTTTCTTTTTTCTTTTTTATTGCTAACGCTAAATTTTGATTAAAAAGGTAGTGACATACACAGTTCAAAGACCTCGACAAAGGATAAAAAGAATCTTGGTATAACTATAAGAGCATTATACCCATAGTTACCTAATTCGCTGGTTTAGGACTTGAACTGTGAACTGTTCAAATCGA
Source organism: Litsea cubeba (assembly GCA_012931725.1). Lineage (NCBI taxonomy): Eukaryota > Viridiplantae > Streptophyta > Magnoliopsida > Laurales > Lauraceae > Litsea > Litsea cubeba. Next base: position 20,969,583 of record CM022953.1, on the reverse strand, counting down.
ACAATTCGCAGTTCGATTCGCCATGGTTTGTGAAAAATAAAATGCCCGATTCGAGGCAGTTCGCAGTAAAAGAAAACTGCAAAATCAAAGGTTGCAGGGTGGGAATGATGAAGTTACAGGCTTACCTAAATGCTTTTAGTTGTCAGTTACACATCCTCCATGGTCCAGCACATGTTTTCACTGCTGGAATCTCAATGATAAAGTGTTCGGTCACGGGCACCACTTGAAGGCATAACGTTTTCAACTGAAAAAGAGGAGCCATACTCTAGTCGAAGAAGAAAACCATGAAAAAGGGAAGCTTCTCGCTTCGCTCTCTTAGTCGTACCGTTGGAAAAATGGAATTGGACCTTTCCTTCTTCTCTCTCTTTCTTAGCTGTCATGTGTACAATAGATTATTATTATATCATATATAGGCTAAAGTCTTATCCTGGATGAGACGACCTATCGCTTTAGTAGCTAGTCTATGCTCTCTCTCTCTCTCTCTATATATATATATATATGTTCATGACTTGGGTACTGGGTTTCCAATCTACACCGCTGAAAAATCACGAAGCTATGTATAAAACATGATTGATCAAGCTGTGGGCCTCACTCCAATTGAAATTAGATTTTAGTTACTATTAAATTGATGGCATACAATTTTAGGAGGTTTAAATCTAGCATATGTTTTTGTTACCACCATTTTTAGAAGAAAGTTAGATATGAGTTAGACCTAGGAATATGCAAGTCATAACAAATCTCATTAAATTATATATTCAAACTATTATATCAAACATGTCGAATTCGAAATACGAATTAATCGAATAAGGAAACGAACTAAATGAACCTACATCATCGAATTTTCGAATTCAGATAAGTGTCGAATTGTGACAATGATTATACCCATGGGCGGACCCGAGCACATGCTTTTGGGGGCGGTCACCCCCATCAAACCTGGGTCCGCTTCCAAAATTCTATGAAAATTCTGGGTTTGTTTCCAATATCCACATAAAAGTCCTGTGACTGCCCCCAAAACCCACATGAAAATCCTGGTTTTGCACCCAACACCCAACTATCTGTTTGGGTCTGCCCCCTCAAACGAAAAATCCTGCTTCTACCGCTGATTATACTCCATGCTTAAATAGTTTTATAATAGAAGCCACCCAAGGAACAACTCCGTCCACCTCCTTTTTTTTTACGAAGGTTTCGGTGAAACTATTGATCGACCTAAACGACATGAAGATGGGAGGATGGGAGGTCAAAGCTTTGTTCTCATAAAGTAGGATTGGGACTTCCATGGCCTTGACTCTTTACAAAAAAACCAAGAGATTGGGTTCAATGAATCGCTCTCCACTATTAACCTGTCTTGAAAAGAAGCCAAAAATATTTTAAGGGCTTCCAAAATGGTCAAAACCTCCGCCTCATTGGATTCTTTAACACCCACATGTTTGGATAACATAATTAAAACTTCCTCCTTACTGTTATGAAGAACTACTCCAAGTCTCCGACATCCCCAGGCTTATGGTTACCTCTAGAAGCTCCATCAACATTTTACTTTAACACAAGGAGACCAATACATAGTTACTTGATTCGCAATTCGACCAGTTCGGATTCGAATTCGCAGTTCGCAATTTGGCAGTTACTCTAATTCGATAATTCAATAGGGTACATTTAGTTAATTCGTTTTTCAATTCGCTTGATTAGTAGTTCGAATTCGATGAATTCGTTGGACTAATTCGAACTGGCGATATTAATGTCTAATTTGAGATGTATAGTTTATAAAAGATATTAAACGTCACAAAAAATATATAAAATTATTAAATGCATTTTATTTCAAACAAGAATGTCTCATGCGATCAATATGTTCAATTGAAAATAAGCTTTGAAAGATTATTAAAGGGTATCAAAGCGTGTTCGTAGTGAGCCCACAAGGCCCTTTTAGTCTTTCCATTCTCCATGGGACTCAATGTCTCAAGTAAGCCCATAGTCTCAATTCTTTCCATTCTTCTGCTCTGAGCCCATCTTTATAATATAAATTATTAGGGGTATGTAATGAACTAAAAGAGATTAGCTCAAATATTTTCAATAGTTTTTTTTTTTTTTTTTGACCTCGTAAGTCTGTAAATATTTTCAATAGTTGCCCAAAGAGGTTTGGTTACAGAATGACATAAATTGAGTCCAATCACCTCTTATCTATCTTATCTAGCTAGTATCCATAAATATCCCACTGTTAGTCCAGATCCTCTTAGTTTCTCACTTGAGAGACGTGAAACTCTATTATTGGGCCCATTTATTGAAAATCTGAACAACTCAAAACTAATAACCCACATTGTTTTATGAATGAGAAAATTTCATTTCAATCATAGTTGTATCAAAATCAATTAAAAATATATGATTAAAAAAGTTAAACCACATATTTTAGCCACTGTCAATCTAATGGTGAAAATGACTCTAGCAAGAGTTGTGTTCTTTAGTATTGTGAATTTTAAAAGTGGGCCGCTGAGAAACTAATTTCAATGAACTCAAAGAATATGAGGGTAGTATTGTCCTTAATGCACCGTCTCTTGCCCTTTTATCCAGTTTCGAAATGGAAGGGAGGAGTGAGAAAATCAATACAGATTATCCAATTTTGAAATGGAAGGGAAGAGTGAGAGAAAATCGGGAAGAGATTATGCACAATCGAACGAGGAGGATCTAAAAACGGAAACATAGGAAACATTCTATAGACTTGCTATCCTAGGAGACTGAAACGAAGAAGCAACTTCATCTTCTTCCCGAACCAAGGCTTTTGAGATTTTCGATCCACAGCGAATCGAATAGCGATTTATTCGAAACGAACGGTTCGTGATTCGTCGTCCATGGGAGAGAATTGGGTAACTATGGACCAATATACCGAACTCCTTTCCATTCCACACCTATACTCACATCCCAAGTATAAAGAATATCATTCAACTTAATGCTAATGCATTCTTTCCTACTCACTGCCCACTTGGCAACTCCTAAGGCCTACACCAATATGAGAGCCTTAGTAGAGGATGAAGAATCCTCGATCCAAATCTACCATAGAATAGCAAATGGAACAATCCTCCAAAGCAGAATCCTACAACCATGAAAAGTCCCGCATCTCCAAGACTCAACCAACTCCAATAGAGTACCTGGAAGACAGCCCACACTTGTGGATGGAATGGCACCATACAAGAAAAGTCACCCGCAATGAAGAAGTAAATGACTAATTGATTCCTCTTCCTCTTTGCATAGTACACATCTGAGATGCTGTCTAATGCTAATCCTCTCCTCAAGTTATTTGCAGTAGCCACCTTCCCGGCGACCGCAAGCCAACAAGGGCTCGACCCGAGCAGGGACTAACCCCAACCGCACGAGAATAGAGTAGAAGAGCTTGTTTGAGTTGGCCCTTCTAAGGCTAAGTAGGAAGCCTTTGTCGGAAACTTCCCTGATCATCAAAATTATTATTTATCAATTTATTAAACACATTGAAGTTTATTGTTTCCTAATACTAGAAAAATGGAAGTTGGAATTATCTACATTCCCATCTGTACAATCACAGAATAAGGTAGTAGAAATTTTTATAAAGGATTTTTCAAGAACCCAACTTCATATCAAACAAGTTGGGCATGATAAATATCTATTCACCAACTTGAGGGGAGAGTTAGTCTACATTAATATTTGAGTCGGTGACTATTTTGTAATTTTGTATACTTCTTCTTGTTTGTTGTAATTTTGTAAAAATGTTTTTTTAATTAGGAAAATTTCAATTGATGTAATAAGAGGATTGGGTGCTCTCCTTTCGTGAAACACTCTTGACCGGCAACTTCCAAATGACCTTTTTTTTATTAATAGTTACTTTCATTTGAAAAGCAAGCAGTACAAGAGGAGTATATTGACAAGCTTGAAAAAGAAAAGACCCCAGAAAAGAAACGGAAAAGCCCCTAAAACAAAACTATATTGGCCCTGCAAAAGAAAAGGCCAGCTCCTTCAAATGCAGCATAATCTGCTCAATAGAATAATCTCTAAAAGACGGATTGATGGACACCCAAAGCGCAACTAAGAAGTTTACTTTCACCACTAGGCAGCTATCGCTAGTCACAAACCCTTCAAAGCATCTGGAGTTCCTTTCCTTCCAAATTGTCTAGAGAATTGCAAGAAACGCCGAGCTCCATAACTATTTCCCTCTAGGGGCTCTGCACGGGGCCTTCCAAGCCTGGCTGAGCTCCGTGAGAAAATTTGGGAAGACCCGACATCAATCAAACCACTGAACTACCGATTTCCAAATATACTGAGCTGTTTTGCACCTCACCAAAAGGTGGTCCATTGATTCCTCCTCCCTTAAGCACATAGGGCAACCGTTTACTACTATCATCCCCCTCCTCCTCAAATTATCTTGAGTCAGGATTGTTGTCCGGATAGCCAGCCACCCAAAGATTAGCATCTTCATAGGAGCCTTCATCTTCCTAACGCTGCTAACTACATTCCTCTCCCTTGATTCATTGGTAAGGGCTCCAAACCACATTATCACCAATTCTTGACACGTAGGATTTGACCTTAGCATCCTTATCCATGGTGCATTTGAACAGGTCCGGAAACTGAACAGCCAGAGTACTATCTCCTGCCCACCGATCTCTCCAAAAAAGAATTCTCTCCCCCGTCCCAATTTGGTAGTTAATATTCTCCATAACAAGCTACTTAACTGAAAAGAACCCTCTCCAAATTGTTGACGACTGTGTAGGGGGATCTTGAAGATCCCACCCATTTCTTGGAAGGCCGTATTTCTTCTCCAAGACCTGTCTCCATAGGCCATCCATACATTTTCCTAACCTCCATTGCCATTTGCCCAGGAGAGCTTGATTCATCTGACCGATGCGCCTGATTCCCAGATCCCCTTCTTCCTTTGATCTACAAATAGAGTCCTAGTCCACCAAGTGAAACTTCTTGTGGTTGCTATTTCCCTGCCATAGGAACTCACTGCTGCCTTTCTATTTTTTTAATATCTGAAGCTGGGCACCTGAAAAGGGAGAAATAGTAAACTGGAAGATTAGATAGAGATGCCTTGATGAGGGTGACCCTGCCTCCTCGGGGGAGAGAAATAACTTCCAAATGACCATATATCTTGAACTTACACAATACTCTGACCGAGGACTCTTTATTAGATACCACTCTAAACAACCTAGGAAATAAACCAAACATAAGACCTACACCCACCCAATCATCAAAACGGAATCAAACTCTATCCTCGGTGGCTTGGCCCCAACTTTGAAGCCCACCTTTTTGGAAGACTTCTCCCCATCACTAGATCCATTCCCAACAAAGAAATAGTGCTGCCCCAACACCTCAACCTCCTACACCTAGGGACTCTGTTAGGTACCCAACCCCACCCATCCTAAGTCCTAACCATACTTCAAAACAATAATTCTTTTCCACAAAGCCTCCTTTCTTTGCCAAACCTTTATCTCCATTTTGTTAACTAATATCTAATCTTTTTTGCATTTAACTTCCCAGTCTCAAACTTTTGAAGACTTGTCCTTTACAACATCACTCCACTTTATCAAATGCAAGTGTTGCCAAAGATCTCAAGGATCAAGGTCCCATTGACTTGCGGACGCCTCTTAGCATGCAGGCAAATCCTTCCATAACCCAGAATGGATTTCTATTTAGTTACCTTGTCTACCCCTACCACCTCCTCAAACCTTATCTTCAAAAGTTTCTTTCTCCATCCATGCAAATGGCACCCCAAATCATCTCACTTGTATTGATCTGATGTGTTCAGTAACTCCTGGCTTAAGCTGTTCTAAGGTTGGGGAGAGGTCTGAGAACTCAAGCTGTGGACAGCTGAAGATACTTATTCCAAACTGGAAACAGAGATCAAGATGAACTATCCACCTAGCTTGGCAATCTTGCCTCAAACAATTCACACACCTTACATAGCCCATGCATGAGTGGTATGGTCCCTTCCCATCTTACTCTTTCCACAAAAGCTATTTGGTTGCCATCTTGTATTGTTCTTGATAATTCTCCTTTCCACTGGAACTTTCCTTCTTCCTTACAAAAGATTCCCATAGCCCAGTTATTTTTTCTTTTTCCACAATCCAAAGATCCCGAACCAATTGAGCAAAGAATCTCTTCTCATATTTCTTCTGTCAAGTCTTACAACTCAGATCTACAGACACATAAACTCCCCTACTAGGTATAATATTAGTAACTTGATTTTGGATGTTATCAGCTACCATATGATTAAGGCAAGTCTTCAAATATCGGTCTCATTCAATGGGTCTCCTCTGCCACCGACCGAAAGGAGCTTTCTTTCCTATCATTCTTCTTCCACACAAGTTGCTACCTTTAAGAGTCTTAGTAGATGTCCATGCCGTCTTCCGGTTCCTGACTTAATCAAATCCAAAACAGCCACCCCTAACCCCCCAGTCTAGATGCCAGAATGAGAGCATCCATTACCCTGCTGAGGAAGCGAATTCTGATCTTAGCCAATTGATAGGAGTGTTTCCAGCATGTTTTCCACAATGACCGGGATCAACTGCTCTTTTCTCCATCTTATTTCTTCTCTCCTTTCTTTCCTGAACGTGGATCGAATCTCCTCCAGCACCTTCACTCCCTTTTTTTTCAGTTGAACTCGGCTATGCAAGTGTCAATATGTTTAATTGTTTGTTACTAGGGCATTCAGTGTCTTGGAATGATCATCGTTAAAATTTCTGTACTTGTCTGATTAATATTGGCAGCACAGTACTTAATTTTGTTCTTTGTTCCAATATCTTGGATATGTTGATAGCTCCAATGTCTTTGTTTTCAGACAGCATACTGTTATTTTTGCATTTGTTACCATATTCTTGAACCAGTAATGTTACCATATTTTTGTAGGATGTTTACTAGTCTATTATCACCTTTAGCCTTATCCCAATAATCTGGGTTGGCTTAATGCTGAATTCCACGACTCATTAACTTGTTCTCTGTGTGGGTGCGCGCACACGCACTCGCACATGTTCATGGACTCCATGAAATGTGTTGGATTTTTATCATGTTTTCTGCAAATGTGAACCTCTAGTTCTACAAATTAGTCGAGCATTCAGCCCTGCTAAAAACACCCAAGTATCTCCTTTTTTTTTTCTTCTTCTTTTTTCCAATCTGAACCCCCTGTGGGGTTGGGACTTGGGAGAGCAGTTGCATATGTGGGAACTCACTCTACTGTTGCTGCAAATGTGAAGGTTGTAGACATTAGACATTCTTTTATGTTTTATTATCTTTGTCTGACCTCTTGTTCTAATAAGCTTCTGTATAATTTTTTCTCACCTTCTTATGTTCATCTACTATTCTTTCTTTAGCCGATTTATGGCTTTGCCTCTGGGGATCCATTGCGATTCAAAAGAGCTGTTGGGCATAAGGATTTGTTCTACATTGATGATAAAGATGTAGAGTTCAAAGATGTAAGAATCTCACCAAGGTTGCAATGATATTCTTTAGTTTATCATGTAGTGTTTTATGTGCAGAATCTATTTTATTGGCAATATACAGGTGATTGAAGCACCGCTGCCAAAAGCGCCTCTTGATACTGCTGTTGTTGCCCACTGGCTAGCAATTGAAGGAGTACAACCGGCCATTCCAGAAAATGCTCCAGTTGAAGGTTTGCCTCTGAACTTCACTTAGCACAATAAGTTCTTTGCGATCAAGATATAGCTGGATTCTTAAATCATTCATTAATTTCAATAATTAGTTTTCTAACTGCTTGTAAAAATGTATTTACTTTTGCAACTACCTAGTGAAAAGGATCTTCTGTTCTATTAAAAAACATCATGCAAATGGTTTTCAGATATATTACTGAAGTATAGGCAATGTGTTGAGTTTGGCAAGGATCAGCAATGGTCAGATTTCAAGCATCGCTGTGTTCAATTCTGTTTTGGTCGGACGAAAATTCAATGTGTTGGCTGCAATGTATATCAGTGTATTGGCTGTTTCTGGGTGATTTCATTTTCAGCTGAAAAAATTAAATAGTAATCTGTAGGTTTAAAAATTGGTTGAGTTCGAGTTGAGTGAGTCTCCTATTTGGAACCGAATTGGCCGGGTTTGAGCCCTAGTCAACTGAGTCCCATTGCGACTTGGCCGAGTCCGAGTATGAATCGGCTGAGTCTCATAATGAAGGACTTCTTTACGAGGTTTATCAAGTCTGAGGGTGACTAGATTCTGATTCAGCGTGGACCCTACTCGAGAGGGATCAAGTCGGTATCAGATTGTATCAGCTCATGTTGGTGATATGTATTGGCATGTTCTGCTACATGTATTAATTGGGCATTGGCTGACACTTAGCGTCTGTTTCTTCAAAAATCGATATGCATCAGCCGATATGGCATGCATTGGTTAATAGTCAAAGCCATGATTGTGCAAGATCCTGATAACTCTTCACTCTCTTGATTGTGTGAGAAGGATTTGTTGCCACTCTAGAGTATAATTACATCAACATGTCTCTCCACTGGCACTCCCAAGTTGGTTTTGTAGTGTATGTTGATATGTAAATCATTAAATGCTATATGCTAAATAACTTGTACATTTAGTACTTGGACCCTATGTTAATTTTAACTTTTAGGGAAGAGATTTGTTGTCTGATTGTGTGAAAAACTCACGTTCCATTGCCAAACCAAAAATTTGTTGTCTGACTGTGTGAAGTACTCAAGTTCCATCACCAATCTTTGGTTTTAACTTAAAATATCTTTGCTAGTGCTCAAGCTGCAGTTGCTAACATGTCTAGGGAATGGAATGATACCACAGTGCATTTTCTTGTAATGCATATTAGGAACCGGGCGATCCTAATTGTTCAATTAATCAGTTATGCATGCTACAACTTGCAAGTGGATTTATGTGTCTCGGTTTCAATGGTTTTTCTGTGCTGACCTTCAATTTGTTTCTTATTGTTATCATTCTTAGCACTGGTAGCCCCTCCAGAGAGCAAGAAAACCGAGCACAAAGAAGATGGAATTCCAGTTGATATTAAACTGCCAGTTAAACATGTATTATCTAGAGAGCTCCAGGTAAAAAGTGCCATCATTCTGAAGTATATTCTAAGAAGAAATATGGGGGTGCTCGTATGTCTTCTGCGCATTTGTTTTTACCTTTGAGATTCTCTATGGTTTTTCTTCTAAAATTCTGCATGGCCTCCAAACCAAGATGTATATTGGACTTTCCAATATAAGAGGGGATGGGACATGCGCTAGCTGGGATTCCTTGTATGCATTGGGACTCTCATTTTAGTGACTCAAATCATTGCTTTTTCGATCCAGTGAGTCACCTAGGAGCTTGGCTGAGTTGACTAGGGCCAGTCCATTATTGACTCATTGGATTGGGTATGACCTAGCCGGAGTGAGTTTTGGCAAAAATCTGATTGACTTGCTGTTGCTGGGTCAACTAGGAACTCGGGGAGTTGAACTCAATAAAACTTAGAAGAAAAATCCACCTATTACCAATCACCAGAACTGTTGAAGCCCTGACTTTTTGCTACTTTCATTCCGAAATCTCTCTCACAGGCTCACAGCCCTTCTCCCTCGTCTTACCACCTTTCGCAAGTAGAACGGAACCAAAAATCTTGTTCTGTTTCTTTTCTTATTCTCTCTCTTTCTTTTTTCTTTTTGTTTACTTTTCAAACTAACATGTTTATGTAGACATACATTTTCTTGATGGTTTTTCTTTTTTGTTTCCTTGCACTCTTCCAAACTAAAATTGAAAATCCTAGTCTCTCTCTAGCTTAGCTCATAATCAGAAGTTCTTTTTCCACTCTCTTTCTTCTTCTTCATATTCTTTTTTTAATATGGCAATCATTAATTTAACTTTCTTTCTGTCTTACTATACTTGCAAATTGCAATCCTTACTCATGATGCCCTTCAATGTTTGTTTTGCTTTTCTTCTTTTAAATTTGTTTCCTGTGTTTGTTATTTGTAACCGCTGAGACAAATGCAGTAAAGGATTTTGAATTTTTCATTTTATAAATGCTTTTTATGGATGGAATATTTTTGCAGTTATGTAATTGACATAGTTTCTGGAATTCCACTTACATTCATTATGGATGATTTTTATGACACTTCCCATGCAATTACTTGGAAAATTATGTAAACTTAGATATTCATTAGAATGAATGGGATTTATTTAGATTTTATCTACTTTTTTTATTTTTATAAATTTTTATAATTATAATAAATGATAATTTACTCACCTACTTGGTCAACACACCAAGTCTTCTGGTCAACTCACCCGGTAAGTGTTCGAGTCTGGTCGATCCACCGGGTTGCAAAACTACGATTCAATTCAAACTATGATGTGGTGGGCCCTGCTGCAAATAGTGGATGGCACCAAAAATCTTTAGTTAGGAAGATCCTAATCATCCAATTTTGGCCTTTTTTAGGACATTAATTACGTTCATTTTTGAGTTGTCTAAAGCTACCATTATATTCTGCTCCTGGCTATTTATTGGCCACATTATTTAGCAAGGATTACTATTGAAAGAAAAAGGGAAAAAGATTGAAGAGTGAGGATCTTCTAGGCATTGCGATCTTTATATTATGGTTTTAGATCTCCCAATCATTATTTTGCTGAAGAAACGGTGAAGAACAAATTCTGTTTTCTGCTAGGACCCTGATTTTCATCATATTCAATATCTTTTGTGTGTTTTGCCTCATACTAAGTTTTTATCTTTGACAATGCAGTTGTACTTCGATAAAATCACTGAGCTTATTGTCAATCAGTCAGACTCAATCATCTTTAAAGAAGCCCTAGTGAGTTTGGCTACAGATTCTGGACTTCACCCCTTAGTTCCATATTTCACGTTTTTCATTGCAGATGAGGTGAGATCCTGAGACTTATAGCGTGAATTTAATATTCAATATAAGGCCTTTGGTTAGAAGAACATCTTTTTTCTTATATGATGTTTCTTGGAATCAGGTTACCCGGAGTTTAAATGACCTCCCTCTATTGTTTGCACTGATGCGTGTTGTCAGGAGCCTTCTCCAAAATCCGCACATACACATAGAGCCTTATGTAAGTTATTTAATGTTGATATACGTACAATCATATGGAAATTAATGAATCTCAACGATGATATTTTTCCTGAGAGATGTACGGTATCCATTACATGTGGCAGGGAAATGGAATTGGTAATCTGGTCAGGAATGATGTTGATTTCTTGTCAACAGACTTTTATGTAATTTCAGAAAATTAGGGACAGAGATGTAATGGCTATCAATAGTAGGCTATTTTTTTTTTAATTTTGGAAAATTGTTGAAGACTATATAATTATGTATACACAAGGATGGTCGCCAACCCAAGTGGAATGGCCATCCAAGTTTCATCCTTAAACTGTTTTTATGTCTTCTTTTTCTCAAAAAACCTCAAAATTTAAAGACTTTTTTTTTTAATCTGAAAACCCTAATAACTTTAAACCTGTAACGTTAATTTAGCATCAGAGCCAGAGTGGTTATTTCTAAGGCGACCAAGGGTCTCCTAGTCCTTGGCATCATCATAGTGATTCTGGCTTGGGGGGTAAGATACTTGGAGATAAATAATACAATTACAGTACACTGCATGACTTCACAAGATACCATGGTACTTCACAATATACCATGGTACTTCACAATATATGGTACTTCGTGTGTCTATATAATTACTTTGACACCCCTCTTCAAGCTCATGATGCGACTGCCAACAGTGAGAGACTTTTGTGGAGAAGTTAGCTAGTTGTTCAGAAGGTTTGACATGATGAAGCTCAATAGCACCTCGCCGAAGATGTTATCACATATTCACATTAAATGATAGTAAATTTTGATATGCTTGGTGCGTTCATGGAAGATTTGATCATGTACAATTTGAACATCAGTTTTATTATCACAATAGGGAGGGGTGGGAGAATCAATATGAAAACTCATATCCGCAACTGCAAGTAACCAATGTAGCCAAACTAAGATATAATATGGGCTAGGGCATGATATTCTGCTTTACTGATCTGGATTATTGATATGATGAGATGTGCAGTAGATACAAGGTAGACTATGCCCCAAACAGTCATTGGGTCATCCATTAGATATTTAGGGGTTTGATCTATCTATTACAGATGCTACTGCATCAAACCATGGCATCTTCTAAAATGAGCCCATGTATATCCCACATGTCAAGGATTGTATGATTTCTCCAGTGATATGTACATCAGTCATTTACATTGAATCAGTTTCCAAAATAAAGCCAAACAGTGAGAAGTAGCTCACTATTTTATTTTGTTTAAGTGCTACTACCTCACGTTTACCTCATGTTTGTCTAATGAAACATTACTTCTTTTCAGTTGCATCAATTAATGCCTCCCATATTTACCTGCCTCGTTGCAAAGAAGCTGGGACGTAGGTTTGTTGACAACCATTGGGAGCTTAGAGACTTCACTGCAAATTTGGTTGCTTCAATTTGCAAAAAGTGAGATTTTTTTTTATACTGAGGCTTCTTTTCCTGTTATCATTTTGATATCTGTGGCTGTGGGTATATAGACTGTATATTTTTTTTTTTATTACTGGGTACATAGACTATATTAAACATAATATTTGGTAGGATTTTCTTTATGAACATGTAATTATGCATGCGTAAGTAGGAAATACTCTGATGTATTCACTATTCTTATCTCCAAAACGTGGCACACATGCAGAGGATTTTGAGTATGAGACATTCATCTTTTTGGCCCTGCAGTGAATGGGCCTTACTATGGGACTCACAAACTAGTGGTCTTACATACTCGCTTAAAGAACTTTTGATAATTGCAAATGAATGATTAGAAAGAAGACCAATCAATGGTTCACAACAGGCAAAAGTCCTCCAATGATGGTAGGATCATCTAATGAAAGTGATTTTCAGGGTAAATCTGTATTAACGTACAAAGAAGAAGTGTAACTTATCTAAGGATTTGGCTCAAGATAGATCGGAATGGAGAAACATAATTCGTATAGCCGAGCCCAACATAGTTGGGACAAGGCTTTGATGATGAATGTACAATAGGTGAGTGAATGAGATCTCTTACTTGCATGTCTTAATGTACAATAGGTGAGTGAATGAGATCTCTTACTTGCATGTCTTTTAACAAGAGAATATTTTGATCCTAGTCGGAGTGATATTTACGTGTGGATTATATGGCCCTAAGTTTGCTTCCTTTGATCTTTGGGCCCTTAAGTCAATAGTTTCCATCACAAAGGGATAATCGTCTAGCTAAATTACCATTAAAAAAAATCTATTAGCTACATTTCATTCATTTTGTGGTCCCAAGCTGGCACGCAGATGTTATTACTGTGCATGCACAGCCACTTTGGGAATTCTCAACAATATGCCTGATACTGCCAGGAGCCATGGATTATCTTTATAGCTTCAGCTGCATTCCAAGCGTAGGAACCTTTTTACTCTGGAGGATTGTGTCTGGAATTTGTACCAACTTTAACACATATATTCAAACAGAAAACAGCAGTAAAGCAACAAATTTCATTTAATAATTTGAAATGCTATGAGTGGTACATATATATAGGCTCAGACAGCCCTATATAAATGTGTCAGCCATTTATTGATATTATTGTCACAGTCAAAAGGGACTGAAGTACAATTCAAATGGGTTTAATTGGGTTCGTATGGCTGAGTTTTTGGAGTTTGGGGCTGCTGTCTGTGTACAGAGCTGACAGAGTTTAAGGGCTGCGATAGAAACAGAGAGTTAGAGATCAGTTAATGGGCTACTTTTGGGTACTGTTAACAGAGGCTGATGTGATGATGCTATTGTCCGAGTTAAAGGCTTTTCGGTGCAGGGTTCATAATTGATTTTAACATGTAGACTGGGGTGGGATCTGGAGGACTGTTTTGAAGCAAAGACATCATTGTTTTTGGTTGCCGAAGAACTGTAACTGGGACTTTTTTGGGACTGCTACATGACAGTTAAGGGGCTGTAATGGGCTTGGGTTTGTTGATTGGGGATCGAGATTTGGGCAGAATTTTGGCTAGGGGGTGAGGGTTTTTTTTTCTCCGAAATTTTGGCTTGGTACTGTGTGGTTTTCAGTTTTTATCAGATAATCCACTCTACTATCTGCATATTCTGCCTCTGTTCCATGAATTTTGAGACAGTTTTACTAAAGGACCCTTTTCAAAAGTTCCACTGTCATTTTCTTTCTTTATTCTCCAAGTAAAAAGTGTCAGTATGCCTCTTAATGCACCTTTCTTACTAAAAACAGTATCTCTCACAGTACGCCAGTTCTATAAAATGAATTAGCTTCAGGATCTGTTTAAGTCATCCTAAGTATTTGGCAAAATTTTATGGCCAACTGCTTGTCATATTAATTGTTCACCTTGACTTGAGCTTGTAGGCAACATACTTTTCCAACTAAAAAAGTGTCAGTATGCCTCTTAATGCACCTTTCTTACTAAAAACAGTATCTATCACAGTACGCCAGTTCTATAAAATGAATTAGCATCAGGATCTGTTTAAGTCATCCTAAGTATTTGGAAAAATTTTATGGCCAACTGCTTGTCATGTTAACTGTTCACCTTGACTTGAGCTTGTAGCCAACATACTTTTCCACTTTCCATAATTTATCTTATTTGTGACTATTGGCTTTTTTTCCTGTTTCTTTTTAATTGGAACCTTTAGATTGATACTAATATTACACTAATTTAAATTTTCTTCTTAAATCCAACTATCCTATCATTTTGCATATTTCTTCACATTATTATTTTTTTTTTCCATTTTGTATGTAAGGTTTGGGCACACTTACCACAATCTCCAGACTCGTGTCACGAAAACTCTGGTCAATGCATTTTTGGAGCCATCTAAAGCAATGACACAGCATTATGGTGGGATTCAAGGACTTGCTGCATTGGGACCTAGTGTGGTATCTTCTTTCTCTTGCTTAAGGGCCTTTTCCTTTTGGATGTCACTCCCCAACTTTTCCAGTGAGACAGGCTATATTCCCCACCCCCCAACCACCCACCCACCCAAAACTAAGCAGCACTTTTTTAGATCACAGTTGAAATGCCACCAAACGTAATTTGTGCGATGAACTTCTAAATGAGTGCATGCTAGATATTTTAAACCCATGCGCTCACCTAGCAAGGTAAATTTGTCTCACTGCAAAATCCAACCACCCCAAGTTTGGCAAGGACCCTAATTAATCAGAGTTTCTTTATCAAATTCTCTCTGCAGTATGCATTTTACACCATTTCCTTATGTTGAATCCCAAGTGGTTTATGTCCTGAATTTGGTAGGTAAGACTTATGATACTACCCAATGTTGAGCCATATCTACAACTTCTAGAGCCAGAAATGCAACTGGAGAAACAAAAGAACGAGATGAAAAGGCATGAAGCTTGGCGTGTTTATGGTGCTCTACTGGTTTGTTTCTTGAGATATTGTATCTTTTAAAAGCTTCATCGTCAACAACAAAGTTGGTAAACCATCTATACGTACGGGACTCACATTTATCACTTGAATGCTTGTTCCAGCATGCAGCAGGTCAGTGCTTGTATGATCGGCTCAAGTTGTTCCCAGGTCTACTATCCCCTCCAGCACGCTCTGTGTGGAGGACGAATGCAAGGGTCATAAATACTATGCCGGGTAAGACTGCTGTTATTTTCCTGGTGTTATGAAATAAGACTTGGTTTATTCTTTCTGAATTTGGATAGCTGCATTGATACGAATAGTACACAAACTAGTGTCTGTTCCATTGTATTGCATGACACAGTCTTCAGCATATGTGATGCCTCCCATCAGATTTAATGGGCGGAAATCATGCCAGAAGCAGGTACCTTGGTCAACATAACAGATGCAATCATGCTAACTGATGCACACAGTATCTTTGCAGGAACACCGTGTGGCTGATGCACAGTGTTTTTGCAGAAACATCGCATGTTGGTCCATTTGGCATTGCATGCTCCTAGATACAGCTGTTCAACAAGAAATTTTATAACCTTGCATTGTCGACAACCTTTTCTTTTTCATTCTGTTTTATTCTTTTTAATCTGTTTTAATGAGTGACCAATATCTCCCCTTTCTTACTGGGGCTCAAACCTGTGTTCCCTACCTCCCGTAAGGACTTTTGAAGTCCCTTAACCACTGGAGCTGCAGCGGGGATATTTTTTCCAAATTTGTAATATAAATCCTTCATCTTTCTGAAGGCACTTCTCTTGCAAAATGTCTTTTGGGGATTATTTACCTAGAAGGTGTTTCTGCCATTTCCATACATGATGCTTAATAGCATAGTTTAAAAACTGAAAAGCTTGGCTTGGAAGGTCGCCTAGCCAAGCTACTAGGGTGATCTGGCTTCCTACTTTGTTCAACTTGACCAATCGGACTGGGGGCGGGTTGGAATGAGTTAAAGATGGCGATCCAATGCTGGTTAGGAAGGGCCCATCTTTTGGTTTACAGTGGGTGTTCTATCAATCAAAATTATTGATCTATTGAGCCATATCGCAGAATCACCACTTTCTCCTTTTTCAAAAGATCCGAGTCATCCTATTAAAATGGGCAATGGCAAAAAGTGATAATTTTATGGGAGAGGTTCTGGTGTTATCTACATTCCACCATATGGACAATAGAGGCCCTTGCCAACATATTCATTCCTTCAGATCTCTTACTAAAGCGGTTTTATCAAAGGAGTTGAGGTGAGGAGTGGAAGATTTTGATGCGACCATCACTTTCTTCGGATGCAACCATCATTCCCAGGGTAGTGGGTGAGTAATTATTTCCTGTGAAAGAGGAGATTGTTTGCTGGCCTCTTGTGGATATTAAGCTTTACTCTACTTTTATCTCAAGGCATTTCTTAGAAACCGTGAGAATTATTATTTCTGATTAAACAAATGGATGGGATGAGCAAATGGTTATATCGCTTGTTTCTTCATCTCCTCTACTGCCAACATGCTTCTAGTTAAGACGTTTACCTTATTCATAATACTTGTCTTATTGAAATTTCCATTTTCAACTCTTTCTTCAATTAATGAAGGTAAACGGAAATTGAGCAATGATCCCTCGTCCCAACAGCCTCCACATAAGAAGCAGATTGTTGAGGGCTCATTGGGCACAATTTCCTTGCCAGCTGATC
Source organism: Litsea cubeba (assembly GCA_012931725.1). NCBI lineage: Eukaryota > Viridiplantae > Streptophyta > Magnoliopsida > Laurales > Lauraceae > Litsea > Litsea cubeba. The sequence goes on along the minus strand of CM022953.1, from coordinate 20,952,506 downwards.
TACAAGGGTCATCAGCAGACTCGTTTCCTGCTGCTTCTGGTGAATCTGGCCCATCGTCATCGTCTGGGCAGGTATTGAATGAGGTTGTCTCAGGTAACAACAACAGAAGGGAAAGGGGTGATGGACGGGCACCGAAAGCATCAGCTGTCCTCAGTCAGGCTTGGAAGGAAGATGTGGATGCAGGGCATCTTCTGGCATCACTGTTTGAGTTGTTTGGTGAAGCCATTTTCTCTTTTGCACCTTCGGTGGCAACGTCCTTTTTTCTTTGAAGCAGGTGGTTTTGGTGGTGTCCAAAATGTACATAATAAAATTACTTTTCTTCAAGAGAATGGAAGTTCAACAATTACATTGTGTTTTGAAGATGGGATTTTTTGTTTTGTTCTCTTCTTTCTTTTTCTTTTCTTTTTTTTTTTTTTTGCTCTCGTCTTTGTTGTAAGATTGCTTATGTTGTTGTACAAAGATTGATATGGAAGAGATGATATTATGTCATGATTGCATTAGCATTTCCATCCTGCATCAATTCTACAAAATTTCCCTTTCTTGCATAGGCCCCTTTTGCAGACCCCATTTTTGAGGGCATGGGGCGCACTTCCAGGACAGCCAGAAGCTGCCCCATTTTGCATTTAGTGGGCATACCATACTCATGACATGTTCTTGCAGATAGGTCTCCCGGTTTTTTTTGCACCGCAGCCAAGAGGGCTGGAACCCAAGAGAGAGCCAGTATACACACGGGAAGGTAGCCCACTCAAGTGGGAAGGAGGCCCGCACAAGCAGGAAGAAAACCCATACAAGTGGGAAAGGAGCCCACACAAGCGGGAAGAGTGGCGCACTCGGGGTTCGAACCCCCGAGCAGTCAGGTAAGAACTGACGCTCCTTACCACTCGGGTAAGAAGTCGTTCTTCCCTCCCCCGATTAAAACAAGCATAGTTTGAGGCATTTTTGGTCTTTTTAACATATATGGTCTATAATTATTTTTTTTTGAAACTATGGTTGAAAAATTTTCAAAGTTGACTCTTAACTCTCTTGAGTCATCTCGTTTTAATGAAGGACCAAGTCAAAAATAGAGGAGACCCGTTTGAGTATCTCATTTTAATACGTTGTTTGCATTCTTCACATTTAATAAATGGAACTAATTTCAAACAATTAGTGTTTATTTATAAATAAGTATGCATGAGAACCAACGAGTGGTAACTCAGTTAGCCAAGGACTCTGCGCCTCATGAAGTGGAGAGGTCTTGTGTTTGACACCTACCTTTATTGGCCACCTCCCATAGTTTTACTCGATGCATGTGGATAGGAGGGTTTGCATGTGCCCCCTAGGCTGGGTGGGCGGGAGATACTCTCGGTTATAAAAAAATAAAAATAAAAGTATGCATGAGGTTTGGAGTAAACAATTTAAAAATGATGACTCAAATGAAATTTGAAATTTATATTTGATCTTTTATATTCGATATTTGGACTCACAAATTATGTAATATGCAGTTTCTCTTCTTTAATCTTCCTTATTATGCTATTTATCTTGCATAGATAAATTTATTAATGTGAATTGATTATCATGAATGCATGCAAATAAATATATATTTATATTTTTAAGTATTTTCTAAACATTATTTTAAGAAAAATGACTTTCCCGAGTCTCCGTGTTGACGTCATCTGAGTCAATGTTTTTTGCATGGGACGAGTTGAGTTTAAGTCAAGAGTTTTCCAACCTTGCTTGAAACTTGTAAATTCTCTTCAAAGTTGTAAATTTTATTCTAAGGTATAAATTTTCTTTAAAGTTGCATACTGAGGATTTTACAGATTGTGAACTAAAAAGTCTCATCATAAGTGACGATATTGTTGCTTGTTTTAGTTACGGGGCAATGTCTTATTCTTCCTTTTTCTTTCTCCATCTCCCTGCTCCATTTCTCTCCCAACGAACCATCCTCAACACATTCAAGTATGTGTTTGTTTTCTTGTCTTGATAAATTGAAAAAGAGTCTAGGTGGCGAAGATGAAGAGGAGATGAGAAAGGTGGGCGCGGGCTTTGTTTAGGATGCAGGTTGAATAGGTTTGATTTGGAAGAAGGTGAGAATGGATTTGAGATATATATATATATATAGAGAGAGAGAGAGAGAGATGATGACCGTGTTTGGTTGGGTAGATCTTATTTGGACTGGGAGCTGAAAGGGTTGACGGGTAGTGGGACTCTGAGCCTCAAGAAGCGGAGAGGTCTCGTGTTTGACTTTAGACACTTACCATGATTGGCTACTTCTCGTAGTTTTACTCAGTACATGTGGATAGGAAGGTTTGCATGTACCATTTGAAATTAGTTCTTAGCTGTCCAGAATCTAGTGTCCCTCAGGCTCAGGGCAAAGGCTCTTGGGTTGGGTTGGGCGGGAGATACTATGGGTTATATATATATGGGGAATATTCATGTGCATCCTTCCCTCACCATATGGTGAGGGACAAACTTAATGGCAGTGCCGGCCCTGGAGACAGCCGACACAGGCGGCCGGCTGGGGCCCCAAAGTTTGGCATCCAATCGGGGGCCCCCAAATCAACAAAAGAATCACCAAAAGCCACCTATGCCTCGTCGAAATCCTGACCCAAAATCACCGAAAAATTCGTCGAAATCCTGGCCCAAAATCACCGAAAAATACGTCGAAATCCTGAATGACGCTGGATTGGGCAGTCAGACCGGAAAATCCGGTCTAAATATATATTTTTTCCTCCTAAAATCACTGCCACACCCAAACCCCAACCGCCCCCTGTCCAACCTTTGTCAAAACCCATTCGTCCCTCCAGCCTCCTCCAAATCCCACCAAACAGAAGATAAAAAAAAAAGAGAAACAGAAAAAAGAAATAGAAGACGACAGAAGAAGGAGAACTGGAGAAGGTCTGAGTGACTGAGTTCTGCCGTTCTGGAATTGGAAGCCAAATCCGCACCAATCGTTCTAGATTTCTACCGCCAGCAACGCCTTCGGCTCCATTGTACCAAGGTGCCGTCACCGCCGTGACGCTATCCAGCAGCGGGCAGCCCGCTCCACTGCACCGTCAGCCCCATCGCCAAATGCTAGTGCCTTCGACCTTCCACCCCCATCTCCAGATCTCCTCTCCGTTTTCTCTTCTTGCTTTCCAAGTAGCATCACTGCATCAGGTAAAGCCTCTTCTTTCTTTTGCTTTCTTTCTGCACGCATCCTAAGGGCCTCTCTCCCAATCGTCACACGTGTATGCTTATCTCCTTGGAGGCTTGGACCCAGCCTGCAGTTCCGATCCGACCTGATTTCAGTGCGGGCCCAACCTGAACCCAGCCCACTAGCAGTTTAAAAAAAAATCTTTTATTTTATCATTTATACGGGTAGGGTATACGGGTAGGGCCACACTTTAGGAACTCGCTTAGGGCCCCCGAAAACTCAGGGCCGCCCCTGCTTAATGGGGCCCACTTAGGGATCCATTGATCATAGGACTTGTCGGGGATGGAAAGAGACATCTTGGATGGGACCATGTATCAAGTTTAGGGTCAATCCCATGTCTCTAACCCCTTCATCCATGGCCCACTAATTTAACGACTTAATAATAAAGAAAAAAAAATTCCTTGATCCAACGGTCCAATCCATTCAAATTGGTGAAAACCCAATGGGGCTAGTGCACCTAAAGGGGTCCCATGTGTGTGGATGGTTCGGATGGTTCGGATGGATCAACAAGTTGGCCCCACTGTGTTGTCCCTCACCACAACATGGTGAGGGATGGATGCACATGAAGATTTTCATATATATATATATATATATGGGTTAGCTCTCCTAAGCTGAAGCTTACCTTATCTTAAACTGAAACACATGAGAGATTATGATGATGATGATGACGACGACGACGACCATGTTTGGTTGGGTGGGTTCTATTTGGACTGAGGAGTAGAAAGGGTTGGGTAGTGGGTAGAAAAGTGAGTGGCTATTTGGTTGGGAGAACAGAGAAACATTTTGAGAAAGAGGTGGGTACGAGGTAGTTTGTTTGGAGGGATAATAGAGGTTGATGATATTTATATGAAGTTATAGGTGGGTCGGTTTACAATAGGGGTGTAAAAGAAAACCGAAAACCGTCTAACCGAACCGAACCGAACCGCGGTTACAAACCGTGTTTCACAGTTGGGTTACGGTTATTGAAATCGAAAAACCGTGCTTTACTCGGTTACGGTTTTTATCTCGACTCACGGTTATTAACCGAACCGAACCGAACCGTTAACCGCGGCTTGGTTAACCGTGTTCCCAAAACACACGGTTAATCCAACCATTTCGCTAATAAGAAAAAAACCAAAGGGCCTGAATGAAAATTACTTTTTTTATATAGTAATATATTATGCCATTCTCCAACTTTTTTTTTTTTTTTTTTGCACAGTAAGTTTGATTGGTAAATGGCAAAATTTTTACAATTTTTTTAGTGACAATTAACCGTCGAACGGTTAATCGCGGTTTGATTTTTAACGGTTTTTCACTGTTCGATTACTATTTTTAAAAGCCAAAAACCGTGAAATACGATTCGGTTAACGTTTTCCAAAATGAACGGTTAACCAAACCGTTACACCCCTAGTTTACAAGATGAAAGGATGCAATGATGGTGTGAAGGTTGTTAGTGCCATGGTCAAATCTTCACTTCCCTGGGTTGTCATTTCCTTGTCTAAGCCCAAGAACTTGCCTTTGAAAGCTCCATTAAGGAAGATTAAGTCCAAAAAATCAAGTCTTAGAAGGCCAATACTTCATCAAGGTGTATTCCAATTTGTGCCAACCTATTTAGCTAAAATGGACTTTAGCCAAACCAAGTAAAGGCCTTTATAACCCTCAAACCAAATAATAAATTTAATAGGGTTCAAATGACTAAACCGAATAACTCAATTGCTTAGTTTTCAGACCTTACAGCGAGCCGTAGGAGCCCAAGAAGCTCACCGTAAATATTCCTTGGTGAGATTTTCCAAAGAGCCGTTTTTAGGCTAATTTGTTCTATGGTGAACTTACAGCTAGCCGTAGATCATCTCATGGCGAGCCGTAATGCTAACCATAGAACAAATTGCCCAGTTTGACTCAGTCAAACTAGCCACTGGGTAGTTACCACTAGCTATAGTTAGCTCATGAATAGACTAGTCGTTGAGAGTAATTCTATATATACTTGAATTCATTTAAGTGGCTTGCCATTGGCTATAGTTAGCTCACGCATAGACTAGTCGTTGAGAGTAATTCTATATATACTTGAATTCATTTAAGTGGCGGCAACTTATGTGATTTTGAGAACTCTTTGCAAGAACAAACTAACAACTAAGTAACACCCTTCTAGAGCTTCCAAAATCCTATTCCACTCACACTTAGGCCTTTCATTGGTATATTAAAGAGAATTCAAAGCTCATACACATGTGATTACTGGAACCTCTCTCACTAGGGTATCCTTTAAGCTCTCATAGTTAAAACCATCAATCACCCTAGAAATAAAGCAAGAAGAGATAACAATTATAAAGTCAATACCACACTCATATATGCTATGCCAATGAGAAATAAAGCAAAGGGAGATAAACACACCAAATTTATAGTGGTTAAGTCAACGTGACATACATCAACTCTCGTTACAACGGTTTCCTTTGTCTACAATATTCATCGTTTGAGGTTTTAAAAAAGGCTCACCTCTAACCATATACACGTAAGATTTTTTGATACGATGGTTCGATCACTAAGGTCTACTCCACTAAGCTATTTTTTTATAATTGTTCAATCACAAAGGTCTAATCCACTTTACAGTGTGTAGGAATTGAAAATAAAATAAGAATGCTTGCCTCTTGAAAACGAATATGCCTTTATTGCGTTCTTTGAAGTGAAGAACAAAAACTCCAAGCTTTAGCCTCCTTGTAATGTTTCTTGGTGATGAAGATGCACCAATGAGTGCTCCACGAAGAAGTAAGGGAGGTAGATCTATGGTGATTGAGGGTTTTAACTATGAGAGCTTGAAGGATACCTTAGATAACTAAGAAAAATAACATGGATGAAATCTAAGACAATAAATAAAGAAATAACATGGATGAAATCTAAGAGAGAATCTAGTGAAATTAATACCTTTTTCTTCTAGAAAATAATTATAAAAAACCCTATATAAATGCCACTTAAATGTCAAGAAAGAGAAGGAAACTACAGAAGCAAGAAGCCCAATTGCTCAAATGGATATTACCCACCAAAAAGGCCCGTGAGGATGTATAGTGAAAAGACCTACTCTTCTAGATTGACCGATGGGTTCGGATCCTGTAAGGCTTTATCCCACGTTGACTATGAGTGGACCTATTACGGTCCACCATATCACCGTAGGTAGCCTGCCATACACGGAAAGCTTGCCCTTGTCCAAGACAGGGGCTGCCCATGGTCGAACCGTAAATGGTATACTCAGGGCCATTGTAAGTAAAACCCTAAGAGGATCCCGATTCTTAATTGAAATGGGAGCTTTAAAAAAAAAAAACTATTGCAATGCACGAAAATGACGACGAATGATACCAGGAAAGAAATATGAGGAAAAAAAGAAGGAAAAAGGATGAGAAAAGTGTGAAAATCAACTACAAAATGGTTTAAAAAGTGGGGGAGAAAAGTGTTTGACATGCTTAAAGTGATGACATATATAGAGGTAGCAAAATATGACCCGACCCGCCAAATCGACCCGACCCATTTAATAGGCGGGTCGGTCACGGGTCAAGTATTCATGACCCGCAATTAAGCGGGTCGGGTTAGGGTTGACCAACTTGATCCGCAGAACTTGCTTATTTAAGCTAAAATTGAATTTGATTGTTTTAATGGATAGGCTAAAAAAGAATAAATGGACCTTAACCAAGTCAACCCCACCCTTTTTATTAATGGAAATCAAGGTAATGCGTATCAAATGATTGTTGAAATGAGATTAGATCGAATTTGAGCTTAAAAGTCAGTTTTGGTCAACCAGGGAACCATGGTTGAGTCGATTGATTTACTAAATGGATGTGGGTTATGCGAGTCGACCGGACCTGTATAACTCGCAATGGTTATGCGGGTTTAAGTGGGTCGGGTCGGGTTAACCCGTGGTGGGTGCGGGTTATAGGTTTCCGACTCGTTTAATAAACAGTCGGAGGGTTAGACTTGTATGACCCGTTTAGCACAACCCGACCCGATTGTGAGCGCCCCCCCCCCCCCCCCCCCCCCAAACCAATTATTTATATATTAAAGCAAAGGGAGAGGTGGGCTTTGAGGGGTGTCACCTCATCCCTGAAAATTCTCTCCTTTTAGGGAAATACGAAAGAAAATTCTCTCCTTTCAGAAAAATCACTTAGAAAATAGTGAGGGAGCCTTTGCCTTTCAAGTGGGGCCTTCTTAATTCTCTTCAAATCTCCTAAAATCTCTCCATCCCCTCCAATCTTCCCTACAAAATCTCTCATTTAGAGCACGACAATCTTCTTCATATACCATATCAAATCTACTAATCTCCTAAAATCTCTCCACCATATCATCATCATCTCACGCCCATCTTCTTCCAACTCTCTTCTCACAAACGTCTTCACATACAGAAACTAATCAGATTGAATCTTGGGGCAGTCAACTTTATCTTTGATTCATCTCCGGATCTGGTTTCGTTACTTGCCACATTGTTTCTGGCCTATTCTTGCGTCGACATCTGCTCACTGAACTCGCTGGAGATTTCCGAAGAAATCTCAATCTTCTCACGGCAATTCAACGCCCATCTTTGCTTCAAGATATTATTCGTCAAAGATCTTGACTCTGCGTCAAGATCTTTATCCGCTTCAAGATTTTTCGTCAAGATCATCCAAAACAAGTTTCCAGCCCTATTTGGATCATCTCAGGCATTAATTGATTTGTTCGATTGACTATTGTTTTGGTAGCATATCTTCTATTAGTTCCATTCTAGATTATCTTCTCTCAGTTCCTTCTATGAGCCTAATACTTTTAAAGAAGCTTTGGCTATTCCAAAAAGGGAATAAGTTGTGGAGGAATTAGCTGCTCTTGGTAAGACCCACATGTGGGATCTGGTTCCTCTTTCTTCAAAGAAGAAGCCTATTAGCTGGGGCGGTTCCCGGACGTAGGCAGTTTGGGGACTTTTTATGTCTCTGACTGTAGGACCCAGGTGGGCCACCGATTGTAGATCGGGTCCCCACATCTGATAGAGGACCCAGGGGCAAACCTGATGGTGGTAGACCCATGCGGATTGGGTCACATCTGGACCCTCATCTAAGGGTTTACACAGTTTGGGCATCAATCACAAGGGGGGGGTTTATTTTGGACATCAGGCCGTGGCGGGCCCACTGGGTGATTTAATCACAAATCTGGTCCGCGTATCCGGCCGTATAGCCTTGGGTGACCATGTTGATGGGGGTTGATCGTGGGCTTTTTGATGAGTGGGCCGCTATCCGAAGTGCACAGAGGCTGAGACGTGTGGGTTCTGTGTATGGAAGAGATAAGGTGATGACGTCTGTGGGAACAAGTTTGATGGCGTGGGATAACATGGGAATGAGAGAGGTTAGTGGTGACAGAACATAACATATAACATGATTTTTTTTAACATATGGCCCATTAGATTTTAGAATTTAGGAAAAGCCCATTGTAGCTTTATCCCATAACCTATAATCTGAGTTATAGACTTATGCAGTCATAGCAGAGGATTCCTCCTGCTTTATGCCTATTTCACCTAACCTACCTTATATTGGCAGGCCATCAACTACCTTTTATGAGCCCTACTGCTACGAGATTGCTAGCGGACCCTAAGTAGACAGGGTAAGTGTTCAGTGATATTAATGAATCATTGGACAACACATAAAAACAAAAATTGCATAGCACATACAGAAATATGCAATTTTTCAAATAAATTTTGTTTGGACTTAAGAGTGAGAATTTGATGTTTTGAGTTTTGCAAAGCCACACGAGAACAGTATTTTAGTCTAAGTTATATATGTAGATAAGGAGGAGCTCACTTTTCAATGTAATTACTTATTTATTTTTTAAATAATATCTTTTCTCTTATTTTAATTTTAAAATTCTCACTTTTGGGGCCGGGCTAAGCACGGGCCTTTGTTACGGTTGGCTGTGGCCTGTGGAGGGTGCCACCTCAGTAACCCAATAATTCTCCTTTTAAATAAATATGGAGAAAAAACATAGAAACATAGAGTGGTTTAAGGTGTCATGTCATCATATGCCACAATTTTTTCCCAAAAAAAGTCTCTTTATCCATATCCTTTATCTCCTAAAGTCTCTCAATCAATATCTCCTAAAATCTCTCTACTTTGCTATAGTTATTAATGTTTCTCTCAACACCGGCTATCTTCCAACTTCTCAAGGTTGTCATCTTTTTATTTTAATATTTGGGGCCCACCATTCAACAATTCACACTAATAAATTCTTTATTAAAAATATCATTTTCTTTTAGTTTCCAAATAGAGCTCTACTCTAGCAACAAAGGCCCGTACTTAGCTCGGGCCCAAAAATGAATATACATTAAAATTTAAAACTTTTTTTTAATTCTATTAAGTGAAAAATAAATCTAAAAGGTACAAATATATTATTTATCATTCTTACTTTTTGCCTCGGGCTAAGTACGGGGTGTTGTTGCTAGTGAGGGAATTTGTTCAAATGCTTGTGTCCCTAGAGGGAAGATAGTAAAGATACAGCATTTGTGAGCGCCCCCCCCCCCCCCCCCCCCCCAAAAAAAAATTATATTATATATATATATTAAAGCAAAGGGAGAGGTGGGCTGTGAGGGGTGCCACATCATCCATAAAAAGTCTCTCATTTCAGAAAAATATTTATAAAATCACATAGAGCTTTGGGTGGGAGAGGTGGGCTGTAAGTAGGGTTGCAAACGGGTATCCGATTCTCCGATTACCCGAAAGTTCCGACCCGTAAAAAAGGGGGTCCGGAACATATTTTAAGTTCCGATTCATAAACGGGTCCGGGTCCGGAACCCAATTTAAGTTCAGATTGATAAACGGGTACGGTTCCGGGTCCATATATGTTCCGACCCGTGGAACCGAAACCCAGCACATGAGTCTTTAGTATTGCAAATTTGTACATCAAAATAAACTTTTTTAGACGTTTTTATATATAATACTGGAGGTAATAGACTTGATGCACTGTTATAAATTGAGCGATATGCTTATTTTAAGAAAAAAATGAGAATAAAGAGAAATTAAAATTAATTTTGGAACTAGATTCTAGTCCTTTAGGTGGACCCGGTTCCGGAACCGGATCTGGGTTTTCCTAACGGAACTGGGTGTAAGACCGCGACCCGAGAGACCTCGTTTAGAGTTGCTTAAGTTGTGTTTTAGTTTTAGAGTGTTTAGTGGTTTTTGGATTAGTGGGGACTAGAATAGCTTTTATAATAGCTTTGGGGAATTTGGAGAGCCTTTTTATTTGTGGGACCCTTTGGGGGTTCTTGTTAAGAATTGTGCGAGATTGGGGGTTTACCGATGATTTCAGGAATCGTGTTTTTAACCCCATTGGACTTATCTTGTTAATCCCTACAATTTTCATGTTGACATCGTTTCCATTCGAGGACCTTAAACCCGATTTTTCACTAATTGAGGGCAAAATGGTCTTTTTACCCAAAATCTGGACACCGATTTCAATGTCACCAAAATGTACAAAATATATACTTTTTGGAAACTAGAAATTTTGCCGATCAACTTTATCTTCTTCGTCGAATTCATTTGAAGCCCCGAGGACCATGTTTTGAGCCCGAGAAGTCTTTTAAGTTGTGGGCCCCATCCTCACTTACTATATATAGAAAGCTTCTTCTTCTTTTTCCCATTTCTGGCAAAAACCCTAGAGGAGAAGAGAAATCCCAGCCCTAAGGGTTTTCCTTTACCTTTTCTTGCTTCTTCATCTTCAATCCTCCACTAAGCTAGTGCTAATGGAAAATTAATTGCTATAATCTTCTTCCTCATCTCAAGGCCTTCATCTTGACACCATTTTTGAAGAAAACCGCGCACTCCAAAAACTTGCTTTGGACAACACCTTGCTTTTGAAGAACTTCCTTGTAAGTGATCTTCCTATAAGTTTTATAATCTTGTTTGTTTAGCCCTAGGGTAGCTCTATTTCAATTATTGGAAGATTCCGTTTTGTTTTAATTAGTTTTGATAATCTAGGGTTTGGATTTGGGGGTTTTGTGTATAGGTGTTTGATTATGGCCTAAGAGGTGATTAGAGCTCAATTGATTTGCATTGGACCCAAGGCAAGTGGATGAAACGATTCTCATGTGTTTTATCATGTTTTATGCAAAATCTTGATTTGTTTTCCTTAATGGTTTTAATGGTTTATCATGTTTGATGGTTTAGTCTTGTTGATTTTGATTGATGATTTGATGAGATAAGGAGGTCAAGGAATAGCCCAATTATTCGTGAAGATGTGTATGGAAGAAGGGAAAGAAAGGAAATGGATAGGAGTTGGACAAGAGAAGAATTCAACCAAATAGGTTGGGATTCGTTGCAGGACCGATCGATCGCCCATCAGGTCCGATCGATCGGACTGTAAATAACTGAGAGGGTTCTCAGGACCGATCGATCGCCCATCAGGTCCGATCGATCGGACTGTAAATAACTGAGAGGGTTCTCAGGACCGATCGATCGCCCATCAGGTCCGATCGATCGGACTGTAAATAACTGGAAGCAATTCAGGACCGATCGATCGGCCAAGGAGCCCGATCGATCGGACTGAAATGAGATGAACTGTAAATTAAGAGAGTTGTGGGACTATCTTCCAGATTCATTCCAAGCCCATACTCAAGTCCAATTCAGCTCTATCCCTTATCTTCTTATTTGAAGGCATTGAACCTATAAGGATGCATTTAAACCCATGAATGAATTGGGTAAATTGCAAAGGGTTGTAGTGGGGAGGTATTATTTGGTGCCCCATTGTTATTTAGGGACTTGTAAGGCATTACGTGAAGTCCGGAGGAAGGAGAAACTCATCATGGAGATTCTATGAGATTTTCTAAATTGACCAATGTGTATAAGGACCCGGAATGTCCCTAACTCTTAAAGAGTACCAAAATTTCATCATAACTGACATACGGGACCCTATTCGCACTGATTCAATTCTAGAAACCCCATTGTTAGCCTGTAAAGGTATGGAAAAACTATTTGTATTTGATTTTCGACCAAACTCCTATTTTGGGATTTCAAACCCACATGATATGACTAGACTGTTCTGAGAGTATTGAAAGTGTATTTAGCTTTTGCTAACCTGTATATGACCGACCAGATACGAATGTGTATTTGTGCCTATGAGCACCCCGTTTCTTTAATATGTACACGATTTGATTTATCGTATTTGACCTATGAGTCGGCACCACTGAGCTTGGACGACCTAGTTGGTTTGATCCACCGACTTGGGGTTCCTTCCCCTCCTGATAGTCAGCTGCAGTCTGGAATTTGCATAGTTTACCCGGTTCGCTACCGTGGTCCTGTATAGTATATATATATTATAGTATTTTATCATTGTTCCTCCTCACCTCGTGTGACTGAGGCCAATGATCCTGTTTATCGTTGTTCCCCCTCACCTCGTGTGACTGAGGCCAATGATCCTGTTTATCGTTGTTCCTCCTCACCTCGTGTGACTGAGGCCAATGATCCTGTAGGGTATGTGCTCTCTTCACGTTAGTGAAGGGAGGATCTAGCTTTGTGTGGTTGCCATCTTGACAGTTTCCGAATCCTTGTTACCTTACATGATTTATTGCATATGTGCTTCTTTTAAAATGATATATCGTCTTTTATGAAGTTCATTATTTACTCACAAGTTTTCTAAACTTTTGCAAAGTATTATCGTTTTATTATTACATATCTTTTCACCCACCTGCCAGACCGTCGTGTCTGATCCATTTATTTTGGTACTCAGGTCCTGAGCTTATTGCCATTGAGGAGGAGCCGGAGGAGGCGGTCGGTGAACCGCAGCGAGTGATTGAGTGGCAAGCTGATGATGTCAAGTAGACATTCGGCCTTGCCTTGAGAACGATACACTTTGAGAACTTATGATATTTCATTTTAGGTTTCATTTGGTTATACGGTCTTTGTTGACCGTTATTTTGGGGGCATTAATCAACTGATATTTTGTAAATATACTTAACTTTACTTTTGGGGAAATATGCTTATGATCATTGCTCATTCTGATATCTTATTATGTTAATCATAAATCGGTCTCGTTTATGGGATTGGATTGAATAGTACTAATATGGTTTGCTACACGCTTCCGCAATCTTGAAAATATATTTGTTATGGTTACATGTGAGATGATGTGTACAGATAATCCTCACCGCGGAACCCTGTGGGAAATCACGTGCACGGATAAATGTTCTTTTAATTCTGTGTGCGGTTTAGCCAAAGAGATGCACGTGGCGCGGCATCACACCCCCACCACTGTCCTGAATCCCGGACTCGGATCCTCTCTTTTCCCCTAGTTTCCCGGTCCGGGGTCGCGACACTGGGTCTGGAACCAACAAAATAGGTTCCGAGTCAAAACCGGTTCCAGAACCGGAACTGTTATTTAAAAACGGGTCCGGGTCCACTATAGTTCAGATTCGGAACCGACCCGTTTGCAACCCTAGCTATAAGGGGTGTCACGCCATCCCTAAAAAGTATTTCCTTTCAAAGAAATATTGAAGAAAAAGTAGGCCACCACACTCATCTAAAACACTTCCCTAAAATCTCTTATCCTCCTAATATCTCTCCCTCTAGGTCTACCCTAAAATCTCCAATCCCTCAAATATTTTAAATTTGAAATTCAAAGAGCAGGGGATTAAAAGACTCTCCTCAAATCACCTAAAAGAATTTAAATCAATCCCAAGATGTCCCTTTTTAAGGGAATTTGGTTTTTAAAAGTTCCATCCACATTCATTCCTAAAAAAAAAAAAATCTTCTCCTCCTCTCTTAGCTAGTCTTATATTTTAGATTACATCCACCCACCTTAAATTATCTCATTCAAATTTCTCTTCCTTCCTACTAAAAGAAAAGTCTTCTTTCCAAAGATGTTTGCCTATCCCAAAATAGTAGTAAAAGTAGTTTACATAGCCTTTCTGTATAGTCCACTTTGATCAATCTAATCTTTTTTTCCAATTGAGTTGGTACAAGATCTAATTTAACACTCTTCTAGTCAGAAGCCCGGTTGTTGTCATCTTCAAAGAAAAGGGCAACAAAATAGTCAGGAATATAAAAAACGTACCAGCATTTTTTTTTGAAATTCCATGGGTGTTGATTTTAGAACTTATGTGATGGATTATTGACATTTTTTTTATGTTTTATACTAATTGAAGCAAACAACAATACAGATTCAGTCCTTTGTGTTTACACAAGTAGAGATGGATGTTTGTATCATTTTTTAATTATAATCATGTCAAAAGTGTTAGAATGGCAGGTCATGCTCTGACAATTGTTGGAAACATTGAATAAGTAGAGAAATGTATGAGTTTGATCAAAATACGAATTGTTGCTGGGATTGGCGACTGATGCATATGGGACGTGTACACTAGGATTTGGGGAGGATCATAAGCAACTTGAAACCAAGTTGCAAAAAAAAAAAAAATAGTGCAATTTATATATTTGATGATTGGATGGAAAGTATAGATGGGCATGTGATTGGGTTAAATATTGGCTATTGCTGGTAACTATCATCAATTTGAAAGCTGGTGGTTGGTGCGAGACGGACATGTGCCATTTTCAATTTTGTTGTCCAGGCAGGGTCTGCAGATTGAGACTTCTACAAAGATGGTAATGTAGTAAAAAGATCTTAACTTTATCTCTCTCTCTCTCTCTCTCTCTCTCTCTCTCTCTGAATGTATGTTTCTCAATATCAAATATCAGATTTTAGATTTCAACTAATATGGTTGTCTAGGGTGAATGAATTAATACTGAGTGAGAAATGATATCAGATAAAGAAGGCCTAATCTTTACAAATATGGTGTTTCTCAAATCAGGTATGCTTTACAATTTTGTATTTTCTATTTTTTTATGTATGCAATTGTTGAATATATATCATAAAAGTACATTTATATTTGTTGTATATGAATTTCATGGTAGTTGTCCAAACATGATGAATTCTGGTATCTTATATTTTCTTTACATTTTTGTATAATTTTTCATTAACATAAGCGGACTGTTTCCATTTTTCTAACTTTGTTTAATTGATCATCTTTCAAATGACTTGGAAAAATGACTACCTTATTTCTTATTCAATTTTTTATTTGAAACTAAATTCATTAGTTATTCTTTTGCATTAACTTAATTGAGTTTAAAGATCCTTTTATATTACATTATTATGATATTTATATGCATATGTAGTTGCACTCCCGTGTCTCTGTCGCTCTCATTTTTTTTATTAAATAATAAGATATTTTGAAATATTGGTTCTTATTTTAGCCCGGCCGTTGTTGCTAGTATCATTTATAAGAAACAACATGAGTCATATGGTGGCCTCACAAATAAAAGGGAGGAGATTCCCATACGACTCTTGACATACGTTTACAGGACCCCGGAGTGATATAAGAGATTATAAATAAAACAAAACTTTTGCAACAGTGTTTGGAAGCCAAAATCCTGACAAACTGATGGATTGATTTTCAAAAACCACAAACTCAAGGAGGAAAATATATCATCAATCACCATCATCATCAAGAGTCAGGACCACTCCCATTCTTAGTGGGACCCTCCATCACCATCTTGATCTTCGTGGGGCCCACCACCCGACCTGGCTTTTGGGCCTTTTGGCTCATTTGCTGCCTGCCTCTCTTTTCCCCTCGCATGTACCAGCAAAAAAAAAAGGGATTATTACCGTACGAACAGCACTAAACATGAGAATTACCCCATTAAAGATGAAAAATCAAAATTTACCCAAAAGAAGTTCGTACACCAAAAAGGCCAAAATTGAGACGAAAATACCCTTTTTGGAGCGATATCCTATCTCTGTAGGATATCGAACCGTTCGATATCCCAAGTATTTAGGATATCGAAGGATTATCGAACGGTTCGATATCCTAAAACTCTAGGATATCGAATTCTCACCAACTTCCATCCCATCAGTCCGTTTCATCTTCTCCAGTTTTTCAAAATGAGGAGGTCCGATGGAAGTTTTTCAAACCGAGGAGGTCCGTTTCATCTTATCCATTGTATTTCACTGAGTTCCGTTTCCGTTTCATCTCCGTTTTCGATGTAGAACTCCGTTTCCATCTCCGTTCCGTAGGATATTACCATTACATCTTTTTTCATCCTCACTTTCTATATCTTATTCATCATAGCAGGTACGTGGGACATTCTAAGTTTCTGAATGCCTTAAAAAGTTAGCTATGAAATGTGGTAATGATAAACCTTTTTTTCTGATTTGATTCTTACGATGGAAACCATAAGTCACTTATTAATATTTAGATCTCTCTATGAAATCCATTTTTTTTCACCATTAAGCTATTTAAATAGTCCATTTTTGAAGGCTTTTTTTTTTTTTGAATTTCTACGTTATAATACCATGCATGAAGTTGTTACTCACAATAAGGCATTCTGAGTCTTTATAAGTACTAATATTGTGACATTATATTGCTCCTCCAACGAATTCGATGGTAAAATTCATCCAATGATTACTACATATTACCAACTGATTACTATAAAACTCATAAGAACGCATAACAACCCATGCAAATTTTTATTAATAAAATATATCTTATTTTTATTAGGATGTCAGATGTTGATTTGTGTCTTATACTGCACTTTGATGGAGAGCTAGACGTGGATCGCTCACATCCAATTTATAACGGTGGAGCAGAAGCCTGTTTTTGTCTGTATCAACACAACCTACAATTCCCTAATGGAAAAGGTTATAACCGAAACCAATTGGGAGATGAAACATGGGTACCCTTACATGCAATACATATATCATACAGGCCGGAACTTCACATTAGTAGGCCTAAGAGGTGATGACGATCTCATGAGAATGTTCAGATTATTTCGAAATGGAGTTGAACCTATCTTTTTGTATATCCATAGAAGTGAATTCGTCGCTAGAGACCATCAACCACCAAGTTTAAGGTATGTAATAAATCACATTACTGCTTGATATCTATTATTCTATTTTTTTTTATAGCTAAGTCAATTTGGATGCATGGTAGGAGTACAATATCTCAATTAGAGCTAGATGATGAGAAGGTAACGAGAAGTATTGGCTCAAGGAAGAGATCGTGTCTAAATGAAGCTGATATAAACACTTCAAGTGTTCTTGAGTATGAACAAGATGAGGTAACGAGAAGTAATAAACTAAGGAAGAGTTCATTCATGAATGAAGCTGATATAAACCCATCAAGAGTTCTTGAGCAAGAAGAAGATGATGATAAGGTAACAAGAAGTAATGGCGTAAGGAAGAGATTGTTTATGAATGAAGCTGATATAAATCCATCAAGTGTCCTTGAAGATGAACTCATTCCGTTTCCAATTACTAAATCCAATAGGTTTGCACTAAAACTTTTGAGATTTAGTTTCTGAATATTATTTCCATGAATGTGTTTATGATTGATCATCCATTATGCAGGTTTGATGTATCGGGCACCGAACCTATTCAGTTCGATTTAAACAATCCCTTGCCATGTCCTACTTCCCCACTGCGTGAAACCCATGATTTTATCATGGTAGAAAATGGAGCATGTGAAAATGGAGCATGTGTCGCAGAAGCTAATGGAGAGAAATCTAATGCAAAAGAAGACAACATCATTGTTGACAATTTGATTCCTGATTTAGAGCACACTGATGGAGAGCAAGTAGATAATTTCCAACATGACATGTGGAAGGGAAGACAATTTCTGAATCGAGATTCATTCAGAGAAACATTGGCAAAATTTGCAATGCACAAGAATTTTGCTATCAAGCCGCTGCAAACGAGCAAGACAGAAGTCACTGCAAGATGTGCTGATCTGACTTGTCCCTGGCGATTGTGGCTTCTGGACCACAATTTCAAGTTAGGACATATAACGGCAGTCATTGTTGTTCAAAGCAAACGATGGGATTGGGACATAGGCAAGCTACATCAATTTTAGTCGCTAAGTGGATCAAGGAACGACTTCGACACCATCCCTCATACACACCGAAGGAAATTATTACTGACTTCCAATTGGAATTTGGTGTGGTACTTACTTACAGAAAGGCGTGGAAAGCAAAAGAAATTGCGATGATTGATATACGGGGTTCATACGAAGAGTCCTTCAGTATTTTGCCCCACTATTGCCTAGAGCTGGAGAGGACAAATCCTGGCAGTTTCACGGTGTTGATTAAGGAAGATGATGATTCGTTCTTAAGATTTTTCTGGGCATTTGGATCAAGCATATAATCATTTCGTTCATCTCTAAGACCATTAATTGCTGTCGATGGTGCCCATCTTCGCGGAAAATATCCTGGAGTCTTACTCACAGCGGTGACTTATGATGGAGACCGCAAACTCTTTCCGCTT
Source organism: Litsea cubeba (assembly GCA_012931725.1). NCBI lineage: Eukaryota > Viridiplantae > Streptophyta > Magnoliopsida > Laurales > Lauraceae > Litsea > Litsea cubeba. Next base: position 20,934,058 of record CM022953.1, on the reverse strand, counting down.
GCATTTGCTATAGCTGAAATTGATCGGCAAGATTCTTGGGAGTGGTTCCTTGCGGCATTTTCTGTTGCATTCCGTCCTGCACATAATTTGACCATTGTCTCTGATCGGCAAAAAGGACTTGTGCAAGCCGTTTCCAATAGGTTCCCAAATGCATATCATTGTCATTGTGTACGACATATTGCACAAAATATTGCTGAAAGATTCAAGGATAAAGCTATCGTGGCTAAGTTTTGGAGAGCGGCCAAGACGTATAGAGCATGCGAGTATGCAAAAGAGATGGATGATATAAGAGCTGTTTCAGAGGAAGCATACAAGTACATTGACAACATCCCAAAAGAGCAATGGGCAAATGCATTTGTAAGAGGCCGACGGTATGATATGCTCACTCAGAATATTGCTGAATGTACGAACGCTTTGTTGAAGGAAGTGATGGAGTATCCTATAACGAAACAAGTTGAAGCGATACGCGCCAAACTGATGGAGTTTTTTGAAGATCGACGGTTGAAATCACAAATGCTGGAAACAAGGATGACCAATTATGCTGAAAAGTTCATGAACATGGAATTAGAAGGTTCACGTCGACTGGAAGTGCATGCAGCCAGTCAATGGGAATATCAAGTTCATTCATCTGGTGAGTATGTAGACATCGTCTTGCTTGACAAATATACTTGTACATGTCGAAAGTGGGATGTACTTGGTATCCCATGTTCTCATGCGTTAGCTGTAATCAAGGCCAGAGGTCTCGACCCATATGACTTTTGTCAGACTTGGTTCTCTAAGGACACATATCGACAGACATATAATCATGTTTTGCATGCAACACGAGATTTAAGGCAATGGGAGGAAAGAAGCAACGTGCGGGTATTACCACCTCATGCAAGAAGACAACCTGGCCGACCCAAAAAAATTAGAATTCGTACGGAAGACCGACAACGGAATCCAGTCAAGTGTTCCTGTTGTCGAGGAAAGGGTCATAATCGACAAACATGTCGCAATCCACCCGCACGAGAATAGTGTCATTACATTAGTACTCAGATTTGGATGGATTTTGTTGATATCATTTTGTATGGTCACTACTTTTACAACTAGAAAAAACAGGTTAATTTTGTATTTTTGTTTACCATGATGCAGTGCTTATTGTTTTGTAAAACTTTTTATAACGTTTTGTCTATCACCATTGTAACAGAAGCTACAACTTGAGTAACTTTCTTCATTGCCTTTTATGTATATATGGGAGACAAGCACATGTGGTGCCTTTTTGTAACATATAAATTTGTGAAGAATCTATACTAAATGATTCTAGCATCTTTGGCGTGAAAATTGTAACTTGCCCTTTGAACAATAATTACCATTTGAGTGCATATGTACAGATACATGGATATCATTCAAAATTACCATTAAAAATCATCATTGTACATTCAAAATTACCATTAAAAACCATCATTGATTAGTACAGTCATCTTCATTGATAAGTAATGGAAAGATAAAATTTGCGAGCAGGAATCGTTCATTGATGACGAAGCTGGTTGAACATTTCTGTCAGTTGGCTACGAATGTCAGAAAAACCAGATACCACCCTTTCTTCCAATTGTTCAATCTGAAGAGACTGATCAAACACTGCACATTCCATGGCAGAAAGACGATTTTCAATAGAATCTGCATCTGCGTCATCAGCTCGGACATTCCTGGCTTGTTCAGCTCCGACTCGGGCTTCTTCCCTTGGAGGGCGGCGACGCACGTGTGTATCAGACATGGAAATGGTTCTACCATTTATTTTCTGTCTATTAGAGACGGGCAATTCATGGATGTACGCTTGGCAACCGGCCTCAATCATCAATTTGCATATAATTGCACCAAAGGGAAGGCTTAGTTTTCGTGATTCATCATAAACTCGGATCATTGATTCAAGTATCGTCAATGGAATGTCCACAGATGTGCCTGTGCCTAAGGCATAAAGAAGGAAGGCTTGAGGATAGAGAAGATCAGATTTATGTCCTCTAGGCTCAATGTTATGGCACACAAATGTATTGAGTAATCGGTAATCAGTGGTCAAACCGGATATCTTCAGAACTTGTGATTCCCACATAGTGGGCCTGTCACACAGAGCGGTAGCCAGCTCATTTGCTTCATTCGCTTGGATGACAATGTTATCCAGATCAGCAAAGGGATATGATCTGCGAGCAGGTCTCACAAGATCGAGTAATTTGGCAATCCTGTTTGCATCCACCGAAAGTGTCTTTCCTCGAACATAGGTCTTGAAACCAATCTTTGTGACCTCAAACATATTGCAATAAAACTCTCTTACCCAGTCCTCAAAGCATTCATTAGTCAAGTTCGATAGAGTCATAAGACGGTTAATATGTAACCATTGCAAAAAACTTGTCATTGTGAGATCGCTGTGCACAACTATTCTCTCAAAGATGACAGTACGATTGGTAAAACTTGATTGAAAACGTTCAGCAGACTCCTCATCCTTGAAGCGTTCCGTATTAAAACGAGAGGAAGACCCAGCTGCTGGTCGCTTTCCTTTATCCTTTTTAGGAGCCATGCTGCAACATGAAAAACTAGATTTGTGTAAAAACAAACATATAACCTACCATAAAAATAGGCAATCCAACAAACACTTAGTGTGCATAAACAAACATATATTAAGTGATTAATTGGTTTAGACAATCCAACAAACACTTGATGTGGATAAACAAACATATATTGAGTGATTAATTGGTTTAGACAATCCAACAAACACTTGATGTGGATAAACAAACATATATTGAGTGTTTAATTGGTTTAGACAATCCAACAAACACTTGATGTGGATAAACAAACATATATTGAGTGATTAATTGGTTTAGACAATCCAACAAACACTAAGTGTGGATAACCAAATAACTGTCGGTCAACACATGTTTTAGGCAATCACTCAAACACTTGGTGTGGAAAATGAAAATCTTGAAAAAACCCAATAATCAATCTTTGAATTCCAATGATCTCAGAGGATGAACAAAAATAAAATCACTCCGTCACAGATATAGAAATATAAGATATCCAGGCAAAAAATACAACATGGGCATTTATAGTCCCCATAGAGAATACAGACAAACAATGATTTCCACATCTGTTTGAGAAATTATAAATTGTTTCATCACAACTATTACAGAACACTTTCCATCTTGATTCCTCCTGTATATTGTATATTGTAGAGATAAATGCCCAGAAATATAAATATTAAGAAGAAGAAAGAAAGAATGCAACATGAGCAGTGGATTTATATACATACATGTGGATGAGCTGGATGGAGTGGAGGAGGTACGATTTGTCTCAAACCAAATTGTTTCATTACACGATCCGCATTGTGAGGTTCCGCAATTGAGTAAAAGATCATGTATGAACATGTTGTAAATAGACAACTATCGCCTTCTGACACATATTCGAACAACTCTTCAGCAAATTGAGTGTAGGGCTGCCATTCAAACTGCATTGATTTTTACATTAAGACCAGTTAAGAGAATATATAAAGAAACATATAGATAACTGAAGGTACTAACCTGGTCAATGCCTTGCTGGTCGAGTTGTTGACGGGCTTCTTCAACCGTAGTCAACCAAAAGTGATTTTTTCAGTCTTTTTTCCCACATTTTAAAAAGCGGGAACTCAAATTTGATAGACTCCATATCTTGCTTGATTGGACGTCCAATCTTCATTCTGGAGTATGCCCATATCTGTTGAGATATAATCATCTCAATAAAGTTATATTTTTAATATTTATGATAATCAATCAATTATCTTTTAATTTATTCTTTACCTGAAGAAGTTGGAGGGCCCCACATTTTGTTCTATGCCATCCTTCAATCGAGTGGCCTTTGACAATGTTCTGTATAAATTTGCAAGGCAAGCAGGAGCCCATGCATATACTTGAAATGTTTCGAATAATTCCAGAAGGTAGGCAGGCCCCCTTGAGCCCGAAGTGAACCCACAAACTTGGGATGCAACAAGGCCAAAATAGATATGCCCTAGTATGCCTATTTAAATTCTCTTCAGACGCATTCTCCGGTGCCCTCAACAAAATTTTTATGAAACCATGTCAGCTTGAGTTGTCCACCCTCAATGTCTGTGGGATTGGGCACCCTCCCCAATAATGAATTGCATACTTCCTCAATGATGTGTCTCTTAGTATATGTACGGCCTATTATTGGTGGACCATCAATGGGTAGGCCATAAATATATGCCACATCTTCTAGTGTAATGGTGGCCTCTCCAGACTGAAAATGGAAGGTATTTGTTTCTGGCCTCCACCTTTCAACTAATGCACTTATCAGCGAATGGTCAATTCGCATGTGGCTAATCTGTGAAAGGTGATGGAGGCCGGTCAATCTCACACTCTCGCATTGCCTCTCATTCAGTTTCCAAAATCCCTTCTTAGGGTTCGCGGGAATACATCTGTAGACACCTGGTTCCCTGCCATGCCATATTGCTGTAGAACATGATTATCTTGTTCTGTTAATACGGATGCATCAATAGGACCAGGACCAGATTGAACAGGTTCCATCTGCCAAGCATAACTCGAACTCGAATTAAGTTGAAACAACAAAATACAAAAAAATAGAAAGCAATTTAACAAGCAATCTAACATCAAAAAAAAAAAAAGAATTTATTTCAGCTCACAATATATTGGAAAAATTGTCATAGAAATGTTAGTACAAATAGACTTCAGGTTTGGATGGATATTTCAGTGCCTAAGCAGTAGATTTTCATAAATTCAAATCAAGTCAAATAGAGTTATTAAAAAAGAGAGGCAAAAAAAATAAGAAACCAATGTTTGGTAATGCACAAATCTTTCCTTAATATACCATGCCCTTTGTTTGCCTCTTTACTGTTTACTTAGTTGTATTGAATTTGATCTCTCCATAATCAGACACATCAAAAGAGTAACATTAAATAATTAGTCTTGAGGCTTGCTGAAATCTACCAGTAGCATTCCACAGCAGTTAAACAAAAACATTAAAATAGTATGAAATATACATTTTATCATGGATGTATATTTTTTAATATAAAATTAAATAATTAGCATTGGGGGTTGCTGAAATCTACCAGTAGCATTCCACAGCTCATCAACAAAACCAGAAATCTACCAGTAGCTCATCAACAGAACCAGGTCTCGCTATAGCGACAAATGGCTCTCGCTATAGCGACAAATGGCTCTCGCTATAGCGAGACCTGGTTCTCGCTATAGCGAGACCCTCTCGCCAAGTCGAGACCTGCAAGGCGGGAGCAGGGAGGAGAGGGAGGGGATTTTTGCATGTATACATTAAAAAATCATGGTCGCATGTAAACATTAAAAAAAAACCATAGCTACAAATCCCAATTTCTTTTTCAAAAGATGGCATTGTGATTTAGGTCTTTTTACCTGCAACAGCTGAGAATGAGCGAGCTGAGAATGAGCGAGAGGGTTTGTGCCTGAGAGTGAAGGATGTAAAGTCCAATCGAAGATCCAACACGTTACACAGTTTAAGAAGATGATGATTACAGTAAATGGGGTTTCCTGCAATATCCATATCAAGAAGATGACAATACAGCGAAAGGAACAAACAATGGAGGATCGACGAAGGAGATGATGATAACAGTAAAAGTAAAAGGGATTTTTACCGAGTTGAAGACGCTTCGTGCTGTTTAACCTAGGTTGAAAGGAAGGGAGTAAAATTTTTTTTGAGATATCACACAGGGTTGGGATACATAACTGTTCGATATCCTACATATGTAGGATATCGCATCCTTCGATATCCTAAATACTTGGGATATCGAACGGTTCGATATCCTACAGAGATAGGATATCGCTCCAAAAAGGGTATTTTCGTCTCAATTTTGGCCTTTTTGGTGTACGAACTTCTTTTGGATAAATTTTGATTTTTCATCTTTAATGGGGTAATTCTCATGTTTAGTGCTGTCCGTACGGTAATAATCCCAAAAAAAAAAGCCGTTTCCCCGCCACCTGCGGCATGGCCGGTTTGCCTTTTGCTATTATTATTTTGGCTCCTATTTCCATGCCGACAACACTTCTGTTCCCATTCCCATTCTCATTACCATTCACATTCTTTCTCAATCTCTCTCTCAATCCTATTCTCCTCCTCTTCCTTTTGGGTCCGGTCCTCCTCTTCCTCTTCCTTAGGTAGCAGCGAGACAGGACTCAAAAACAACATCACCCATTCATCTCTTCTTCCTTCCTGTTGCTGACCCAAAAGCAAATATCCTCTTCTTCCATTAATCTAATCACAGGTGAGGAGAAACTATTTATTTGTTGTTGCAATGGCAATTATAACAAATTATGAATGAATGTGACCGTGCAAATAATCAAAAGTTGGTGAATGAATGAAACATGCATGGGCATGGCTGCTTTTTTTTTTTTGGTTGTGGGCTGTTTTGTTTTTGATTGATTAGTGTAGCCCATTTAGTCTAAGGTGAATTTTCATCATTTATGTCGGGGCTTTTTATCCACGTACCATTATTCCATCTGTTGACCAAATTGCAATCCCTGTACAGATGGAATGATGCAGGATTGAAAAGAGGAGAACAGAGCATGTAGTCATCATCATCATACCCATGTGATGCAATCATTGGCTTCTCTCTCTCTCTCTCTCTCTCTCTCTCTCTTCTCTTCTCTTCTCTTTGACATTGGGTGATGAGAGAAGGGGTACTGGGGTAGGTAGGGTAGGAACTAAGACGGTTGTCGTGCCCATGGAACCTCGTCTGAGATGAGATTAAGGCGTCGCCACCACCACCATCGATGCATTCCCTCCTGCTCTTCTCTGCACACGGTATGCTGCTAGACCCACCAATGTTTCTTTCTTTCCGACACAATGTGGTCGGAGATGAGGGGAATTTTGTGGGGTGGCTGCGGCATTCGCATTTGCATTACCGTTAATGTTGTTGTTCTTTGTAGGCCTGTTTGTTTGGATAACAATTCATAGGAATGGGATTCCTATGAATTCTAACTCCAGTATTTCTAAAAGTAGGGAGCAATCAAATAATCTCCTTTTTAATGGAAAATGAATTAAGGGGAGTTTCCCTTTGATTAATTTTCCATCAAAGGGGAGATTGTTTGATGGTCATTATGGATAATCACCTTTATTTTTTCAATTTTAGCCACTTTTAGAAATATGTAGTTAGAAATACAGGAATTCAATTCCTATGAATTTCCATGCAAACAAAAAGGCCCTATGTGTATGTTCCCTTTCCAAAAATGGATTCATGGGGGCTTCTTATTAAGATGAAAATAATTCCTTCCCTTGGGTTTGGAATGTATAAAAGAAATTCTTATTATTCAGCCCTGGGGCATGATATGGAGTAGATTTCTGCTTCTTTTTTTTTTTTTAATGAAATTGAAGAGATTCCTTACCTTGTTTTGAGCTAGCTTCAGTCTTCTACATGTTTCCAAAATTGCTCACTATTCAAAATTGCTCCTTTATGCTTGATCATATTCATGCCCATTGGTGTGATCTTTCAACTTCCTGCTTGTATGTTTTTGAGTGAATGGATAAATAGAACCCTGTGCTAAGTAATGTCAAAAGTTCGCTGAAGAGTCAATCGCTGCTTCTATCTACATACATCTCACTGACATTGATACGGATAGGTTGATGAGGATGAAGTTTGTTGGAGGGGAAAGAGCAGGCATGGAGAATCGGCATGGGCATATAATGTCGCTCACGTGATCTCGCAATCAGCTCAATGTTTTAGTGAGTGCTACTGCTCTTCACAAAATCTTCTAATTTGAAATGTCTCTTATAACTAAATTGGGACTGACCTAGCTGTATAATTTGCAAAGACAGAAGTATCCCAACATATCTTGTTTTCTGAAGTTTTACAATTATAGTTATGACACACTGACACTTCCTCTCGCTCTTCTGAAGTGGTTGAACTCCGCATTATTATTATGTTAGTCACTTCAGGTGTTTATGATTATGTATTTATGCATTCAGGGTCACTATTGGTGAGGTGCCTGTCCTGCTGTAGACTTGTTTGTCCAAGTTTAGTTTTCACTAACACAGCTCACTTATTACTATTATTGTTGTTGTTGTTGTTATTTTGTGTGTGTGTGTTTCCATGATTCAGATTTTCTCTCTGGTGTTTGTTGTTTCTTCTCATTCTTCTTAAGTGCATATAACGAGGAAAATGCTGGTGTCTAGCACTTTGTCAAACACACACCAACACAAATTTCAGGTTTATTTTTTTAATTTTTCATTAATGGTGCTATGTAGGAACACAATTGTACATGGTTTCATCAAAGTACGTCCATCTGTGTATGAACTTATTTTTGACAGCGTTATGGTGCCTGCCAATGACTAATACAAACCCCTCCCCCAATTTGACACGCATAAGAGTAGTGGTTCCCTTAGGAGCAATTACTTTGGGTGCTATGCAATGTTCTTGTGGGTCCCACCTGAGAGTTCATTCAGGGGTGGCAATTGGTACACTTGGGGCTAAAACTTGTTTGATGTGATATGTAAATTGGGATTCTTGCTGGTTGAAAGTGCAGTAGCTTTAATCTTATAGATAGCAGAGGAAGAATACTGTATAAGGAGGATGCAGCCATGTGAGCAGGATCACAGATGGAACAAATATTACACCTCAAAAACAGCTCAGCTTCATAAACACCTTAAGCTACATATAAGAACCATCAAGTTTTCAAGGACCAGTCACCCACCACTCAAGAAAGACAACTTAAGAGGCTCCATCAATTATAAATATTCTCACTTACAGTAAACAAAGCCATATATCTAAGAAAAAACTCAATGAAAAGATTAAACACTTCATGTACAGGGCTTGGCAACAAATCCTAGAGTCAATTTGATGCTACAGCCTGCAGCTTTAACTTCTCTGATTAATGTAAAACCAGTTCCAAATTGGAGGTAAAAGTAAAACTCTATGTAAACCTCCTTATACATCAAATTCGTGCTGATCCATTTAGGTTCTGGATTTTTCTCAAATTATTTCTATGGGTCAACTTTAAACGGTCCAACAGTCTTAAAAGATTACCTGAAAATCCCCATAAGTTTATAATGCCAGAGGAATTTGAGGGGTAATTATCTTTCACACCACCCCTTGGCTGCAACTGTAGAGCCACTAACATCAGCTATATGGCCTGCTGACATGAGCCCTATACTGGGGATTGGGGAAGAGAGTGATGGGATGGGACTATGGTTGAGTGGGAGAGAGAGAGAGAGAGAGAGAGAGAGAGAGAGAGAGAGAGAGAGAGAGAGAGAGAGAGAGAGAGAGAGAGAGGGTCAACTGGTTCAGTTGGAGCTCTGATGCCATGTCATTATTGTGGAGCTCTGATGCCTCGTTCCAAAAATTCCAAATCCTGTGGAGCTGAAGGATTATCGTCCTATTAGTTTAGTGGGATGTTTTTACAAGCTGTTGTCAAAGATCTTGGGGAACAGATTGAAAAGAGTGTTGCCATTCATCATTAGTCCTTTCCAAGGTGCTTTTGTCAATAAGTGGCAGATTCTTGATGGGATTTTGATTGCCAATGAGCTTATCCATTCAAGGAAAAGGTCTCGTAAGGAGGGTGTTATTTTTAAGATTGATTTGGAGAAGGCTTATGATCATGTTGATTGGACTTTTGTGGATTATATGCTTGGAAGATTTGGTTTTGGTTCTAAATGGAAAGGATGGATTTGGGAATGTATTTCTTCTACTTCTTTTTCGGTTTTTCGTAAATGGTTCTCCCTTGAGGCTTTTTAGAGCTTCTAGAGGTCTGAGACAAGGTGACCCACTTTTTCCTTTTCTCTTCACTTTGGTTGTTGAAGTGATGGGAACTCTGTTATCGAAGGCTAAGGAAATGAGGCTCATTGAGGGCTTTGAAGTTGGTTCCAATGGAGAGGCGATAACCCACCTTCAATTTGCAGATGATACCATCTTATTTTCATTTGCCAGATGGGAGGAGCTCATAGTCTTGAAAAGGATTTTAAGATGTTTTCAGTTGGTATCGGGATTAAAGATAAATCTATCAAAAAGTTTTTTAGTGGGGGTAGGGAGTACGGAAGATCACATTGCTCTTATGGCAAGGAGATTGCATTGTCAAGTCGGCAAATTACCTTTTCAGTATCTTGGAATGCCGGTAGGGGGGAATCCGAGTAGAAAGGCTATGTGGACTCCTGTGACAGAGAAATTTGAAAGGAAGTTATCCAAGTGGAAGAGCCATTATCTCTCCTTGGGGGAAGGATTGCTTTGATTAAAGCCACTCTTTCCAACTTGCCTGTGTACTATATGTCTCTTTTCAAAGTGCCAAAGGCGGTGATTGAAAATTTAGACCGTTTAAGAAGGAATTTCTTATGGGGAGGCCAAACCAATAAAAAGAAAATGCATCTTGTAAGATGGAGTGAAGTAGTGATACCAAAGTGGGCGGGGGGTTTGGGCCTTGGTGATCTTGGGCTAAAGAATTGGGCTCTTTTAGCTAAATGGTGGTGGAGGTTTGGTGAAGAGAGAGATGCTCTATGTAGGAAAGTCATTGTGTCTAAATATGGTGACGATCCTTAGGGGTGGGTTCCTTCTAAAGTTCCTTTGTATCGTGTCTCTAGGTTGTGGAGAGTCATTTCTAGTTTGGGGGACGAGTTTAGTGAGAGGGGTAAAGTCCTTAACAAAGGGGTGGGTTTCAATGTGGGGGAGGGAACTCGTGTCCGATTTTGGTTGGACGATTGGTTAGGCGGGGGTCCTTTGTGTCTTTTATTTGCTAGACTCTTTCGGGTGGCTTCTAATAAAGAGTCTTCTGTTAAAGATTGTCATATTTGGGAGGGGAACAATGTTTCTTGGTCTGTGTTGTTTTCGAGAGTGTTGCGTCCGTCTGAGTTGTCTCAGTATGAGTCATTGTTGAGTCTTCTTTCTAACACTTTTATCTGCAGAGATGAGCCAGACGTCCGCATTTGGAAGCCTCATCCCTCTGGTCAGTTTTCGCCAAAGTCTTTTTATAAGGCTTTGGACTCTTCGATGGAGGCTCAAGCTCCTTTTTGGCAGGTTTGGCTTGGTTTGGTGCCTCCTAGAGTAGAGGCTTTTTGTTGGCTGGCAGTTTCCGGTAAATTGGCTACGGTTGATAACCTTCGCAGGAGAGGAATGATGTCAGATGACTTGGTGGACTGCTGCTCTTTGTGTGGGAAAGATGGTGAATGTAATAATCATATCTTCTTGCATTGTGATTATGCAACCTATCTTTGGAGTCATTTCTTGAGGAGGTGTGGTCTTCTTTGGTGCCTTCCACACTCCTTATATCAATTGGTAGAATAGTGGAGGGTTAGTCCTTTTCATGGTTGTGGCTTAATTTTGTGGAGGATCATTCCCTTTGCGATTTTATGGTCTCTTTGGAAGGAAAGAAATGACAAAATTTTTAGGAGATCTCCTTCGATGCTGGAAGATATTGTTTTGCTTGTGGAGGTTAGAGTAGCAGAATGGGCTCTTTTAAGAAAGGAATTTATTGGAATGAATTTAGATTGTATACTTCAGAATTGGGAAGCTTGCATGTCATGTGGTCCGTCCAAGAATAGGAAAGTGGCCTGTTGGTGTCCTCCTCCATCGGGTTGGTTAAAATTTAATGTTGATGGTGCAGCTAAAGGCAAGCCCGGGCCAGCGGGTATTGGTGGAGTTCTTAGGAATGATAAGGGTGAAGTGTTGTTTATGTTCTCCAAGAATGTTGGTATAAAAGAATCTAATGAAGTGGAAGTGCTTGCTATTTTGGAAGCTTTAAGGATTTTTTCTTCTATTTTCAAGGAAAGCTTAATTGTGGAAAGTGATTCTTCGAATGCTATTAGGTGGGTGTCTAAGGTGGAGAGGGGTCCTTGGAGATTTCAATATTATCTCAATGAGATTAAGGTTTTATTTTCTTCGATTAAAGTTTCTTTTTCTCATATTTTTCGGTCAGCAAATGGTATGGCAGACTCTCTAGCCAAACAAGGAGTGCATAGAGTTGTTCAGCTTGTGGCCCCTATTGCTTAGTTTTGTTGTTTTTGGTGTTGGTAACTTGGTATAAGGCTTTTGTGCCAACTCTTTTTTTGTTTCTTCTTTTGTTGGAGATTTTCTTGTACTGTTGCCTTATCCTTAATTTAATTTACCGTTACCGATAAATAAATAAAACATGTTTTTATTCTCACTTCCATTAAAAAAAAAAAAAACTTATTCTAACTTCAGGTTCAACTGTTAAGTGAGGTGTATTTCAGGAAAAAAGAAAATAGAAGAATAAAAGATAAGGTAGTTCCTAAGATATACAAATAGCATCTCTTTAATGTGAAGTGGATTAATTGCATGAAAAATCCTCTAAACTAAATCTATTGAGGAACTGATATGGTGATTTGGCAGAAAGATCTGATTGTATGCACGTTAATGGTTACCTTTCTGAAAGCTGGTCATATTGTCCGTATTGTAAATGCTGGTCTACATGCTTTCTCTACTTTTCATGTGGTCATCTATCCTCCTGCAGCCCTGCTTACTTGTGTTCTACACTAATGGTTGTATCCATCTTCCTTGAGGTTGTCTATGCCCTGTAGTGTAGACATGACTGTGACTCAGTGTAACTATTTGTCAAACATTCAGATTCCAAATGGCTTCGCAAGTTACAGGTCACATATGAACTAATGCTATGACCAACTCACAATCGTGATTTAGAATTTGGATGATAACCTAACTTATACCTTTTATTTCACATGATCTCTATCATCCTTGGTAAATCATCATCATTTCATGGTTGTAGCTAACGCTATGGTTGGACCACGATCATGGATTGGGGGACTCCTTTACCGCTCAGCAAATAAGCGCAATGGTGAGAAGACTCTAGAGTATTCTTTAAGCCCTCTCCAGGTAAAATTGAAGTTTTTTTGAAGTTTATAGTTCTTCTGCTCTCAATTAAATAATCCTTTTGTTGTGTTTGCTATAGTTTGCTATGTTTTAATTTTCTCTTTACAAATTCTATAAGAGGATCCTGACAAGAAAGAGGATGGATAGGAGTTATATCAGCATGACTGATCTTTGCAATTTGATTCATTGGAAATTCTCTGCCCTTGAAATAGTAGCTTATAGTTGTTATTATTGCAGTCAAGGTGCTTAGAAAAAAATTCTGCAATCATGTTCTATAGCTGGGAACTCTAATATTACCGGAAATTGTTGCTTTGACCCATGATATAGGCTTTCTTTATCCTATCCACGTCAGATGTGACTGTATTACAAAGAATTGACAATCGAACATGCCGACTGTCAAGCTAATCTATGTTCATTGGTGATAAAGCTAATCTATGTTCATTACCTTATCACCAATGCACGGAAAAAGCTTTAGAGTTTTTCTGTAGAGAATGTGAAAAGTGGGAATTCCCCACAAGGTGGTGGAAAGCAGGTTGGCAAATGAAGTGGAGAGTTCATACTTCCACTTCTCTGTTCTTTGGTATCTACCGTATGAACTGTTGGCGAGAGCTCTTCAAAAGGATACATAGTACTTGCAGAACTTCAGTGAAGTTTTGCTTTTACTAGTTTTACTTTTGAAACCCTTTTCACTGGTTTGTGGAGTGTTGACAGTTTTGTCGGTGTAGTTCTATGGAGCACTACACCAGTGGAGGAGTGCAATATTGAGATGATAGTATGGATCACTTTACTTGATTTCCTTGATTGATGAAAATTAGGTCCACTGGAGTGATGGTGATTGGCGATCCATGAGTTTTTTTTTTATCATGGAAACAATGCAATATAAAAAATACATCGCCTCTTTGGTGGATCATCTCTCCCTCTTTTCCTCTGTACTTTATTCTCCTTTCATTCTTTCTTCACCACTTAAACAGTATCAGAGCAGGGCATCCTTATGCATGTGTGAAGAAGGTCTTATATTTGAAGGTCTCATATTCTGTGCTAACTTTCCCTCTCCACCATTTTTCTCTCCCCTTTAGGCTCCAACCCTTCAGTTCTGAGGTTAACTAAACCATTTGAGGGGGGTTTGGTTCCCAGTTGGCTTCTATGGGGCCAATCCTGTATGAAATGCGGTTTTCCTGACCACTATGGATGTGTTTTAGGCCCTTTGAGGGTGCATCAGATCCATCTGAAGGATTCCTGATGGCCATGAGTCATTTTTGATGCTGTGCCAGGCTTTTGTCCCCTGACTTGTTTGTCCAGAGTGAGTTAAAAAGTCCTCTTAAAATGTTGCTGTTTTCTTAGATTCATTAGACACTACTGGAAGTGTAACATCCATTCACAGCTATGTAAGTAAGGCTATTGTGGAAAGATCATGATGCTATGCTGAAGTTCTGTTCAGGCCTTCAGGACCTGCATTGTCACTTGTTAATAATGGAGCCAGCTGTAACACCCTGGGTCCCACTGTAGGGGCTGGGAATATTTAATTTTTTATTTATGTTTTATTTGGGTCATTTTATTTATAATATTTGTGCTTTTATATAATTAGTGTAAATAATATGATTAAATTATCAGTGGGACCCTTGTAAGGCACTTATATAAATAGAAGTCAGGTGGGACCCAAGCATAGAAACATTGCATAACAGTGTTGTACTAAACTTGGCTCCACAAACTATTTATAACACCTCTAGCTCCCATTCTCACATTCATAAGCAATCATCCTACTTTCCAAACCCAAATCTGAGGCAAAGATAAGGAAGAATTAGAGTTTTGGAGAGGAAGGAAGGAAGGAAGACTAGAGGATGCAGGGCCATCAGGTGAGCAATCAATTGTTGTTTTGCTATGCAATTCTGTACTGTTTTATGTTCCCAGCACTGATTGAGGCAGTGGGTCTTGATAAACTGGTGGTGTAGACAGACTAGAAAATAAACAATCTCATGGGATGATTAGGTTTTCTTAAGTTAAGATTATTTGTTCATGATGATTCTCTTGAAAGAATCAAATGAGATAAAGAAAACAGTGCAAACCCAGGCAGTCGGTAACAGCTTTGGTCGGCAGATGCCGTGGGGCCCCATGGCCTACCTGATGGAAGATCTGGTCCAGGGGACTCAGGGGCGACACCCATGTGCAGTGGGTCCCATCTGGGACTCCATCCAGCTGCTTTGTTAGAAGGGAGGCGGCAGTTTGCAGTTTTTTGGGCTGTTTTGTCGACAGACCTTAGTGGGACCTCTTGGCTGACCTGATCAAGGATCTGGTCCAGTAATTGGGAGGGTAGGGCTGGGAGACTTTGATGATCAGGTCCATCTTAGTTTTGGACCAGTGGGACCCACTATGCAGCCCACCCAAAAGTTACAGGCGTGATTTCCCTTCTGTGTGGTTGTCGGGCATTATATGAATTCCAGAATTTACTAGTAGGACCTCACAGTTTTAGGAAACCTGATCAGTCTCCCTTTTTACTTATTTCAGTTAAGAATATGTTGAGGTAAGGCCCTATTAGTTTAAGACTCTCTCTTCACTTAAGTTCTATGGGTATGTATGAATTAAAGGCTACTGTTAAAATGTTTGTTTATGGATGACTTAACTATGAGTCTATGACTAACATACAGTTGTATTGCATTCTTTAACATCTGATTACTTTGTGAAAATTTTCATATTATTTGATTATTGTTTTAAACTGTGGGATTCACTGCTGTTGAACATGATGATTGAAGATAATGAAGCATTGAGATTGGTTTTTATGCATTGCTGAAACTGGTTTTGTATAGTCCATAAACCTATGCAATGTTGGTATGCCCATTTTATTGGACTTACTGATTAAAGTGGTGTGATTCACTGTTGTGGCCATATAAAATGATGATGATGATTGATTGGGAATTTATCTTGATTTACTGTTTGGCGTTACGATGAGTAAAGATGATTGGTAGATAATTCAGGATATTGTCCTTACAATGGGTACCAATCGGGTAAGGGACTGTGGCTGATGAAACCCGGAGATAACCGTAAGGACAAAATCTCAAATTATCATGGCATCTATATTGGAAAATATTAATGAAAACTGTTTTCAAAATATGATTGGACCTACCCTGTGGACACCCCTAGATGCACCAGCACGAGGCTATGAGATGAACACTTCTGTTGTGGGTTTCAAGCCATCTGCGTAATTTTCCTGACTTTTAGGTCAGGTTGCACTCTTTTTGGGCATAGGTCAGCCCTTTGACTGACTATAGTTGTCCCTTCTGTTTCAAGAGTTGTGTGATTGTCCTGGCTATAGTCCAGTTGCACTTTGTTGTCTGTTTTGTTTCAAGAGTTGCGTAATTGTCCTGGCTATAGTCCAGTTGCACTTTGTTGTCTGTTCTGTTTCAAGAGTTGCGTAATTGTCCTGGCTATAGGCTAGTTGCACTCTGTTGTCGCTTCCGTTTCAAGAGCTGCGTAATTGTTCTGGCTATAGGCTAGTTGCATTTGCTAGCTATAGGTCAGTCGTTCAATTGACTATGGCACGCTCTTGTGTTTCCGAGGCACCCTTGAGGTGTATATTATCATTGTTATAGAGCCAGTTCACTCAGTGGTCAGGTGGTCATCCCACGGTTAGAATTAGAAACCCTAATTGAATTAAGACAAACACACGGTTCTTTATGATCTGATTTATATGTTTCTTTTATTGTTGCACACAATTATTTATATGTTGAATTCTATTCACTCAGTATGACTGATTTGTTTTTTCGCCCCAATCCCAGGTATGTTAAACCTAGAAGGGCAAGAGGTCCCTAATGATGAAGAATTGGGCTTGACATTTGCGGCTGAGAGTTTAGCGACTCATATACAATTTATACCTAGACACATACTTTTAAATTGCAAAGACTATTTTGGAAACCGTGTAGTTATTTCTTTATTCGAACATTTTTGGATTTTGAATATTATTTTAATTAAAAATTCAGTTTTTTGGCAAAAGCCTGGTTATTATGCATTGAATCATTTGATTTATGATGTGGATGTGATACTTTCAGAAGTCTCGACACGGAATTCGAAGGACCCTGGATTCCGGGTCGTTACAAAGTGGTATCAGAGCAAAGATCTGAGCTAATAAAAGCAATAGAAACTCTTAGGGCACGTTTGTGTAAAGGAAACTTCCATGGAAAGATGAAATTGCCACTGTCAATCCAGGCCAATCAAGGCCCATCCATTTTGGCCCATGTCCAGGCCCATTTGTAATTAGTCAAAGATTTTACTTAAATTTAGGATCTATGATTGATTGTAACTTAAATTTAGGATCTGTAATTGATTACGAATGATTATAATTAGGATTGTAATTAGGGTATTAAGCCCTTATAAATATACTTGAGTCGATCCAAGAAAGGGACGACATTCATCTCTCTTATTCTGTGTTTCTCTCTCTTTCTCTGTCTCTCAAAATGACATGGTATCAGAGCTTGGTCAATCATCTTTGATCTTCTCCTAACTCATCTTCCAATCATTGGGAGCCTGTTTATGATCATCTGAGATCATCTTCTTCAGCCAGATCATATCTGATCTTCCCTGATCATCTCAGACTGATCAGAGTGGCCCATCTGTGATCTTCATCACTACATCAGCAAATTAGTCCCATCTTGGTCGACAGAAGCTTCTTGGATTTGTGAAGATTTTTTCCCTGTTTTTGATCATCTGTGATCAAACTACAGTCCAGTCGACAGTCAGCATCCTCTGATCGCATCAGAGCTAACGTGGCCCACCATTGATCATCATCTGCTTCTCAACTGACACAACCCATCTTGGTCGCCTGGAATTATACATCTTTATGGAGATTTTCTCAGGATTTATGGATCATCAGAGGTAGGCCATATATCAATTTTTGTGGATCGTCAGTTTGGTCAATATCTTTTCATCTCAGCCGTTCAAAAGTTTTGATTTGGATTAGTTTTGCCTGAAACTGCTTCCAATAGTTGTGGAAATTTGTTGTGCACTCATCCTCTTCCTCAGATCTGTCAGCAGATCATTTCCTGGGATCCACATACAGATCTATACACTGACGACCAGGTCGTCGTGTATCACAGTGGCTGTATTAATGCACTGTTTGCTGTTTTTCATCTCGATTGTCTAGTTTTGTGGTTCTTTTATCCAATTCCATCCAAGTTTATACTGCTGGTAGTGGTTTTCATCACTCACAAACAGATCTGATCTGATCTGTGATTGGGCAACTTCGTGGGGCCCACTACTAGAGCCAAACAGCACATTTATTGTCTACTGCTGTGATTGCCAATTCTACTGCTGCTGTTGGTTCAATTGTCTCTTGGTTGGAATTCTTATTCTCCTTGCTGCTACTGCTTTGTGTGCCTCTTCTGGATCTGTCGTAATGGATAAACATGAGATAACCCTGATTCGATTTGATGGCACAAATTATACTTCATGGGCCTTCCAATTTCAAATTTACTTGGAAGGAAAAGAACTATGGGCACACATTGATGGATCTGAACCTCAACCTATGGAAGATGATAAAAAGATTTTAGCCTGGAAAACAAAGGATGCTAAAATCAAGACATGGTTGCTGGGCTCTGTTGAGTCACATTTTATTCTCAACTTAAAACCATGCAAAACTGCCCGTGAAATGTGGGACTATCTTCAGAAAATTTATCAACAAGGCAATGCTGCTCGACAGTTTCAATTGGAACTTGAAATCTCTCAATTCACTCAAGGCACCCAGACAATTCAAGAGTATTACAATGGCTTTCGCCGCCTGTGGTCTGAATATGATGAGATTAAGTTTGCCACGGTATCTGCCGCACTTTTACCAGAATTGCTTCCGTTGCAGCAAAGTAGTCATCGAGATCAGCTTCTTATGAAACTTCGTCTGGAGTTTGAAACAGTTAGATCGAACTTGATGAGCAGGGCTCCTCTTCCAAGTCTGGATACCTGTCTTCAGGAACTTCTGCGGGAAGAACAACGTCTGCTTACTAGAACTACTCTGGAACAACAGACAGCTAGTGAGACTCCTCTTGCATATGTTGCTACAGTCAGACCTCCTCCTCGGGACATCAGTAAAGTTCAGTGCCATAACTGTAAGAAATATGGTCACTATGCCAATCAATGCAAGGCAAAAATATGCCGGTATTGTAAAGCCACTGGTCATGTTATCGAAGAATGCCGGAAGAAGGCTCGCAATTCTACTTCCCGCAACTATGTGCAATCAGTGCAGTCCGCTCCAAGTGCTTACACCGTCACCACTCCATCATATGCTTTATCTGACTTCAGTAGTTCTCTGCAGTCTGATTCTTCCTCCCAACCTGGTTCCTCAAACTCTGCATCACCAGCCCCTCTCACCCCTGAGATGGTAAACCAAATGATAATCAATGCTTTAGCCTCCATGAACATCGCAGGTAACGCTTCCTCTCTTTCCAATACTTGGTACTTAGATTCTGGTGCCAGTAATCATATGACCACTTCAGCCCTCAAATTACAAAATGTTGTTCCTTACACTGGTCATCTTACTGTCCAAGCTGCCAATGGAGATCATCTTCCCATCATCTCTGTTGGTGATACCCCTAGTCCCTTACCATTAACCAATGTTTTAGTTTCTCCACATCTTGCTACCAATTTAGTTTCTGTGGGTCAACTTGTTGAAAATAACTGCAATGTCTCTTTTTCTCCTTCTGGCTGTGTTGTGCAGGACCAGGAGTCGGGGGAAGTGATCGCGAGGGGGCCTAAGCGTGGAAGGCTTTTTTCATTACCAGTGTCTTCATTTACTCCGAAAAACTCCTTACATCAGTTCTTTTGTTTTTTCATTAAGAATAATTCTCGGTTGTGGCATAATAGACTTGGACATCCAAATGCTTTTACCATGTCTAATTTATTTCAATCTGGATTAATAAATAAACCTGTTGATTCTGCTTCTTTTGAATGTGATGCTTGTAAATTAGGAAAGAGTAAAATTTTACCTTTTCCACACTCTAACACACGAAGCACTGCATGTTTTGACTTAATTCACAGTGATGTTTGGGGCATTGCTCCGACTCTTTCTCATAGTCATTTTAAGTACTTTGTCACTTTCATTGATGACTTCAGCAGATTTACTTGGCTTTATTTATTACATTCCAAGTCTGATGTTCTCCATGCTTTTAAAATTTTTTTAAGCTATGTTGAAACACAATTCTCCACATGCATTAAGATTTTGCGATCAGACTCAGGGGGGGAGTATGTGTCCAATGATTTTCAATCTTTTCTCAACAAGAAAGGAATCATTTCTCAACGTACATGTCCATATACTCCACAACAAAATGGAGTTGCGGAACGGAAAAACAGACATCTCCTTGATGTAACTCGAACACTTCTCCTTCAATCTTCCGTTCCTCCTCGTTTTTGGACTGAAGCCCTCACCACCGCAGTTTATCTCATCAATCGTCTTCCCTCATCTACCATTGATCATTTCACACCGTATTTTAAACTGCTTGGGCAACAACCTGTGTTTGATCACCTTCATACATTTGGGTGTGTTTGTTTTGTTCACCTTCCTCTCACGGAACGAACAAAACTAACTGCGCAATCTCGCAGGTGTGCATTTTTGGGTTATGCCACTAATCAAAAAGGTTTTGTTTGTTATGATCCCATTGGACGTCGTATCAGGGTTTCTCGCAATGTTGTTTTCTTTGAAAATCAGAATTTCTTCCCGACTCACATAGATTGTCCTCCATCCTCTTCACCAGCTCTCTTACCTGGTTTCTCGGATCAACCAACGGATCAACCTACTGTTACTAGGTTTAATCCTGATTTTGTGTATCACCGACGGGAAAAACCTACTATTGCAGATGGCCGTCCTCCTGATCCTCCACCGACCACTGGTTTCGCACCTACTCCAGCCTTGCGTCGCTCCTCCCGAGATTCTCGACCACCTGCGAGGTATGGCTTTACCCATACTTCTTTGATGACCACTCTATCTTCTGTCCCTATCCCTAGTTCTTATCTGCAGGCTGTACAACAAGATTGTTGGAACCAGGCCATGAAGGAGGAATTGGATGCATTGGATCAGAATCACACCTGGGATATTGTGGAGTGTCCTTCAACAGTTAAACCCATTGGTTGCAAATGGATCTACTCGATAAAACTTAAGTCTGATGGGTCCTTGGATAGACACAAAGCTAGACTTGTGGCACTCGGCAACCGTCAGGAGTATGGCATTGACTATGAGGAAACTTTTGCACCTGTGGCCAAAATGACATCTGTTCGGATACTTCTCGCCATTGCTGCATCTCACTCCTGGCCGTTATACCAAATGGATGTCAAAAATGCATTTCTCCATGGAGATCTGCAAGAAGAAGTCTATATGCGGATACCACAAGGTATCCCCTCTCCCTCAAAGAGGACTGTCTGTCGCCTGCGGAAATCGCTTTATGGTCTAAAACAAGCTCCTCGGGCATGGTTTGAAACCTTCCAGCGTCGCTTATGCGAGAGTGGCTTTACCCAGAGTCCTTATGATCCATCTCTATTTCTCTGTCGCACTTCTACTGGTATTACTGTGCTTCTCGTGTATGTTGACGACATTATTATCACTGGCACGGATGCTGATATGATCACCTCTCTCCAAGCTTCTCTCAAGGATTCCTTCCGTATGAAGGATTTAGGCCCTTTACATTATTTTTTGGGCTTAGAGGTGCATCAATCTCCGAAAGGTCTATTTGTTAATCAACACAAATACACATCTGACCTTATCGAGTTGGCAGATCTCCATGATTCTTCACCTGTTGATACACCGGTAGAGGTCAATCTCAAGTTAAGTAAAGATGATGGCGATCTACTTCCTGATCCTCATACATACCGGCGCCTGGTGGGAAGTCTTGTCTATCTCACCATCACTAGACCTGACATCTCCTATGCTGTTAATCTTGTGAGCCAGTTCATGACCGCTCCTCGTCATCTTCATCTGGTAGCTGTGAAGCGTATTATTCGCTATCTGCTGCGAACTGTCACTCATGGTCTCTATTATCCAAAGGATAATCCTCTTCATCTAACCGCTTATGCGGATGCTGACTGGGCGGGCTGTCAAGACACACGCCGTTCTACTACTGGTTGGTGCATGTACCTTGGAAATTCTATCGTTTCTTGGAAATGCAAGAAACAAGAACGGGTGTCCAGATCTTCCACGGAAGCTGAATATAGGGCCATGTCTTCTGCTTGCTCTGAGATCTTATGGCTACGTGGAATCCTTTCAGAACTTGGCTTCGCTCAATCCGCTCCTACTCCATTGCATGCTGATAATACTGGGGCTATCCGCATCACTGCAAATCCAGTCTTTCATGAACGCACCAAACATATTGAAGTCGACTGCCACTTTATTCGTGATGAATATAAGCGTGATGTCATTCGGCTACCTCATGTCCCTACAGAATTTCAGTTTGCCGATATTTTCACTAAGGGACTTCCTCGGCCTCGTCATCAATTTCTTGTCTCCAAATTGCTGCTTTATGACTCCCCAGCATCAATTTGAGGGGGGGTGTCAATCCAGGCCAATCAAGGCCCATCCATTTTGGCCCATGTCCAGGCCCATTTGTAATTAGTCAAAGATTTTACTTAAATTTAGGATCTATGATTGATTGTAACTTAAATTTAGGATCTGTAATTGATTACGAATGATTATAATTAGGATTGTAATTAGGGTATTAAGCCCTTATAAATATACTTGAGTCGATCCAAGAAAGGGACGACATTCATCTCTCTTATTCTGTGTTTCTCTCTCTTTCTCTGTCTCTCAAAATGACAGCCACAACAACAAATTCTATGGTTTTTAAATACCTTGGAAAAGGTTTTCTGAGGAAGTTAGAAATTCATGTTTGGTGCAAAAAGTTTTTCCTCGATGAATTGGTGCTAATGTTGTTTGGTGCGGCTATGGATTCCTTATTGAAAACTAGTGTTTATTGTGGCATTTTTCCTCAAAAAATAGTATATTTAATAAAAAAATGGGTTGGGTCATGCTACATAAGAGGTGTGCGTGGGTGGGGTGGGGTGGGGTGGGGGAAGGAGAGTGGTTTCGTAACAAAAGGGTGGGTGGGTTGGTATGGGGGGGGGGGGGGGGGGGAACGTGTAATGATATGTTATGAGAGAAAGAGGAAGAGACGAAAGTTGGAGAGAAAACAAATACCTCAATGGGAGGATCGTCTGTCTATTTATAATATCATTATGCCCGCCCTAATCAAGGGGTCTAAACATCTAATTAATACAATCAGAATAATGAATGAATCAATCTCCTAATCTATATAAGGAAATAATACAGATAAATCAGCAACATAATCTAATCACAGAATCCCACACATGGGATTTTATATACAACTGAGTGGGCTGGGCCTAAGTGGGCCTAAGCCACACTATCTTCTACAGAACAAGGGTGGCTAGGTGGGGTAGGGGTGGGAGTGAGGAAATGGAGTAAATAAAGGGGGGTTAGTTTTCTGTGGAAATGGACTTCCCATACCACCCCCCCCCCCCCCCCCCCCCAAAAAAAAAAAAAAAAAAAAAAAAAAAAAAAAAAAAAAGGAATTCTATTTTCGGGCTTAGGAAGGAAAAAGTTGATGTGGCGAAAAAGTAGTTCTGCGGAAACTCCCGCACCAAACACGTGAAAAAGGAGTTTTTCGCAGAAAAACACCTCCTTTTCCTGCGGAAATGGGCTGTACAAACATGCCCTTAGGATGCGCGATGAGGACAGGTATATTGATGAATTAGATTTTTGTCATTTTAGATTGCCTTTAAACGTTTGCTTGTTCATATTATGATCACGTGATGATGCTATGCAAACATATTTTTATTTTAGTAGCTGACCTAAGAATGCAATTTATTAAACAACTCATATTGTTTATGTTATAAATCATGGATTTCTAAACCTGCATACACTGTAGTTACTTCAGTTGCATACTTGAAACTATAATCTGTACACATTGCATGAATGGAACCTATATTCTTTTATGTGTTATGTCTTTTGTATGTATTTAAATTTGGAGGACCAAATTTCCTTGGGGGGAGGGGACCAAGGATAAAAATAGCAGTTGCGGCGGGCCGCTACGTAGCTGGCGATACGTGGTGGTGTAGCAGTGTGAATTTTTCAAGTGTTGAAATTTTTTTGAATCTTGTGTAGCAATCAATCTTGTGTTTTCTTAGTAATTTGGAACCATATAAGGGTAGAAACGACAATGGGAAAGGCTATTGAGGAGAAGAAATAGGAAAAACGGTGTTAAAAATTAAAACTGCTTGGCTCTATTAGGATCTAGGCCGTAGCGCTGCTATTTTCAAAATAGCGTAAGGGCCTCAACCGTTGTGGCCGATAATGCGGGCACTACGCTACATAGCGGCCGCTATTTTGAATCATGGTGTGGGCCCCTAGGTCCCCTTAGGATCCCTGGACCAGATCTTCCATCAGGTGTGCCATGGGTTCCCACGGCCTCTTAAGACCAAAGTTGTTCCTGATGGCCTGGATTTTGAAGTTTCCGCTTTCTGCACTGTTTTCTTGATCTGATTTGATTCTTTCAACAGAGGATCATCATGTACCACTAATCTTAACCTAAGAAAGCCTAATCATCCCATCTATCCAAAGAGATTGTTTATTTTCTATTGTCATACTATACTCTGGGTCTGTGGACACCACCATTCAAATTCTGAATATGTATTCTGTTATGATAAAATTCAGTTTATCAAGAGTGCTGGGAACATAAACAGTGCAGAATTATATAGCAAAACTGATTCACTTATCTTGAAGAAAGAAAAACATCACATAGTGTACATGTAGAGTCTTACTCACATGATGGCCCTTAATCCTCTAGTCTTCCTTCCTTCCTGTCCAAAACTCTAATTCTTCCTTGTCTTTGCCTAAGATTTGGGTTTGGAAAGTCTGATTGTTGTTATGAATGTGAGAAGAATGGGAGGGAGAGGTCTTATAAATAGTTTGTGGAGCCAAGTTTCCTACGACACTGTAATGCAAGGTTTCTATCCAAATTTGGAGTTCTATTCCTAGCATAATACTCCTAGAGGTAAGTGTCGACCACTTCTAGAAAAGGAATAAGGAGTTGGGTCCCATACTACTTATATTTATATAAGTGTCTTACAACAATGAGTCCCTACATAATAAAAGGGGTCCCACTGATAATTTAATCATATTATTTAAACTAATTATATAAAAGCACAAATATTATAAATAAAATGATCCAAATAAAACATAAATAAAAAATCAAATATTCCAGCCCCTACAGTGGGACCCAGGGTATTACACCAGCCACTTCCATTGAATCACTTGACAGTTACAGTTCCCTTCTATTTCTATGATAGAGCTAACAGCTTGCAGCTATAAGTGATGAGTTTTGAGCAGAACTCGTTTACCCGACCCTAGATTGTTGGAATAAGTGTCTATTGATAATTGATTGATTATAGTCCAAGAATATTGCTGTAATCAAGGAAACAATGCGTCATAAAAAGGAGATGTCACCTCCCTTGACGATTCTTTCTCTTTCTTATCACTTCAACAAGGAGAAAACCATTGTGTGTAGGACCCATGTGTCTCCTCTGATAGCAAGCCTAATGGTTTTTTATTGAAAGAAAAACGGTGCTTGTAGTTAGCCTACTATTTTCTATTTCTTTGCCCCTTCATGGATGATTTTAAAATTTGCAAGGTTTATGAATACTTTGTTGCGCTTTGTGCTCTAAGGTGTTTATTTGCTCACCTCTTATCCTATGGACCTGTGTGCATCTCGTTGTAGGGCCCACTCGAGGCGACACAATCAAGGGTAAGGTGGGGGATCGAAAGGCCTGAATGGGCCCTACTCGGCATAAAGCTCCAGGCCTATGAGATCATCGTAACCCCTTGATCCATGGCCCACGAGTTTAACAGCTTGTTATAAAAAAAAATGTTGACCCTCGATTTGACAGTCTAGTCCCAAAGGATTGGTGCAAACCCATCAGATCATAGGACTTTTTTTTTTTGTGGGTGCGGGCGGGGGGGTTTCCACTTGGATTGGTGATTATGTGGGTCCTAGTAGGTGGTCTGCACAATAAGATCTATGGGCATGGTGTCCATTGGATCATTTGTGTGTGTAGGGAAATCTTCTTGTGCCTCCTTACTGTCCACAACAGCTGTTGAGGCCCACCCAGGGCCCACAGATCATGGGATGGCAGGTCGAAAGATCCAGGAAGATTTGCCATAAATATATTCATATGTAGCATTTATAGGGGCTCAAGTGCCCTCATGCGCTCAAATTTTCGAACACTTGTGGTGGAGACTCGGATGATGATCCTAACCACTTGATCAACATCTGACAAGTTTTTCACCATCCAAAACGAGTGCACAGTTGATCCAAAGATCCAGTCCATTCGGATGGGTGCCAAACCCCAGGGTTGGGAACTATTTTGTGCATGCCTCCTTTTTTTTTTTTTTTGTGTGTGGGTGGGTGGGTTGGGTGGGTGGGGGGGGGGGGGGGGGGTGTTCTTTTATGGTCCACTCAGATGGATAATTAGGTAGGTGTTTCTGCACGAGTGCACTGGAGGTTTCTCCTTATTTATGTTTCTACATTTATATGGAGATAACGTGGTTTTACTGAGTGGCCATAATGGTTTTGCTTGACTTAACTTTTCTTGTTAGTTTTTGTATGCTTCCAGTTAAAACCTCCACTACTGCAAATTTCCACCTCTATATTACTAAGGTAGAGGAAAATTCGGCTATGAACGGTTCAATAATTTGACAATTGAAAATCTTACTGTGGGACCTCCTTGCTTCATCCCAATAACAGGCTTAGGGTGGGATTGGAAGCCAAGGCAGATAACTAGTATGTACTGATTGGTAACACTATGATGGTTGTGACGATCTATTTAATCACCAAAGTCTAATGGTGTATAGGTAATACTAAACTGTTAAAATCCCTGAATAGTCACAATCATCAGATCATACCAATTTGTATGCACCCCCTAATCCAAGTTAAGAGCTTCCAATTCCACCCTATCCACACACTGCATGCATCAAGCTGGCCTCACAGAAGGGGAACTTGCATAGTGTTTGTAGCCAAAATTCCCTCTTTTAGGTAGTATCTCCTTCCTAAACACCCCCTGATACTAATGAGCATGAAGATTTCCCTCAGATTTAGAGCCATTACACTATGTTTGGGTAGTTCAAGAAAAAGGACAAAAATAGAAATTTTGATCAATGTAGAACTCTTTTTGTTACTTGCTCAGTTTCATTTTCCATTAAAAGATTAATTTTATTTTCCTTTCGATGTAGGAACAAAGATTGCAAAGGCTTCAAGAGAGATTACAAGTACCTTTCGATGAGACTCGCCCAGACCATCAAGTACATTTCCTTTGGTCTATCCTGATCACATGATATATATTTATTCTTAAGTTATAATTGCAATTGTTCATTCCCACTGTAGTTGTGAAACACTAGTAATATAACGTGCTGAAAACAAAAGCGTAAAAGAGCTAACGAAAGGAGAAAAGACTTGTACTATTAGATAATAATTAAGAGCAATTAAAAAGAACATTGATATGATCAAGAATCTGCTTGTACATCTACATGATCTTAATCTTCCATTAGCAGCCTTCAAACTGAAGAGGTTTGTTGTCCATGTGGGATCACCAAACAAAACCATTGTATATTATCACCAGCCGGTTCATTGATTCTATGGTTTCATTTCTGAGATGTAAATTTTTGTAATGCATGGAGTGAAGAAATGTGAATGTAGAGACAAGCTAATTTCCAACTTCCAAGGAGATAATGCCATCCTAAAAATGATCTGAAATATTAAAATAAAATTTAAAAAACAATTTAACTACTTCATATTTTAGGGAAATATAACTCTCACCTGTGAGTTGCATTTTGATGTAGAGCAGATGAATTATATATAGTAGTAGTAATGTTGAAGTGATAAAGGACATCCAGGTCCAACTACTAAATAAATCTAAAAGAAAAATAAATTAAGAAAATTACAAATCCATCTTCGCAAAACTTAATTTACATGAATATAATGAAAAAGCATCATATAGAGTACAAACAGATTAAAGCAGGACAGATTCGAAAAAAACCAAAAAAAGCATAATTTATTTAATACCCATCAAAATGGAGGGAGCTCGTGGTGTGAAGAATATATTATTATTACTTCCTTCTATGATATCTGGTTGTATTAAAAGGGTCGCTAGATACATGTTTGGAGAGTCCAAGAAGGGTTTTACACATAACGAGACCTGGTGTTGGAATAGTTAAAATAACTATCGATGAAAATGAAACATTTTCTAACAAATGGAAAAGATAGGAAGTTTCAGAGGACCTATCTATAATGTTAAATCATCAAAATGTGGAGAGCCAAATATGAAGCTCATGAAACTTCGTATGTTCTGTTGCGGACTAAAGAGGGTGAAGGGTTTCCATAAGCTTGCCTAGATCATGGAGAGGAAAACTATAAACCTTGATCATATAAGACGCATTAAAAACGAAACTTGAAAGGTATTAGTAAAAGTTGAGGTTAGAGACAGATAGGTATGCATTTTGAAGACTCATCAAATCTAGAATATGCAAGAAAAATGAACTATGATATAGAAGCAAATTAAGGAATAAAAAATAGTTGTAACATAAAAAATGGAAGTAAAGAAATGTTTAGAGAGGATGAATTGAATAGAGCATTTGAACAACATCATATAGAAATATGGGCTTTGGTGGGTGAAATTGGGATTGATTTGTTAATAAATTTAAAACAAAATCTTGAGTACAAGAAAAGTTCATATGAATGGAGAAAGAGCACTGTTGTCCCATTTTACAAGGAAAAGGAGATCTTCAAAATTGTGCAAACTACCAAGCGATCAAACTTATAAGGCATATGAGAACTTATGTGGGTAGATCTTCTACGTAAACTATTTACATATTAAGTAACTCATGGAAAAGTTTAGAGAGAGGAAGAGAAATTTACATATGGTTTTATATCGATTCAAGGAAGGGCTACAATGGGATGATGGTCTATAATTGGACAATAGAAACTCATTATCAGTTCCCACAAATGCACTAATCATATATGAAGCAATATCAGCCCCATATTGCAAGTACCTGTGGAGAGATAAGTGAGTTTCCAATGACCTTAGGTTTGTATCAAGGGTCAACTTTATGCCCTTATCTTTTTTAATTGATTATGGACGAGTTAACTGCTCATATTCAAGAGGAGATACATTTGTGCATGTTGTTTGTAGATGATATAGCGTTACTGTTGATGGATGAATCGAGAGATGGCGTAAATGTGAAACTCAAGAGATAACAGTAGGCTTTAGAATCCAAGGGCTTTAAAATAAGGCGTACAAAGACAAAATACATGAATTGCAACTTTAGTGCGAAGTGCAAAGATATAATTTTTGTGAGAATTAAAGTTTAAGAGATACCACATGCTCTATAATTAGTAAGAATGGAAAGATTGAGGAGGATATTGAACATAGGATAAGAGCTAAAGCCTGGATGATTAAAACAAAGACTTGCTTCTGGATTGCTTTGTGATCTGCGAATGCCAACAAGAAGAAAGGAAAATTTTAACAAGCTAGCGATTAGGCTAGTTATGACCTATTGAGCAAAATGTTGGCCAATTAGGAAACAAAACATGCAATAAACGAGTGTAGCATAGATGAAAATGTCGAGATGGATGTGTGGTAAAACTAGAGAAAATAGTATAAAAAAATGAGTGCATTCTGAAGCATTTAAGGGTAGTATCAATAGGTGATAAATTAAGAGAAACTTATTTGAGATGGTTTGGATGTGTCTAATGTAGGTGAGCAATAACACTGGTGAGGAAAAGTTGTTTTTTTTTTTATGCAGGTTGATGGCCCTTAAGGCATGTTTGTTTGCATGAGGGGATGAATAAAGGAAAGTAAAAAAGTACATGATGTGACTGTTCCTCTTACTTCATAGTGTTTGAATGCCAAGAGTAGAGTGAGAATAAAGCCACCGATGTGACTATTTTACATTAGCCTTTTTTGGATGTCAAAAGGGGGGAGTAGAGTAAAACTATCATTGTGCATTGACTCTCCACCCGCTGCTCTTTCCTTTACTCTCGGTAAAATTTGAAAATGTATTAGAAAGAAAAAGACTACATAGTAGAAAAGAAACAAGACCACTACATAGTGTTCCGGTATCAAAGCTCTATACCGGACACCCACCACACCTACATTATAAAAACACTTAGATCACATGAACGATCAACCCCTTGTTTAGCTAAGCAATCCGCGAAACCATTTGCGGACCTACTCATAAGATGAAAAGACACCCGAGATTTTGATGAAAGGCGATGAATCTCATGAAATAGAACTGCATCTTCCATGGGCCCTTAAAAGAATTCACCCAAGATATGACATTAGATGAATCACTCTCCACTATAAGATGATTTTGAAATGAGAAAGTAAAAATGCGAAGATCTTCCGGAATAGCAAGGACTTCGGCTTCATTAGAGTCTTTGATTCCGACATCCTTTGCTCTTGATTGGACCTTTATTTAACTTTAAAGTAGCACATATAGATCTGAAGAAGGTTCAACTTATCTAAGGATTTGGTCTAGGATAGACTGGAATGAAGCAACAAAAGTCATGCAGTTGACTCCAACATAGTTGGGACAAGGCTTTGATGATGATGATGATGATCACATGCACCAACTAATGAACGAACACACTGGCATGGGCCAATACTGCTATTATAGGTTTTTTTAAGAAGGAAAAAGAAAAGAAAAAAAGCTATGCCTTCATCATCATCATTATTAACTTCCATTTCCTCTTCTTACGCCCCCTTCTCTTCCTCTTCCCCTCTTTCCTATTTTTCTTCATTGCCTTATTATCATAGAAAGGGTGGAATCTAGAGATGTCATACGGGCTGTGCTGGCGATTTCGCAGCCCGGCCGTGCCACGAGCCATGCCAGCACGGCACAACTGGCCAAGGAGGCGGCCCAGCACGGCACGGGCCGTGCCTGAGGCGTGTTGGGCCGTGCCGGGCCTCCATGCCTATCATGCCATGGGCTTCATGTGGTTCTTACCTTTTGGGCTTAAAAAACAAAGGTCCTATACTAAAAAAATTAAAAGATACACACAAAGAAGAGTATGGCACACAAATTTAAGTGGTTTAGTCAAATTCAACCCACTCCATTGAGGAGAAAACCATTTGAATCTTTTCTACTTGAAGATTTCTCAATAGGATTACCTTTGAAAACTTTACAATTTTTTTGGATAATAAAAAAATAAAAAAAAGAAAAGACTATAATTTTTATATTTACATAAAAAATATCAAATATCTTATGCCGTGCCGCTTGGCGGGCCGTGCCGTGTTGGGCCTTGTTGTGCTGTGCTAGCCTGGCCCATTTGACATCTCTAGGGTGGACTATAGATTTGGAATATTGATTCAATAATTTTTCCAGATCCTAAGGCTTTTGTTATATGACTCATGCGCCACTTCTCTTAAAAAAGGACACTGCTGGCCCTTGGGACACACAAGACCATTGAATACAAAAAGCATCTTTGATCATAACTAGATCCTTTGCATTTTCCATGTTATCATGATCTCTATTGTTTTTAAATATAATAGGATGCATGGCAAAATTTGTGGGGGCTGCTAGGCTCGTCATATTCGAAAGGGCTTTAGGGTCTTGACTTTTGCAAAAAAAAAAAAGGGTCTATTAAATGTTGCCAGTTGTCCAGTCTAAGGTCATGAAATGGACGATCAAATGGAAACTTCATATTTTATATGAAAGTCGTTCATTTTGAGGGTCGTAGACTAGATGACTGGCAATATCTAATGGACCTTATTTGTTGCAAATAGCTATATCTAAAAGTTCTCTTTTATCTAGTATGACAGAGACCCCCAATTAACATTGCCATTTGTCTTGTTTTAAAAGAACAACGAGAGAAGATTTTGTGGTTAAGACATGCATGATCCAAACTCTTAAAAGAAAAGGTCATTAGTCATAACTTTAATGGAATCTAGGATTGAAAAGCACCTCATTTAGTGTGGTCCACCTAGATGCATGCCAATGTATAGTGGGAATGTTGATGACACGAAAAGGCCAGAAGAATCATAACA
This sequence comes from Litsea cubeba, assembly GCA_012931725.1. Lineage (NCBI taxonomy): Eukaryota > Viridiplantae > Streptophyta > Magnoliopsida > Laurales > Lauraceae > Litsea > Litsea cubeba. The sequence goes on along the minus strand of CM022953.1, from coordinate 20,902,155 downwards.
TATAAACGAGACTTAATGGAATTGGATGTCCCACCTTGAGGATCCACCACTTGTATTTATAGATCAGAGATGCCCAATTTGGGCTACAATCACAATCTATCAAATCTCCTATTTTAGTATGTAGTGTTGTACAAATCTGACTAGTATCAATCTTCAAATCTCCTATTTTAGTATGTAGTGTTGTACAAGTCTACAATAAGATGGGCTTTGCAGATGGGTCATGATGGGCCAAACTTATAGTACAATGGGCCTTGTTACCCCCCCCCCCCTCTCTCAAATTGATGCCATGGAATCAGTAAGCATCAATTTGTTGGATAAGAATTGATGACGTGGGCGAGGAAGTCCCTTCGTGAAGATGTCTGCAATCTGGAGGCCAGAGGAAATGAACGGTAGGGAAATGTCATCCTGTAGATATTCATCACGAATGAAACGACAATCAACTTCAATGTGTTTGGTCCTTTCATGGAAGACTGATTTTCTGTAATACGAATAACACTAGTGTTGTCAGCATGGAGAGGTATAGGTGAGCTTTGTGGAAAACCTGCATTCAGAAACGATATGCCCGCTAGCTTTGCAGTAGTTACAAACTTTTCTTTTGCACTGAGAAGAATAATGTCCATCCTCCTTACAAGTGAAGCATTGAATCTTGCTCAAATCTTGGGTCGAAAGGTCGCGTCTGGAGGGTTTCCATTTTGCCACATAAGCAACTTCAGTCGGACCAGTGGATGATTGTTGGGATAGTTGATGCTGAGTGAATATTCGATGTTCTTCTTGGAGCACTTCATTGAGACATGTCTCCAATGAGGGAGATGGATGTCGACCCATAAGATTTGAGCGGACATTTTCAGATTCAGGCCTAAGTTTCATTAAGAATTGATCTCTCTGAGTAATTTTATGAACTTCCTGAACACCAGATAGAGTATCTCCTGTGATAGTGGCAAATGCAATATTCGTGTATTCAGTCCAAAGAGCAAAGAAGCCGGAGTAATATTCCTGGACTGTCATCTGTCCTTGAGAATATTGAGCAATTTCATGTTCTAATTGGAACCGACAGGCTGAATTCTCTTGGTGATAGATGCGTTTCAGATATCCCCACATATCTTGGGCAGTTTTATAGGGCTTAGGATGTAAGAAAAATTGGGGTTCCATTGCGCCCAACATCCAGCTCATAATTTGTGCTTCTTTGGTTTCCCATCTTCCAATTTTTCCGCCGGCTTTTTCATAGAACTAGAATTGTGGCCCCATAATTTTTTGCCTTTCAGATATAACTCAAATTGATAGGCCCAAGCTGAATAGTTTTTTCCATTGAATTTGATCAATTGCATTTCATTCTTGTCCATTTTCAACCCACAGATGACAACAGTAATAGACGGAAGGCAGTGAAGGCACAAAACAAAGTGAGCAGCAACCAAACAACAACAATAAACTGCCCAGATTAATTTTAGATGATGCAGAAAGTGCAAATTAAAGGTGGCAGCAACAATAAAGGAACAAGTAACAGCCCATAAACAATTCTAAATCAACAGATCTCAACAAATCTTTGATCTGTATCGATAGTTACACAAATGTGGTCCAGGTGACCCGGATATTCTGCCAAAAAACAGCAGGTGGGGCCCACTGATGATTCAGTCTACCAGATCAGGGTGATCAGATAGATGTTTCACCAAAATATCGAATTAACACAGCAAAGATTGCAGCAATCGGAGACTTGTGCTTAAAGATGGATGGCTTTGGTGAAAATATATTGCAGAAACTGGTAAACCCAAACTGTGATAAAAAAAGCCTACCTCTGATCTTCAAAAAAATCTGAAAAAATAACCAAAAATTCCAAGAATATCAGGCCGACCAAAACTGTAGTGTCCTTCTGATCAGATCTGACCTGTAGATGGTGGCCCTTTGCTAATCTCCACACACTGTCGTCGTGTATCTCTTGCTCAAACCAGTCGACAGAGGAACTCTCCTTGAGAACTTAAACAAGAGAGATTAGATGGCTCTTAATCTCTCTATTGCACCAAGATTGGCTCTGATACCATGACACGAAAAAGCCAGAAGAATCATAACATATAAACGAGACTGAATGGAATTGGATGTCCCACCTTGAGGATCCACCGCTTGTATTTATAGATCAGAGATGCCCAATTTGGGCTACAATTACAATCTATCAGATCTCCTATTTTAGAATGTAGTGCTGTACAAGTCTGACTAGTATCAATCTATCAAATCTCCTATTTTAGTATGTAGTTCTGTACAAGTCTACAATAAGATGGGCTTTGCAGATGGGACATGGATGGGCCAAACTTATAGTACAATGGGCCTTGTTAACAGTTGAAAGGATGTGATGTGGATTAGCTGTTGATTTTAAGACCTTTAGTAGGGTTGGCTAAATATCACTTGGATAAAATGACTCTAACCATTGATTTGAAGGTGTTAAGAAAATTTATAATTTTAAGTGAAAACATCAAAGTAATTTAAACCAAATCAATAGTAACAGTTAGATCATTGTCAAATTATTATGAGTGCCAATTCACAATAGGGTTCATGTATGCGAGGGTTTGGATTACAAGTAGGTAAGGCATTATACATATTTAAGAATTAGAGACTGGTCAACCTTTAAGGCCATTAAATTATGGGTTAAGATAATACAATGTGATGATCTTTTGCTCAATCCTAATCCCATGACGAGACATTTCAATCCCTTATCCCCTTTAGTTTGCATGCATCTAGATGGGGCCCACAAAGAGGGCCATGATCCAATGATACAGATTGTTAAAATGAGTCCCACTTTGATGGTCCATAAGAAGGAAGAATCCTATTTGAATTCAGCTTAGCAACTAGAGCAAATGTTACCAAACACCCTACATATCTCTGATAGTCAAGCCTGTGCATTTAGACCATTAGTTACCAAATGTGCCTTGTATCTCTGAACAGTACTATCAACTTTATGATTCACAATGAATACCCATCTGCACGCTGTTGCCATTTCCTTTGGGAACTTTGNATGGTTCCTTATCAATAAAAAATCAAGGAGTAATTTTGATGGTTCTAACATATAATTGTTCTATAAATCTCTTTTGATTCAAGTCCTAACATATTGCCTTCTTCCACCATGTTTGAGAAAGATTCTTCACAACACTAGAGGAAATCTACTGAAAGAATGAAGAAAAGGAATAGATGTGAGACTACATTATATAGAGAGTCACCTACTGAGTGTTGAGTACATGTGTATGGTAGTAAGCAGCTATGTCTGTGAGAGCACCTAAGAATGATATATGGCAAGAGCAGAACTGGGCAAGAAAAGATTGTATGTGGTCTTGATGGTCAGATGACACTCTTCTCTGATAAAGTATCAAAACGAACACCTTAAAAATTCACAACATCTGAGATATCTCATAATTGTTCTCTCAACCGCAGACAATTCTTATATAAAATAAAAATTTACTGAACTGGTAGCTCCTTAATAGGAAATTGATTACTTTCTAGTTTCTAGATCCTTTTACTTTTGCGTTTCTTGTTTGCTCTGGAAGCTTCAATAAGCAAAAGTTATAATTATTCAGCAAGTTGCATTGTAAAAAAAATTATTTTCATCTTTTTACTGCTTCATGCTCTCTTTTGACAGGAAGCTCTTAAATCCCTGTGGCATGCTGCCTTTCCCGATACTGATCTTAGTGGCCTGATCTCTGAGCAATGGAAGGATATGGGGTGGCAGGGCCCTAATCCATCAACTGACTTTAGGTACAATGTTCATCTTGCTTTTACAACATGTGATTTACATCCTTTGCCTGTATTGTTTTTTACATCTAAATCTGTCTTGCCTGTGATAAAGATGTTCTGATTTTTTGCATTTTAAACATGTGGTTAACGACTTAAAGTGGTCTAAGTTTATTGAGTATTTAAATATTTCGCAGGGGCTGTGGATTCATTTCACTTGAGAATCTATTATTCTTTGCAAGAACATATCCGGTATGCAATACCAGATTTGAATTTATGCTTTTCAAATGATGTTTTGAGTGGCATTGCCCTATTCTAGCTCTTTCAACGTGTGCTATGATGCCAAGTTTTGTGCATTTCAATATGTTACTAATTTTACCCAAACTCAAATTGAAGGCTTCTTTTCAAAGGTTATTATTCAAGCAAGAAGGGACACGAGCCGCCTGGGAGTATCCATTTGCTGTTGCGGGGATCAACATTTCATTCATGTTGATACAGATGTTGGATCTGTATTCAGGTTAGTTGCACGACACTAAGGTATTGCACTTAATATTAGTCGGTCTTATTTATATGTAAATTATCATCATTGTTTACAGAAGCATTTGGGGCTTACTCCTTGAGGCTCACAACATGGCAAGGCTTCCCATAAACACCCCATGCCTCATCCCTCATGCCTCAAGTCTGAGGTGTCTCTTTCATTCACAGTGTATTTCTCACCTTCTGAAGCATGTTTGAGATGCACACCCCAGATAAAGTGCATGCTTTAATCACGCTTCATATCTGGGGCAAATGCTCCATTAACAAATCTTGTTTTAAGAAAAAGGGAGGGGTAGCTTGTAAGTTTAAGAACTTAACAATCTTCTTTTAAAAAAAAACATATTTTTTAACTAAATTTAATCCTAGTTAACTCATTAAAATGCTTGAAAACAGCCAAACTGCTCCAATATTCTACTTTTATTAGTGTATTTTTTTTTAATGTGCTTATTTACTTATTAAAAGGGCTTGCTCTTGAGGCTTATACTCCATGGTTTAATGCTCAGGGCCCACACTTTGGACAATTGGAACACCTCACCTCAAACCTTAATGTTTTAAAACATTGGTTGTCACTATTGAGCAGAATTGATCTTCGATGTTGATTTTGGCAAGAGTTCACATGTTTTTCCTTTTTGTAAAAAAGTAGTAATTTGACCTTTTTTTTTCCTTTTTGGCGGTAGAATTTTTATTTTTTCCTTTTTGTAACAAAGTAAAAAAGCATGCATCATGTTGGTTGTCCTTTCTTCTTTTCCAATTTATGATCAACTGGTCATGGTCTTTTATCATTGGCTTTGTGCTGGGTCTTCAGTGTTTACTGATATGCATGCTTTTCTCATCACAGACAAACCAAAATGTCTTCCAGGAATCAACTTTTTAAAAGTCCTATCAGGTGAGACAACTGTTCAACCAGCTGGAATGGAATTATAATTGCATTTGATATGAGAAGCTATATGGACTTGTACCCATCCATTTTGCCATGTTATTGCATTCACAGGCATACTTCATCTGATTGCAGAAGATGAAGAGGCATTTGATGTATTATACTGTATAGCGTATGAAATGATGGATGCCCAGTGGCTTGCCATGCGCGCCTCCTACATGCAATTTAATGTATGTCCCTCTCTCTCTCTCTCTCTCTCTCTCTCTCTCTCTCTCTCTCTCTCTCTCTCTCTCTCTCTCTCTCTCTCTCTCTCAATAAATATCTTGATAAACTATCTATTACTGCCTGGTTCTTAGGAGGTCTTACAAGTGACAAGGACCCAGTTGGAGAGAGAGTTGTCTTTAGAGGACATTCATCGAATTCAAGATCTTCCAGCTTACAACCTCTTGTACCAGTAGGCTGCTTCCTCCCAACTGTAAGCTTCATGTAGATGGAGTCTAATTCCCATTGTGCTCCCAATGAAAGAAAGGCTTAGGAAACTCAAATATGGCTTGAGTAAAATTGTAAAACTAACACTAATTAGTAATATTTGAGCCAACCATTGCCTTGGATTGGGCTGCACTTGGGCTGATCCATGCTCTACTCATTGCCATCCACATGCAACTCGACGATTTGCATATGCCAGCTGGAGGTGTATAAAGACCTTTGCGGGGTATTCATGTCAATATAACATGAGGAGAATCTTCTGCAGGTCACAATTCGATGCAGCACGCAATGATATCTGGGCCTTTCATCCGATGGGGCCCACTTTGTAACAATTTTTGGCCTTTTTATGATATCGCAATTTATGAATTATGCTGAATGCGAACTATTAGTCATTTGTTTCTTTCTGTCAATTTTTCTCATGTTTAACATTTGGACGGAGTGCTGATCTTTTGGGCTAAGGGAGGCAAAAAGTAGTCTGTACTCGATAAGATGCCCAGTTTCCAGGCATGCTTTGGGTGCATATGAAGCAAAATTCCAGCTTCCCATCTTCCCCCTTGATTCAATTTCCATTAAAGGAGAGATTATTTGATGGTCATTTTTGTATATTCACCTTTTGTCTTCCTTTTTAACAGCTTATGCATGAATTCCTATGTATTTGTTTCTTATACATTCCATAAAAACAAACAGGCCTGAAGCTTTTAGATCCCAAGAATCAGAGTCTGGAAACACAATTTTTTCATGCTTACGTTCCAACTCGCAGCAGGAAGAATTATATTGTTTAGATGAAAACTGATCAATGGAATTATGTAAACAGCCTGGAGGATATAGCTTCACAATGCACCCAGTTTTTTTAAAATGGCTATTATGTCCCAAGGATAACCTGGGAATAGATGGGGACACTATACCTTCTCTTTTCTTCCTCCACTAGTTTCGGATGAGGATAATCTCTAGCTGATCTAAATTCCATCCAAGGAAGAAGTTGGTCAAGTCACTTTCTCTGAAAACCCCTTTTCAAGGCTTTGGGCCCCTATGGGTTCCATTCAAAAAAATTTCAAACCTTCTGACCCACCCTTAAGCATGACATATTTGGCCTGTTTGTATAATGTAATTGAATCCCTAGGATTGCTTTTCTATTAATGGTCAAAACTGAAGAACCAAAGGTGAATATGGAAAAACATGACCATCAAACCTCCTTTTAGTGGATATTGAATCAGTGCAGGGAAATGGACATCAAGCAATAAAGCCTAGTAATTCTATGCTTAAGAAAGTCACACATCTACATATTCAGATGTTATTTTTTAGCCCTCACTTTTTTAATAATCCTTCCGTGAAGCTTGTTTCACAGTGAATTCCTATATAATCAATTCCTTGACCGTGGGTACCACTGGAGAGTTCACACCTTGGACCCAAACAGTGTGCTCATTCCCAAATGGAACCCATGGGGCATGATTGTCTACATGAGATTACTTAAATCTGTATTCCTATAATTGTTCAATCTTTTCTAAAGTATCTTATTCCTGTAATGACCTAAATCTGTGTTCCATTTTTTCTACTCGTCTATATCTTTCTAATGGCATATAGGTCTAAAAAATATGACAGTTGAATATAAAGTTATTGCCTCTATAATTTTAGTGCGCATGGGACCCTATGAGAGCAGGTCTGCCACTGAAGCTAGAAACTTTGATTGTTTTTAAATATCTTCTTAGCTTTAGATGGCATGTCCAATGTTCCTATAATTCATAAAAGTGGGAACTGTTCTCATATATTATGTAAGAACTTTTTTGTGGGGCCCAATTGTGGGCCCCATTTGGGGATGAGACCGGAGAGATGTAAAGATCTATGTGAGACCACCTCAAGTATCAAGTTTGACCCTAAACTCATGCCCTAACCCCTTCATCCATGGCCCACAAGTTTAAGGGCTTCATACTTAAAAAAATATTCAACATTCGATCCAGCGGTTCAATCCATTCGGATATGTGTCAATCCTTGAAATTAGTGACTATCAAGAGGTTTTTTATTAGTTGCTAGATTTGGATGGGTTACTAGTTGAACCCCGCAAAAAAGTTATCACTTAATAATTCTCACTTGAATATTTCCCTTAATATAAATACATTCATTCTTTTAAATATTTTGCTAGCTCTTATATTTTTATAGCAATTATACACCTAACTTTATAATATGTGCAACACGCCCATCCATATAAATGCACTCCATGTTTTCCACATGCCTTCGCCTGGATTGATTGCACTCTTCACATTTTATTTGAGTGGTTGAAACGTGAGTTTTGGTCAAATATGAAATCGCGCCCACGGCATGACCGTGCAAGTTGGCCGGTCATGAGCTAGTAGTGGTCGGTGGAAGGATAGGGAGAGTCCATATCTCAAGTTAAAAGTGAGTTGAACTCCACACTGAGACACTGAGCCCAATGGACCTATTGAAATTGTTCACAATAAAATAATGTCTTCCAATATACAATATTTTTTTTTAAAATTTTATATCAATTGAAATTTGTCGATTAACTAGTTGATGAAAAATGTGATAATGAATATGCATGAAATTGTATGAATCATATTTCTTTTTATCAGTCTGGGGCACCTGGCAGCCCGGACCTCCCACCAGCGCCAGTCAGAGCGTCAACGTCGTCTCAAGGAGCCGATTTACCGTATCCTGACCAAGATAAAGACCAAGCCATTCTTAAGTGGCCTCCGCCCTTGAGGATGAGCCCACCTCCGGCAGCAGAGCAAGCTCTACTGCTCTTACCACAAAGGTAGCGGGCACAAGACCGTGGACTGCAACTCTTTGCAGAGGTATCCGGAGAAGCTGGCCGAAGAGGGCCACATTCTAGAGTCGTTTGAGGCAGGAGATGCTGGCGGCAGCGAGGGCCGAGTTCACCAGAGCGCAGCCCAGGTTCCAGACAGTGAGGATTCGGAGAAGATCATTACGTGATCCATCTGGCGTCCTCCTGTATCCATCTGTATCCCAAGAAATTCAATTTCTAAAAGATGTAATGAATCTTTGAATCAATGGAAATAGCTTTCGCCCCGTCATCAATCTGTCATCTCTCTTTGATCGACTTCGGCTACTAGGGTTAACAGCCCTGGGAAAAGGCCTCGAGTTCGGACACTCGGCCAATTCCTAAACTCAGGGTCTTCACCCATCTCCAAGGGTTAATAGCCCTGGAAAAGGCCTCGAGTTCGGACACTCGGCCAATTCCTAAACTCAGGGTCTTCACCCATCTCCAAGGGTTAATAGCCCTGGAAAAGGCCTCGAGTTCGGACACTCGGCCAATTCCTAAACTCAGGGTCTTCACCCATCTCCAAGGGTTAATAGCCTTGGAAAATGCCTCGAGTTCGGACACTCGGCCAATTCCTAAACTCAGGGTCTTCACCCATCTCCAAGGGTTAATAGCCCGGGAAAAGGCCTCGAGTTCGGACACTCGGCAAATTCCTAAACTCAGGGTCTTCACCCATCTCCAAGGGTTAATAGCCCGGGAAAAGGCCTCGAGTTCGGACACTCGGCCAATTCCTAAACTCAGGGTCTTCACCCATCTCCAAGGGTTAATAGCCTTGGAAAAGGCCTCGAGTTCGGGCACTCGGCCAATTCCTAAACTCAGGGTCTTCACCCATCTCCAAGGGTTAATAGCCCTGGAAAAGGCCTCGAGTTCGGACACTCGGCCAATTCCTAAACTCAGGGTCTTCACCCATCTCCAAGGGTTAATAGCCTTGGAAAAGGCCTCGAGTTCGGACACTCGGCCAATTCCTAAACTCAGGGTCTTCACCCATCTCCAAGGGTTAATAGCCCTGGAAAAGGCCTCGAGTTCGTACACTCGGCCAAATTCCTAAACTCAGGGTCTTTACCCATCCACCCCGGGTACATACGCCCTGGAAATGGCCTGGAGTTCCTACACTCAGCCTTTCCTAAAGTCCCCGTGTTTGGAACACACTCAAGGGTTAACAGCCCTGGAAAAGGCCTCGAGTTCGGACACTCGGCCAATTCCTAAACTCAGGGTCTTCACCCATCTACAAGGGTTAACAGCCCTGGAAAAGGCCTCGAGTTCGGACACTCGGCCGAATTCCTAAAATCAGGGTTTCATCCCACTCTACAGGGGTCTACCGCCCTGGGAATGGTCTGGAGTTCCTACACTCAGCCGATTCCTGAAATCCGGGTTCATACACCCCTCAGAAGGCCATAGCCGCACTCACTCTCGCCTAGCCGAGTCCAGCGGAACGATGGATCTACCCCGGCGCAAGGCAATTCGGCCAAGGTATGGATCCACCTCGGCGCAAGGCCAGTCATTTCGGCCAAAGCCAGCCATTTCGGCCAAAGTCAGTCTTAAAAAAAGAGAGCTGTGCCATCACTCAAGCACAGGAAAGCAGCACAAAAACACAAGTGTTCCAGAACAGTGCAAGGAAAAACAGAAAGCAAAGTACAAAAAGGTGGATTGCAGTCCGCTGAAAACAGAAAATGAAGCAAAAACCTTACATACAGAAAGACAGAAATAAAGAGGAGCCCGGCTACTGTGGCTTCGGCGACTCCACTAGGTCGATCACCGTATCTGCTGGACCAGTGGATTCGGCCGAAACCGCGACCTTGATGGGAGCGTCGCTGGCAGGAGATTCTTCGACCAGAGCCTGATTTGCTCCAGGGGCGGAAGAGGCCTCACCCTGAGGCACGGCAGAAGCATCACGGGCGACAGGGGCACCGCTCAAGACCGGGGCAGCTGGAGCATCTTCCGGAGCAGGAACCACTGCAGGAGCTCCAACTGGGGCACTTTCGGCTGCTTCTCGTACAGCTCAGTGGCTCGATCCCCGCACGTCTCAGTGCGGCCAGGCATCCTTCCTCGAACAGGATGGCGGTGATCTCCTCCACCTGCTTCTCGTACAGCTAAGTGGCTCGATCCACCCCATCCTGGAAGGCGGACTGGGCCTCGGCCTGAAGAGATGCCTTTTCCTTCTCCAGCTCGGCGTTCGCCGTCTTCAACCTTGCCGTTTCGGCGCGCCCAGCCAGCACTTCCCCACGTAGCCTCGTCCCCTCAGCAGTAGATTCAGCCTTCAATATGGCCAGCTCAGACTCCAGTTCGGCGGTCTTCTTGTTCCTCGCCCAGACCTCGCCTTTCAGATGATCGGCGACATCAGCCAGAGCCGATGCCAGCCGAGCAGCCTCTTCAGCGCTGGCCTTCTTCATCCCCTCCATTCCTTTCCGCGACTCTTCCAGCTCCCTCTTCAGCTTGTCCCTCTCAGACTCCAGCTGAGTGACCCGCGTCGCGTTCTTATCGCTCCTTCCCACCACGGTCAGGAGCCTCTGCACGTTCTGCTAATGGAAACAGAGGGTCAGGTTCGACCAAGACACTTGAAGAATAAAGAAAAGCGTTGCAAACACTTACCAGAAGATTAGCCTGGATCGCCGAGACCATCAGGCTCTCATCGTCGAACCTCTCGTGCGTCTCCATGTCTCTTGGCAGAGCACAGACCTTGGCGAGAGCTCCGATCACCTCGGCATTCCCCAACAGCCGGTCCTCGACATTCAGAGGCTTACCGGGCTGAGTCTCCATCCTCGGCCTCCATGGCGCTGGGGCACTCCGGGGTCCGGAGGCCGATCCAGACCCTTGCCCCACCGAGATCGTCAGCTCGCGGGTCGCTCCACCGGAAGGCTTGCTGACCTGCGCGCTCTTCTCAATAGGAGCCTTGGCTCCGGGGGCCCGCGCAGGGGCCTTATTCTTCGGAGGCTTTCAGCCCCCGAGTCCTTCTCCCCAGCCTTGGACTTCTTTCTAGGCGGGGACCCCTCCCTTAGGCGCTCCGGCGAGCATCGCCGCACTCCCGCACTCGGAGCAGGAGCAGGAGCAGGAGCAGGAGCTGAAGTAGCGCCAGCACCTCCCGAGCTCGAAGCAGCGCGGGTGCTGGCAGAAGATGGCGTCGCAGACGAAGAAGACCCCCGCCTAAACTTGGCCGCTAGGTCCCTAACGACCGGCTCCCTCGACCTTCCCGCCATGTCTTCTTCCCGATCGGAAGAATAAGCGTCCACTATTTGCCTCAGGTTCGACGGTTCCGAACTTGAATTGGACGCCTCGGAACCGGATGCAGCTCGGCTCGCAACTGGATCGTTCACAGGGATCCCGGCAGGCACGGCAACAGAAACGGTCGGACGGTCGGGGTGCGCCTCGTCCTCCTCGGCTACTCCGGTCCTCCTGTAATGACCGCGATACCTTGGCTCGTACCCGAGCAGCTTCAGAGCAGTTGAAGCGACACCAGACGACGATCGCCACATCCCCAGACGGATTCTTCTAACTTTCGACCACTAAGGGCTAGGGCGCCTAAGAGGTCAAAAGCTAGGGGGCAATTGTGTGGGGAGATTTCCAGAACCACAGGATTATGCTAATCATAGCCATCAGATGAGGCTAAGCATTCTCACGTGCCATCCGCGTGCCATCCACGTGGCACCAATCTCACCCCGGCTACCAGGACAGAGGCCTCGGCCGAAGTCAAGCATCTCCGGGCCACTAACGCCGAACTGGTCCACCCCGGGTGCCATCTCGGCGGGGAGCTCCACCTCGGCTGAGCCACCCCGGGTGCCATCTCGGCAGAAAGCTCCACCTCGGCTGAAGAAGCCGGGACAGAAGCTGAAGCAAGAGAGAACCTTCACTTGCGCCCCCCATCCCCCACGTCATCAGGTACGTGGAGGGATAGGGGCACGAGCTAGTGGGATAGACGCGACATCCAGCCGCCCACAATCTTCGCCAGATCCCTGACAGGGCGGCATCCAGCGGCTAAGGCCACATCAGGGCAAGGCCCGAGGGCAGATCCGATGGTACCCCTACCGCCAAAGGCGTCCAACATGGTCTGGCCCAACAAGACGTGCATTAAATGCGACATGGGCTGACCCGACGCGCATTTAATGCATAGTGGGCTAGATTAGACCGCAATTAATGCAATGTGGGCTGATCGTGACTTCCCACTGGAATCACGGGACCCACACCACAATATCTCCCCAAGATACGTTCCAAACTCTATAAATAGAGGCTCAAACCACCATCTAAGGTACGCCATTTTTCATACACAGAGCCGTTACTCTGTCTCTCTTCTCCCTCTCCTCCCATTGTTCCAGTTCCCACACTGACTTTGGCATCGGAGAGCCTTGCGCCGCCCAGGCCAGGGTCCTCTGACCGTTTGCTATTCTCTTTCAGGCTTTCGGACGGTATCCAGTCACACCCAGTCATCATCATCATCGGATAAGTCCTATAAGGCTCCCTCCTTATTGTGGGTCATTATTTTCTGCACCTACAGAAATTATATCTTGGAGCAGCAAATCCTTCACCATATTGCTAGGACAAAGGCTTTTGCTCAGATCAGCTATGATAGTATTAACTGTTTAGAACAATTTGTTTATTAAATAAATATTATATGTGTTAACTTATGTAATGACAGCGTGATCTTGAGACGGGGAACGGGCCTTCCCGGACTAAGTTGTGGCTCACTACCCGGTTTAGCAAGAAGAAAAATGCTTGGGTGGATTCGAGTTCCCAAGAAATCTATGTAATTTATTGTTCCATTCTTTATTTCCATTTCAATTTTTTTATTATATATATCACTAAATTGATTGGTAATAAAAATTGGCTGTTGAATGTAGGACAAGCTTAAGAAGCTAGAGTCACAACCGTTGGAGGAGGGCATTCCTCCCATTATCGAGGATGAGAGGTTTGAGGCGGTGCTTGGACCAGAGCGACTAGCATATATACGTGGTCGATCGTGGGGCTGGTTCAAAGCCCAAGACATGTACAGCTGGGCAGCGGATCCGTGCGCAACTAGAAAGGGAGAATGAGGAGTTCAGGAGGCGAGCTGAGGAGGATAGAAGGCTCTTCGAGGAGATGGAAAAGGAGAAAAGAGAAATGGCTTTACGACTAGAGTCCCTAGAGTCCTAAGTAGCCTTGCAGCAAGCACAGATGCATGAGGTGCAAGCTTCACTAAAGTCTCAATTCACCACCCTCCTCCAGCAGTTCAAAGAGTCAGGGCAAATTCCAATGTTATTCATAACTGGTCAAAAGACCAAAATCATAATTTTTTATATTTTATTTAAGGTTTTATTTTATTATGATGATGTAGACTTAACTTTTGCTAGTTAAATACGATGGAACTTAATGATTTTTAATTTGAAGTTGTGTTTCAATACCTGATAGTGATTGGAAATTTTACTGTTTTCATCTTGTTATAAGCAGGTTCGTGAAAAGCAGATAAATGGAAAGAAAAGAAATTTAATAAATTAAAATTATTTTTTATTTATTTTTAATTCTAAACTTTTAGTTGCTAAATACGTTGGAACTTGATGATTTTGAATTTGAAGTCATGTTTCAATATGTGATGGTGATTGAAAATTTTATTGTTTTCATCTTGTATGAGCAGGTTCGTGAAAAGCAAATAAATGGAAAGAAATTAAATTTTATTTATTTTAAATTCAAAACTTTTAGTCGCGGCAACAAGTGATCGCTAGTATAAGTATGAGGTAAGTTACCACTAAAATTTGAACTTTTAGCTACGACTGTAAGTCGCCACTAAATGTACCGCTAAAACTACTATAACTAATACTTTTAATGTCAATTTTATACTTGCGGCTAAAAGTTTATTCTTTTGCGGCAACAATAAGTCGCAGCTAAAAGTTAAATATTTAGCGGCGACTTATAGTCGCAGCTAAAAGTTAAACATTTAGCCGAGACTATATGTCGCCAGGGTCGGCCCCGACGTTTAGGGGGCCCAAGGTGACCTCTAAAAAATGGGGCCCATATACAATTATTTAAAAAAAATTAATTCATTATAATTTTCTAACAAAAAATTGATATTTTTTATTACAAAAAGGTGCTGCATTCAGATAATTTTAGGACTGCCTACATAACGAGGGAGGCTATATTTAATCCCAAGGATCAAGCACAATGTAGTTCTCTTATACTACCCACCCTGGCCAAAAGCCTACAATTCACACACCAACATTCCCTTCCAAAATACAAGGCTAATAAACCTAGAAAAAATAAAAATAAAAAAGTATTACTGAAAACAACATCTTCTCGCATTTTTAGCTGCAAAGTCACTAATCAAACTTGTATAATCAAGTTTTTCTGATGCTCACGAGAAATGAGGAAAGCTGAAAAGTTTGGCGGTCTTATATTTTGGTGGTGGGCCCATATTTGACTTTTAAAGTCTTATCTTATGGTGGTATGTTGGTGGGCCTTAAGTTTGGCTTTTTAAATAATGGTTATTTTAAATAAGGTGGGCTTTAAATTTGGGCCTTTTAATTTATTTATTGGGCTAAATATTTACACACATGTGTTATTAATTTGGGCCTTTCAATTTACATATTAGACTAAATATTTACACATATATATACAAATACATAAAATAATATGGGGCCCTAAAAATTTTATAATTATTGGGGGCCCAAGGCGGCGGCCTCTCCCGCCTGCCCCTAGGGCCGGCCCTGTAAGTCGCCGCTAAAACTCCACTTTCATGTGCTTATGATATTTTTTTTAGCTGTGACTTTATAATTTTAGTGGCAATTTTTTTTTTAATTAGCGGCGGTAAATCTTGTCACTAAATGTTAGACTTTTAGTGACAATTTAAGTGTCGCGGCTAAAACTTTAACATTTAGCCACGACATTTGGAAATTGTGGCTAAAACAATTAGTGACAGCACTATTAGCGACAGCTTAGCCGCGAGAAAAATATTGCCACTAAAACTTTTAGTGGCGACTATGAGACCTTTAGCCGCGAAAATTTTTGCGACAAAATGTCAACTTTCTTGTAGTAATCAGCCAATAGATTTAGAAATTAAGGCTCAACATGATTGACAGTTTGTGAACGATTTTGATAGTTTGCGAATGATTAAGCCATAGGTTTTATGGAAAGACAGCGGGAGAGAAAAGCGCAAAAATAGAACATTTTTTCTAAAAGAAAAAGAGATAAAGGCTTACACATAACACATGTGGGGCAATTTTCATGGACATATATGGGGCATGGTCTAGCGCCCTATCCCCGACTCTCAAGGATTTTAAGATGCAATTTGTGAGCGGCTGCCCCCATATGATAATAAGGTGGGTGCGCCCCTACGGTGTATACAAAAAGGAAAAATCGATCTCTTCCCCATTTCTCAGCAGCATCGAGAACTCATGGTTGCCGAAATCCTAGAATCCGATCTCGATCCTGCCTTCCAATTCCAATTGTAGGAAGCCATAGCCGCCTCTTTCCTCCACCAATAACCACCCTCCTCCTCATCCTCCTCTCATCTCCTCCACTCATAGCTGCCAAAACCCTAGAATCCGATCTCGATCTCGCCTTCCAATTTCATTTGTAATTTTCAAGAAAGAAACATGTTTGGTGGAAGGGCATCTGTCCAAGGTTGATATCTTGTGGTGGGCAGAAGTAGAAATAGGAGTTGTTAGCTCTTAGCATGCCTTTGTTTACATAATCTGGACCATAAAAAATATTTGGAAGACCAACCCACTCTTGCTCCTTTCCTTTCATATCTTGTCAATGAGTGAATGGAGAGTTTGAAATATAGTTTTTTCCTGACTTTTGTATTAAATATGAACAAAGACCCCATCCTAAGAAACTATTTTCTAATGAAACTGGAAAAAAATTAGTTTGGGTCCAGTCATAGGATATTCCCTTAATTGTGAGCATAACTTGAAATGTGGAGATCTTTCTATATCTCCCCAACTACAAAGATTCTTAATTATGAGCAAGGCTTATTTCAAATGCATGGAGTGTCTGATACATCATGTACCTGAAACTACCAAGAATGAGTGCTTCTCAGCGCACCCTAAGTTACATATTCTTTCCTGCACTTTACTACCTTTTCGGAGCACGTTATCAGTAGCAAGGAATAAAATTTGAAATTGTGGTTTAGATTTATGCTTGCAGTGCAAAGTAGGTGGTGCTTGCAGTAAAGAATTTTGACATGCTTAAAATCGGCAAGTAGTTTGAATATTTTGGGACAATAGAATTGTATTTTTTTTCCTAGTGGAGGAGGAGGAGGGTGGTTGTTGGTGGAGAAGAGATGAGGAGGAGGAGGGTGGTTGTTGGTGGAGGAAAGAGACGGCTTTGGATTCCTGCAACTGGAATTGGAAGGTCTGGCTGCTGAGAAATGGGGAAGAGATCGATTGTTCTAATTTGTGTACACCCCAGGTGTTGTGATCGTGTGTGCGGAAGCGTGCGATCAACAAGCAATCAAACAAGTCACAAAGAAGGAGAACACAGTTTTACGTGGTTCGGTGATTTCACACCTACGTCCACGAACAAAGCTCGTCTTCTTCTTAGTTTTCACTAATCAGAGTTTTCTCCCATACTACTAGGGTTACAACCACAAGGATAATATATAGGAAACTCAAATACTAAACTACCCTTGAACCCTAATTACATTGGGCCTACAAAACGAGCCAAAACCCAAAACCCATAAACCTAACAAATCTCCACCTTGGCGAGATTTGCAGGCCACAACATTTTCCACCTTGGCATGCAATCACACGCCTCCAAATGCACCCGTAGGCGCTAGCACCTGAAAGTGCTCAAACTCCCAGGATGTTGATCAAGTCTAAGCAATGCTTAAACTTGACCCCAGTCACAACCTTAGTCAGCATATCTGCGGGGTTATCAGCAGTCGCAATCTTCTTAAGGAGTATATCTCCCTCATCAACAATCTCCCGCACAAAATGATACCGTACGTCGATGTGTTTCGTACGTGAATGATGAACTTGATCCTTTGCCAAACAAATTGCACTCTGACTATCACAATGGACATCAATGTGCTCCTGAAAGATCCCCATGTCATCAAGCAAACCTTGAAGCCAAATAGCCTCCTTAATGGCCTCTGTCACCGCCATGTATTCTGCCTCAGTAGTCGACAAAGCAACTGTAGACTGTAACGTTGACCTCCAACTCACCGGTCCCCTTGCAAGAGTGAACACATAACCTGTAGTAGACCGACGCTTATCCAGATCACCAGCGTAATCCGAATCCACATATCCAACCACATGCTGACCAATACTATCATCCCGCTGAAACGACAAACCAACATCCACGGTACCCAGAATATACCGTAGGATCCATTTCATCGCTTGCCAGTGCCCTTTTCCTGGATCATGCATATATCTGCTTACTATACTGACAGCTTGTGAAATGTCAGGCCTAGTACACACCATCGCATACATCAAACTACCAACAGCACTCTGATAAGGAACCTGAGCCATGTACTGACGCTCATCATCTGTGCTAGGAGACATAGCAGCGCTAAGCATGTAGTGAGAAGCAAGTGGTGTACTCACAGGTTTTGTTTTTTCATCCATACCAAAACGCTGTAGTACCTTCTTCAAATATTGTTTCTGTGATAGACAAACCTTGCCTTGCACCCTGTCTCTCTGAATTTCCATACCAAGTATCTTCTTGGCTTCACCCAAATCCTTCATTTCAAATTCATTACTCATCTGAGTCTTCAATTTTTCAATCTCCACCTTGCTCTTAGAAGCTATAAGCATATCATCGACATATAAGAGCAAATAAATGAAGGTTCCATTTCGTAGTTTGCGATAGTAGACACAATGATCAAAAGAACTCCGTGTGTACTTCTGTCCAATCATAAACTTATCAAATCGTTTGTACCACTGTCTCGGAGCTTGTTTCAAACCATACAATGATTTTCTCAGTTTACAAGCCAAATGTTCTTTACCAGCAGCCTTATACCCATCTGGTTGGGTCATGTAGATCTCCTCATTCAAATCACCATGCAAAAATGCAGTTTTAACATCGAGTTGCACTAACTCAAGATCAAATTGTGCCACCAAGGCTAACAAAATACGAATCGAAGAATGCTTCACAACGGGAGAGAATACCTCATTGTAGTCAATGCCTTCCTTCTGTGCGTAGCCTTTAGCCACCAATCTAGCCTTGTACCTGACACTGTCCTTTCCTGGAGATCCTTCCTTCATGGTGTAGACCCATTTGCACCCAATTGCTTTCTTCCCCTTAGGTAACTGTACTAGCTCCCAAGTGTCATTCTTATGAAGAGATTTCATTTCCTCATCCATTGCATTCTGCCACTCTACACTTTCTGAATGCCTATTTGCTTCTTTGTAGGTAGTAGGAACACATTCTTCAACCATTGGAAGTGCATATGCCACCATGTCAGTGAACCGTTGAGGTTTTCGAATATTCCTTTTTGGTTCTACTGGCTGCAATAGAATCTTCTTCTTCTTGCTCGTGTAGAGGCTTTTGAGCTGGAGTCTCCTCCTCATCTGTATCATCACCCTCTAACTCAACTGGGACGACATCAAACTCCACCTGCTTCGATTTACCATTGGTCTTGCTTTCCTCCTGAGAGTCATTTTGCTTGTTCTGTTTACACATAGCAGCTTCATCAAAAGTCACATCCCTTCTAAGAACAAGTTTCTTTGAATCTGGACACCATAGCCGGTATCCTTTCACACCACTGCTGAAACCCAAGAATATAGCTTTCTTGGCCCTTGGATCCAACTTACTCTCTGTGACATGGTAATAAGCAGGACAACCAAATATATGCAATTTATCATAATCAGTAGCGGGTTTTCCAGACCATACCTCAATGGGTGTTTTACCCTCGATCGCAGCAGAAGGCAACCTATTGATGAGATGACAAGTATAAGCAATTGCCTCACCCCAAAACGCTTTGCCTAATCCAGAATTAGATAACATACACCGAACTTTCTCCAATATAGTGCGATTCATGCGTTCTGCCACCCCATTCTGTTGCGGAGTCCCACTAACTGTGAAATGCCTCACGATCCCCTCATCCTGACATACTTTCAAGAATGGATCAGACTTGTACTCTCCACCGTTATCTGACCTAAGCCTTTTGATCTTTCTGCCAGTCTGTGTTTCAATCATTTTCTTCCACTTCAAGAACACATTCAAAACTTCATCCTTGTGCTTCATGATGTACACCCATACTCTTCTGGAGAAGTCATCAACGAATGTAACAAAGTAGTGCATACCTCCCAAAGATGCCACTTTGGTAGGACCCCATACATCCGAATGAACATAGTCTAGTGTGCCTTGAGTGCGATGGATCGCGGTGCCAAACTTCACTTTTGTCTACTTGCCAAAAACACAATGTTCACAAAATCCCAACTTGCAGGTCTTTGCACCTTGCAATAAGCCTTGCTTAACCAAACCCTGCAATGCTTTCTCCCCAGCATTTCCTAGACGCATGTGCCACAATCTGGTAGTGTCTGTAACAGTCTCATTTGAGCTATGAGATACTGTTGCTGCTCCACCTACAACTGTACTCCCTTGCAAGAAATACAGATTACCTCTTCGGACACCCTTCATTAACACAAGTGCACCATAAATAAAATCTTGAAGTCTTTGGAGTCTAAAGCACCCAATGAGACAAGATTCTTCTTCAAATCCGGGTACATACCGAACTTCTGTCAAAACTCTAACTGCTCCATCATGCATCTTCAAACGGATTTTTCCTATCCCTTTTGTTTTGTAAGCACTATCATTGCCCATCAAAACTGTTCCACCATCCAACTCTTGAAAGCTGGAAAACCATCCCCTGTTGGGACACATATGATAGGTACAACCCGAGTCTAAAATCCATTCGTCAGAATGACATACCAATGAAGAAACAGTCAAATTAAAATCAGAATCATCATCTCCATCATGTCCAATGTTTGCATCAGATTTATCTTTGTCCTTGTTTTTCAACTTGGACAATCCTTTTTCCAATGCCCCTTTTTGCGACAAAACGCACATTCATCTTTTGCAGGTGGTTTTGATTTTCCTCTCGATTTAGAACGAGATTTACTACCAGATGTCCTAACATCTGATCTGCCTCTTATTGTCAATGCATCAGATGATGAATCCCTGTGGGCCTGTTTGTCCTTCTTCCGATATTCATTATTCATCAAAGCAGCAGACACAACATCATATTTAACCTCAGTCTTCCCGTTGATCAAAGTGTGAGTAAAATGATCATAACTATCGGGAAGTGAATTCAGAAGAAGTAATGCCTTATCTTCATCATCAACTTTCACATCAATGTTCATCAAATCAGCAATAATCTTATTAAAATCATCGAGATGTTCAGTCATAGAAATACCTTGACGATACTCGAAGCGGAAAAGTTTCTTCTTCAAATAGATCTGATTCTCCAAGCTCTTGGTCATATACTTTTCCTCCAATTTCTGCCACAACTCTTTTGCAGAAGTTTCTCTCATCACTGAGTATTTCTGATCCTTCGCGAGACATAATCTGATGGTGCTACATGCCTGACGATTGATCTTCTGCCATTCCTTATCTTCCATCTCTTTGGGCTTATCCTCGAGAGCAATTTCCAACTCTTGTTGGCTTAGAACATCTCTAACCTCACATTGCACATACCAAAGTTATTGGTAACCATCAAATTTCTCGACCTCGAATTTTGCATTCGAGATGGTTGTCTTTGCTGATGATGAGCTTGCCATTTTGTTTCTGACTGTCAAACTAACAATCCACTTCGTTCAGATCGTAGATCTAGTCGATACGAATCCAACAAAAAAAACGGAGCTTGATTCTGAGTCCGGATGCCTCTGAAACTCCCAAAACAATTCTGACCGTCAAATCTGTCTTTGACCGTACTGTTCGCTGACGTGGCGCTGACGTCAGCAGCTGCTGGATGGGCTTTCTGCTTCACGGGTCAGGCGGAACTGACCGAGACTGACCTGACCTGTTCCAGGCTGTGGACTGGGCTTCACGGGCGAGCGGGTCAGACCTGACCCGAACTGAAACTTGACCCAAAAACAGACCCAGTCTGTCTTCTTCTTCGTTGAGTGACTGGTCTCAGAGAACAAACGCTGCTACCTGGTTCTTCTTCTCTTGGTTCCGGCGATGACTGCGGTGCAATGCCTTGATCTCCGGTCCGGCGACGTGCTGCGTGACGACGTTTCTTCTCCGATCACGTCCCGGCGAAGATGGCGATGGGGGGCAGCTGCTACAAATCTGATAGCGTGGCTATCTTCTTCAACAAAACACAGCAGAGCAGAACGGCAGCCGAAAGCGACCAGTGATGCTAATGACGGGCGGCGGCGGCGGTCCTCTTCTCCGGCGAAGATCTGCGTGCGGTCCGCTGCGACTTCTTCTCTGCAAATCCGGCGAAGACGGCGATCTTCTCTGTCTCTGGTTTCTGCAAGACGATGAGAGCAGCCCTCTGTTCCACGCTCACCGCACCAACCAATTTGTCTGTCTTTGATCGTGTGACGAACTGAGATCCATTGGTTACTAATCTCAGCGAGTCCAAAACGAGAACTCCTCCTCTGCGCAGCGACAGCCAAGAAACCACATGATCTGTGCGGCCCACCTTGATCTCACCGATCTGGCGAGATCCACTTCTGTCTGCTAAAACCAACCCGATCTCCGTCGTTGATCGCGTACCACAACAAAGCTCTGATACCATTTATGGGTTTTGGGTTTTGGCTCGTTTTGTAGGCCCAATGTAATTAGGGTTCAAGGGTAGTTTTGTATTTGAGTTTCCTATATATTATCCTTGTGGTTGTAACCCTAGTAGTATGGGAGAAAACTCTGATTAGTGAAAACTAAGAAGAAGACGAGCTTTGTTCGTGGACTGTAGGTGTGAAATCACCGAACCACGTAAAACTGTGTTCTCCTTCTTTGTGACTTGTTTGATTGCTTGTTGATCGCACGCTTCTGCACACACGATCACAACAATTGGTATCAGAGCTTTGTTGTGGTACGCGATCAACGACGGAGATCGGGTTGGTTTTAGTAGACAGAAGTGGATCTCGCCAGATCGGTGAGATCAAGGTGGGCCGCATAGATCGTGTGGTTTCTTGGCTGTCGCTGCGCAGAGGAGGAGTTCTCGTTTTGGACTCTCTGAGATTAGTAACCAATGGATCTCAGTTCGTCACACGATCAAAGACAGACAAATTAGTTGGTGCGGTGAGCGTGGAACAGAGGGCTGCTCTCGTCGTCTTGCAGAAACCAGAGACAGAGAAGATTCGCCGTCTTCGCCGGATTTGCAGAGAAGAAGTTGCAGCAGACCGCGCGCAGATCTTCGCCACAAACCCCACATTGATATGATATTGTCCACTTTGGGCCTAAGCCCTCATGGATTTGTTCTTGGGTTCTACCCAAAAGGGCCATCATATCAATGGAGTACTTAGTCCAACTCTATATGCCCATGATCTTTCCCAATTCCATGATCTTTCCCAATTCTAGCCGATGTGGGACTTTGGTTTGCACATCCCCAACAATCCTCCCCTCAAACAAAGGACCATATCTCTTTGGATATTTTTACCGGGCCTCCCTCAAACGATCATCCATCCGTCCGCTCCATCGAGAAGAGCCAACTCGAGAGCTTCACCACGGATCCACCAATTGTGAGTACTGCGCTTTTCCTGCGCATCACTGGGCCCACCACCTTTTTGTTTGGCAATTTGAGGATTCTCCGGGCTAAGTCTGGGCCTGGGCTCTGATACCACTTGTTAGTACAGTGGACCAACACAAACCCCACATTGATATGATATTGTCCACTTTGGGCCTAAGCCCTCATGGATTTGTTCTTTGGGTTCTACCCAAAAGGCCTCAATATCAATGGAGTAATTAGTCCAACTTATATTGCCCATGATCTTTCCCAATTCCATGATCTTTCCCAATCTAGCCGATGTGGGACTTTGGTTGCACATCCCCAACACCAGGGTCCCTAGGGGCCCTTAACGTCATAAACCAAGGTCGCTACGGAGGCTAGTTGAAAGTGCTAAACGAAACATGAGGAAACAAGCTTATTTTGTTCTACTATGTGTACACCGCAGGGTCCCTAGCGACCCTTAACGTTATAAAATTAAGGTCGCTAGGGACGCTAGTTGAAAGTGCTAAAAAAAAATTCCATGTAGTGTAAAATGACTGATCTCGTGCAATGGGGGTTAAAATTACCTTTTAAACCCACTGGTCATCTAATCTGTTTTTTTTTTTAATAAAATCCTCTTATTTTTATTATGAAATTGTATTATTTAAGCAAGACAAAGGCCACATGCTCTTCCTTACTCGAGAAAGTAGGAATTCTAGCATACTCCTCCAGGTCCCCCATAGAAGAAGACTCTACCAACTTCCCCTCCATAATGCATTCTAGGGTCCTCTACAGTATAACATTGAGGCCTATCTACAAGGTTTCGGTATCCAGTGGCGCGTCTACAACATTTCTATTGCCATCGTATACCCTTATCCACCTCAAATAACTTGCTTTTCCAAATCCTTCAGCTGCAAAATGTCCACTGCCCATCGGAGGAAAAGGGAGATTTGGTGGGGTGTAAGTCTCCCCACCCCACTCCATCCTGGTCGCAGGACCCCGACCCAGTACAGGTAATATTGCGCTGGGAAAATACCCCAGTATCCCATTGTCTTCTCCCCATAACAGCCACCAATCTCCATTTCTAGGATCCTGTTTAAGAAAACATGCAATAAATAATTAGGCTGAAATTTCACTTGTACGTACTTGTTTGTTTATATGTGTTGTACGTACTTGTTTGTTTATATGTGTGGATGAGTAAAGGTGGAGTGAATGTCATGTAATGAGAACCATAAAAGACAACGTATATATATTAAACTAAAAGTAGGTGTGATGGAATCCTATTTGGATAGCATGAGGTAAAGTGTAAGTGAGAGATGCTCTTTTGATTAAAAAAGTTTGTTTTTCATAAATTTTATTACACTACATTTGAGCTGTAAAAATTAAAGAGACTTGTGGGAGAGTAAAGGCAAGTGGCATCACATTATAAGTTTACTTTCCAACTCCGCCTTTTCAACCAAATATGGTTAAGTAAGTAATCATCATCACGTCACGTACATACCTACTTTAACTCTACCTTCACTATTACTTGCGATAAACAAGCTCCATGTCAAATGGGTATCCAATTTATAGAATATCTAATTGTTGGTTTGTACTTGGAGAGAATTCTACAACAGAGAGGAAGGTTATTCTGATATTTTGTTCAGCCCACAAATTTGTTGTTTGGAGTTACAGTTTTTTCTTGTGGAAAATGAAAAAAATTTCGACTTATTTTAAAGAGAGGAATATTTCCATTTACTTCATGAGAAGTTATAGGAATATAGGATTCCTCTTTCGCGTGTAACCAAAAATCAACATAGAGGGAATTCCTCTCCTGCACAAACAACTCTATAAGATGAAAGATAGTGTAGTACCTGAAATGTGTGTAGCGTTACACTAGCCTGCTGTCCATTGTAGACGGACATTTGAGGATAAGTGATTCCAAGTGGTAGATGCGGGTTCAATTGCACGTAACCTGGGCATTGAGCATTGTAGCAACCGGAACCGGTTCGGTAGCCATCTGACTGGTATTTTGATTTTCAAACAAAACAAAAGTAGCCATTAGTATATGTGAAATAATAATAATAACAAAGAAGTTGTATCCGCATACTATAAGGGCCTATCACTTTCTTAGAATTTGATTTGCTATGGCCATAGTTGGCTCATTATTTCTTGCCAAAGAGGAGACCATGGCATTTTGTGGATCTACATATGTATATATTCATTCAACTTTGGCCCATTTGAAAGAAATGATGACCTAAAATTACTATGAGTTCAATACTGAGCAAACAAAACTGGCTCTAATTAAGTGCTTGGCAACTGAGTTCCGAGGATCCAAATAGGTCTTCCAGAGAAAGTAGAGGTGATAAGAGAATTTGACCTAGGTGGAACTTCTTCTACATCTCAAGTACATTAATCATTGGATTCTCAAGTTTCTCTTCATATGAAATCCCAACATGTTAGCTTTCATGTTGACAATGAAAAATGCAAAAGAATCACAATTTCTTGATTCTTACAGTCCAAAACGTGAAGAGTCTTGTGAGTTGATCTCCGTAGAGAGCAGGATTCACCTGTGAAAGAAAACCTTATTAAATATGTGTTCCATGTAACTAAGAAATACTTCATTGAGGTTCAATTTTAAAAAGATAATGAAAACCTTGTACATTTTGGGAAGGGTACTCCTCCCACATTTTTATCATTCAAGATAGATTGGAGTACTGACCGTCCATCCAACTTCAATTGTGTTGACATGTTCTATTGGGCCGCCGATTACCCAGAATTGTACGAGGGAGAACATGTTATTATCACTAAGTGTTACGCCCCACAAATTGATAGCTACTTTAGTGCCATAAAATGTGCCCTGTGTTGCCCGAATAACTGCATACTGATGAAAGTGAAACCAGAAGGATAAAAAAAAAAAAAAAAAACTCGTTAGTCAGTATAAGCATTGGCCCAATAATTAGTGAAAAAGACTCTAGTTCATTTTTCCAAGAACCCTAGATATAGTTGCAAGATTACAAACTTATTGTTAACCGGAGCCAGCTCTAGGTACACTAGTCAGTGTTCAAGATCGAAGAGGGTTCATTAATATCCGACGTGAATACTTAATAGTGTATGAAGTATATATCTTTTTTTCTTTTAAAATACCAAGTGTAATACATTTGTGAAATATGCATATTGTGGCCTGCAATTATTTTTTGGAAGGCCCAAAATTATTTAAAGTTACATAAGGAATGTTTCCTTGACCATTCGTTTCATTCTTTAGAGCCATAAGCAATCGATACTGGATTCCAGACTCCCACTAACCTGATTGTCATGCACTCTCTGCTTGAGATGCACGATGGATGGGTCAGAAACTTCCAAGAGTCGTCACATAAGCATCATGACGGTCCAAGTGATTGGATGCACATGTAATTAGATTGATGGGTTAATCTTGATGGGTCGATGTAGATCTTGAATGATACAAAATATATTATAGATGACTATGATGGTCTAAAGTTGTATAGAGTTATCTAGGAGTTTTTTTTTGCTTTGATTACTAAAGTATGTAGAGATGTGTGGAGTTTTTAAAGTAGTGCTACTAAGTGATAAGTGTAAGAATAGGATAGAATTCTGTAGAAACTTCTAGAGTAGAATTTAGAAGGTTCCTCATTCTTTAGAGGAATGACATGTGATAAGCCCGAGCCATTCATTGTACAGTGTAGGACTATAGCCAGGAGTCTTTGCATTGATCTGTAACCAAGCAAAGTTTGTGGAAACAAGTAATTAAGAAAGCTCTCATTCTCTTAAGTGCTCTCTCCTCTTAGTGTATGAGTGTGCAAGATCACTTGGTTTGTGTCTTGGTCTAAGGCCTAGACTGACATTGTGAAGGCTGACTCTATATACCTGGGGCAAAAATGAGTATCCCATAAGCTTGAATCAAGTGGATGCACATAGTCCTTGACAGGATGCTTACTTCCTTAAAATTGGTTGAACTTGGGAGTTTACTTACATGGTGGCCGTCCTGAAGGTTAACATAACTTCTATTTCCAGCATATTTCTCCCCATGCAAGTAGAGAGATGGAGATCTTAATAAATCCTGCATTCTAGTCCTTCGGATAGGGACCGTTCCTTCTGGGCAACCTCCATCCATGAGTGCTATTATCTTTGCAAGACTTCCTCCATCATTAGAAGGCGATATTGGATCCTTCGTCGGTTTTGGAAGTGAGGTGGGTCTCCTCTGTTTACAACGTAATATTTTAATCACCAATTATTTCCATGCTAAATAATAAAACCATACAATAGATGAGATAAAAACAAACCCGGAGAGTGTGGTTCTTGAGCAGTGGATGATCAAAAGCAGGCTGTTTGTAAATGTCAACGCAGTCAAAAATGTCACCGTATTTGGTCTGCAAGGGGCACAATTGTCAGCATCTTCAGTTAATAGCAGAGTAGAAAAACAATTTATGTTGAGGATTGAGATGATTCCACTTCTTCTAAAATACTAATGCTTTAGTGATGAAGTTTCTGCTGCCATAATCTACTTAAATCTGATACCATAAAGCTATATAAGGATTGAGAAAAAAAGAAAGAAAGAAAGACAAAGTGGATTCTCTCCTTAAGCCACATTAGCACCTCATTTAAATCAATCCATATCAGCATCTCCAAATGATGCCCTGTAAAACTATCGTTTCTTATGGGGGAAATATGTAAACTATAGGCAGTGTGTAAGACCCTGTCTCGAGTTAATCAATATTAACTCCAATTAATCAGAATTAAAGCTAATTAACTATGTTTAATTAGGCTAATGATGGTTTAGGGCCAAATTGAATTGAATTAGCCTAAAATGAATGGTTTAGGCTAATGAAATGATAAGGAACATGGTTACATGAATTAAAAGGAGTTTAGATTCAAACAAGGGAATTGAAGGACTTTTATGTAAATATGAATTTCCGCGTATTTTGTCGAATACTGAGACTCGTGATACCAATACACTTATCTCGAGTCTGTGATAGACTTGAACTCGTTTGACGAGAATTGGATCAAATGACCCTTCATTTGACTCAAAGTGAAAAGAAATAGGAGGTGGAGGGTTTAACCGCAAATTCATAGCTTATATAAGCCAAGAGATGGGTTTCAGTTGATTCAACTCAATCTCAAACCCTAGGCACCTTTCTTTTCTTCTTTTCTCTTTTTATTTCTTCCATTTCTTGCATCAAGAGTGGATAGTTGGAGCTCACAAGTAAGTTTTGAAAAGCCTTCATCATCTTCTTCATCTTCCCCAACTTGGTTTTTATTTGTGAAGTCAGAGAGCTTGGATTAAAGGAGTTTTTATCTCAAAACTCAAGCTATCAAAGGGGTTTTTCTTCATCAAATCTTCATAGAGGCAAGTATTTATGTGTCTTATGATTTATGTTGTTTTTAGAGTTGTTAGAACTCATATGGCCCAAATCTCGAAAAATTGCTTCAGAAATTCTGAACCCCAAAAATGGAGTTTTGGGTGCGGGTCGGTCAGCCGAGGGTTGACCGACAAGCTGATCGACGTGGTATGGGTTCAATTTTATTGTGTTTCAAGTCTCTGAAAATCTGACCGAACTGAGTTCGGTCAGCCGACAAGCTGACCGACATCACCTGATGGAAAATTGGACAGAAAATCCAGTCTCTGGGAATCTGACCGAACTAGGTTCGGTCAGTCGAGATGAGGATTTCGGTCAGTCGACACGCTGACCGCCAGGCCAACCAAACACCCTTGGAGTATCAGAAATTTTGAGATTTTTGAAATGTGAACCACGGTTGACCAAGGGTCGACCGATATGGTGACCGAACTGATTGTTAGGAATTTTAGTGAAAATACAAGGTTCTGGAATGCTGACCGAACTCCCGAAATGAGGATTTCGATCAGCCGACAAGCTGAGCGACATGTTGACCGAGCTTATGGAAATTTCAGGTTGAGATCTGATTTTTTTGTTTCAAAGCCTAATTTATACAGGCTGGTATTTGTTAATGTCTAAGCCTTCATAGGTGTAAACTAAGTTCTCCGAATGCACAATTAATATCCATAAAGTGAAGTTCATCAAAAATAACATGTGCATTGGATAACGAAAGTTTCACTTAATTGGTTGGTTTAGATGTCTGAATAGAACTGAATCGAATGGAATAGAATTGGATAAGAAATTGAATAGGATTTGATTTGATTCTTGAGTCTAACACTAGACTGTGATTCCCTAAGCTCATTATTGAGCTATACTAACATAGTAGACTAAATTATTGAATGAAAAGCTTGCATAGAGCTGAACTGACTTCATGAAGCTCGTATAGAGTTAAACTAAATTCGTACACTGGATTAATGAATTGAATACCAAGGTTACTAAAGGTAACAATGAATGGAATAAATGAAATGTAATGAACAGTTACTAAAGGTAACAAGAAATGTGTAATTCTTATTGCAGTAGATGATATGGGAGTCTTCCGGAGCTCCGTGGTGATACTAGTAATCTCTAATCAAGACACTGGCAATCCCACCCAAGTGTAAATTATTAATCCTAGAGGCATGGGTCATTGAATGGTATGTCCTTCCACCTTGAGCCAATAGATGAAACCAAAGCCATGTAATAGAAAGTGAAACAACTCCTTGAAGCCTGAGTCATTGAATGGTGTACCCTTCCACCTTGAGTTGAAGAGGATAATATAAATGATTGCATAATGGACTAATGTTGTGTTTACGAATACATCAAACTGCTTCCGTTGTAAGAATTCCACTAAATGAAATGAATGTCAGAGTAGATATCAATCTAATGATATTACTTCACCGAATTGCTTCCGTTGGAAGAACTGAATTGAAATGAAGCGAATGTCATAAGTAAATATCAGTCCGAATATTGATTACTTGACTAACTATATTGGATTTGAATAGAGTACTGGTATGGTTGTCATAAGTAATGATTATTACTTGACTCCACTGTTTAGAACTATGTGAAACTGTTCATTATAGAACTGTTAATTGGTAGATTGTCAGGTTCTTATATTAATAGCATGTACTATCATAGAACTGTAAATACATTATTGAACCGTCGTGTTCACGATGTTATTGATGACATTGTAGGTTCAGTTACCCGTACTGGTCTTGTATAGGCCACGCCGCCTGGAGGTTAGATCGAATGGATGTGGAATCGGAGTGCGAATCGAATATAAACATTTTGGAAATGCTTTATACGGTTTTTGTTTCATAGGTATGAAATGTAATTAGATGTCCCCTGTATTGTATTTAAGTGTGCAGTGGTTGACTTTATTACAATACAAATATGTACATATGAACTTTACTTTTGGTAAAGGAACTCATATGATTAATAGTGTTTTAGCCAATGTATATATTCCGCAAATTTTATTCATTGACATGTATTTGTATTTGATATCCCTTGTGGATTTCGTTTAACTTTATGTTAATTCGGAGTTTACGGGAATAAGTATGGATTACGACTCGGGGTTTGTCCGGGTTAATCAAATCTCGGGACTTGGTCGTGACACAGTGGATGTTTCCACGAGCTATTATTTTGAGTGAGTGGCGCCCACGGGGGTTAATGATTCAATTATAATTTTAGTGAGATAAGAGTTGGAAGTTGGAGGGGATCGTCCTATTGAATCCATTTTGTTACCTATAGATATGTATGATGATTTTTTAACTAGGTGACAATCTAATTAATAATGTTGTGCTACAATGAACCCAAGAATGAAGTTTAGTATAGATGTAGAATGCGTTTAGATGTACTCTTCAACAATGGCTGGGGCGGTTTGAAATAAACAAGTTTGATCATGTATCTAACTTGATTCAACAATGACATAAAAAATGATAGAATAAATGAAAAATTGTTTTAAATGATTAATTGTGGCTCCAACTATTTCAACCATACTGTAAAAAAGAAAAAAAGGAAAATAAAAAACTCTAAGATGATTAAAATGGTGGTTCCAGCTGGTTCAACATGCAGTTTTGATTGGGTTTAAATAGTTCATGCCGGTTTATACCAATATGCAGGTTTTGATCTAATCAGCCTGCTGTAGGTTCCGCTGGTGATTGAACCCTGCTGGCCATGCTGAACTGCTTCAGTTTTGGAAAAAGTTGTTTTAAATAGATATTCATCTCATTTTATTTTATCTTTCTAAGTAGACAGTCATATTCTAACATTCTGTTTCAATCTAAGGTGACCCTAACAACCCAAATCAAGTTGCTAGCAAAAGACCTGACTGAAATAGGAGTGAACACCAGCACATGCTGGAGCGATAACTGCCTGCATATGCAGTAGGTAGGACCCAAGGATTGGACACTGGGCAGATGGATGAATACGAGACTCTGAACCTACCGCTTTATGGGCCATCGCTTTTTTCTTGATACCTCAAAGAATTGGAGGTCAACATACAAATGTTACAGTAACGCATGTGTGGATAATACACGATGGTGCAGACTAGACCTTCTGAAATTGAGTCCAATGATATTATTTTCATTTTCCCAGCGATTCAAGCTGTGTTTTCAAAATGAGATTATAGGAAAGATGGGAATAAAATTGTACAAGTCAAACCTCGATGCTTTTCACTGCTGGTTTGTTTATGCGCTTTAGGTGCTGCTTCAATTTTAAGTACTCTTCTCTTGATACATCATTACCATTGGCACGAAGAAGAAGAAGGCCCAACCAAGCTAGTAGTATTGCTCTCATTTTAACAGTCACTGAGGACATAACTAGAAAGACATCTGAGATTCATCAAAAAGAGAGACTAGTGTGTTCAAACTCCTACCAAAAGGAAAACAACATGCAACAGAGAGGAAAAAAAAAAAAAAAGGAAAATGGAATGCTAGAAAGATACCAAAGGTACTTTGATCACCTGTGTATACTTTGGTGACTTATCTTTGCATGTATATTTATATATGAGTGGTAATTACTGTAATTCAATGTCATCGTTATCTTAGATAGGACGTATGGGGCAATAATTTGATAGTGTGCATTCTCCTAAAAGATTTTCTAATAAAAGTGCTGCGAGCTCATGGATTACTTTAGAAATAAATGTGGACTTATCTCATAAAAGTATGGTCATATATATATATATAATATAGAAATAAATGTGGACATCTATCTATCTATCTATCTATATTACTAAAGGGATGTACTCATCCTTACATAAAGACACCTGGCGCAACCTCAAGCTTTTTGCCATGCCATTTTCGGAGTTGCCCTTATCCCTAAAATCTCTATATCTATTACACACTCAAAATACCTGGAATCTCTCCATGAAGAATCATCTTCCACTCAAAAGTCTAAAATCTCTCGAAGAGATCCCTAAATAAGCCAACACACCAGATGTGCTAAATTTATATCAATCAATTCATGGGTCCCGGCCTGTATCATTTGATTTTATGGACGGTTAGAATAAAGATGGTGGACCCCATTCATCTGGGTCCCACTTAAAAATATTTGGTCAATTTGTTAGGTCTATGATCATTTGATCATTTGATCTTTCTTAATCAATTCATGGGTCCCATCCCGCATAAAATGATTTTATGGACGGTTAGAATAGAGATGGTGGACCCCATTCATTGGGAGGGGAGGTGGGAGGGTTTCCATTTAAATAGGTTAGGTTTGGTCAATTTGTGAGGTCTATGATCATTTGATCCTTTGATCTTTATCAAGCAATTCATGGGTCCCAACCCGCATTATATGATTTTATGAACGGTTAGAATATAGATGGTGGACTCCATTTATCTTTGGGGTCCCACTTAAATAAATTAGGTTTGTTCATTTTATGAGGTCTATGATTATTTGAACTTTATCAATCAATTCATGGGTCCCGGCCCGCATCATTTGATTTTATGGACGGTTAGAATAAAGATGGTGGACCCCATTCATTTAGGTCCCACTTAAAAATATTTAATTTGATCAATTTTTTAGGTCTACGATCATTTGATCCTTTGATCTTTTTAAATCAATTCATGGGTCCCATCCCGCATAATAAGGTTTTATGGACAATTAGAATAATTAAAGATGGTGGACCCCATTCATCTGGGGGGGTTCCACTTAAATAGGTTATGTTTGGTCAATTTATGAGGTCTTTGATCATTTAATACTTTGATCATTATCAAGCAATTCATGAGTCCCAGCCCGCATCAGATTATTTCATGGACGGTTGGCATATAGATGGTGGACCCCATTCATCTTGGGGGTCTCACTTAAATAGGTTAGGTTTGGTCAATCGAGAGGTCTATGATCATTTGATCATTTGATCTTTATCAATCAATTCATGGGTCCCGGCCCACATCATTTGATTTTATGGACGGTTAGAATAAAGATGGTGGACCCCATTCATTTGGGTCCCACTTAAAAATATTTGGTCGATTGTTTAGGTCTACGATCATTTGATCCTTTGATCTTTTTAAATCAATTCATGGGTCCCATCCCGCATAATATGGTTTTATGGATGGTTAGAATAGAGATGGTGGACCCCATTCATCTGGGGGGTTCCACTTAAATAGGTTATGTTTGGTCAATTTGTGAGGTCTATGATCATTTGATCTTTATCAAGCAATTCATGGGTCCATCACGCATCATATTGTTTCATGGATGGTTAGAATATAGATGGTGGACCCCATTCATCTTGGGGTCCCACTTAAATAGGTTAGGTTTGGTCAATTTGAGAGGTCTATGATCATTTGATCATTTGATCTTTATCAATCAATTCATGGGTCCCGACCCGCATCATTTGATTTTATGGACGGTTAGAATAAAGATGGTGGACCCTATTCATCTGGGTCCCACTAAAAAAAAAATATTTGGTCAATTTGTTAGGTCTACGATCATTTGATCCTTTGATCTTTTTAAATCAATTCATGGGTCCCATCCCGCATAATATGGTTTTTTGGACGGTTAGAATAGAGATGGTGGACCCCATTCATCTGGGGGGTTCCACTTAAATAGGTTATGTTTGGTCAATTTGTGAGGTCTATGATTATTTGATCCTCTGATCTTTATGAAGTAATTCATGGGTCCATCCCGCATCATATTGTTTCATGGATGGTTAGAATATAGATGGTGGACCACATTCATCTTGGGGTCCCACTTAAATAGGTTAGGTTTGGTCAATTTGAGAGGTTTATGATCATTTGATCATTTGATCTTTATCAATCAATTCATGGGTCCCGGCTCGCATCATTTAATTTTATGGACGGTTAGAATAAAGATGGTGGACCCCATTCATCTGGGTCTCACTTAAAAATATTTGGTCAATTTATTAGGTCTACGATCATTTGATCCTTTGATCTTTCTTAATCAATTCATGGGTCTCATCCCGCATAATATGAGTTTATGGACGGTTAGAATAGAGATGGCGGACCCCATTCATCTGGGAGGTTCCACTTAAATAGGTTAGGTTTGGTCAATTTGTGAGGTGTATGATCATTTGATCCTTTGATCTTTATCAAGCAATTCATGGGTTACAGCCCGCATCATATGATTTTATGGATGGTTAGAATATAGATGGTGGACCCCATTCATCTTGGGGTTCCCACTTAAATAGGCTAGGTTTGGTCAATTTGAGAGGTCTATGATCATTTGATCTTTATCAATCAATTAATGGGTCCCGGCCCGCATCATTTGGTTTTATGGACGGTTAGAATAAAGATGATGGACCCCATTCATCTGGGCCCCACTTAAATACATTAGGTCAATTTGTTAGGTTTACGATCATTTGATCATTTGATCTTTCTTAATCAGTTAATGGGTCCCATCCCGCATAATATGGTTTTATGGACGGTTAGAATATAGATGGTGGACCCCATTCATCTTGGGGGTCCCACTTAAATAGGTTAAGTTTGGTCAATTTGAGAGGTCTATGATCATTTGATCTTTATCAATCAATTAATGGGTCCCAGCCCGCATCATATGATTTTATGAACGGTTAAAATAGAGATGATGGACCACAT
The DNA here is from genome assembly GCA_012931725.1 of Litsea cubeba. Taxonomy (NCBI): domain Eukaryota; kingdom Viridiplantae; phylum Streptophyta; class Magnoliopsida; order Laurales; family Lauraceae; genus Litsea; species Litsea cubeba. Next base: position 20,867,276 of record CM022953.1, on the reverse strand, counting down.
TCATCTTGGTCCACTTAAATATATTAGGTCAATTTGTTAGGTTTATGATCATTTGATCTTTCTTAATTAATTCATGCCTCACCTAAAGAATAAAACATTTGGAAAAAAACATAAAGATCAAATTACCAACAAAAAAAAGGACTCACAAGTTTACTAATTAATTAATTTATTAAAAATAATTCATATCAGTCTATGCATTTGGTGGTTTCGTGGTTATCCAAAGGATTTTGCTAGTATCTTATAAGAGTAAGATCAAAGATATATTTAACAAAGAAATTAATGTGTATACATCTCCTAATAAAGTGCAACGAAGCTGTATAAGGGAGGGAGTTGGTATATAAAGTTTGATATATATGGTTGGTGCCAAGCACTGACCCTAATTAGATTGTGGACTAATGGGGTGAACATTGTGACGTCCTTGTTTTTTTCAAACTAGCTGGCACAAGAGCCCGCTTTGACTTTGGACTTTAATAGAAAGCCATTTAAATAATCAGTTTTATAGTGAAAGCCGTTTGGGTTTCTTTAGATAAAAAGTGTTTAAAAATTAGAGCTAGCATTATTTTAGGAATATTTCATTTTGAAAGTGAATGGAAAAAAAAAAAAAAGACTTATATATAGCAAGCATTTCCTCTCCCATTCTACACATTTATAAAATCTCTTCCTCTATGTCCCTCATTTTTTCTATCTCTCAAAATTTTTTCTCTCAGAACGAGACATTTCCAGACATTCCAAACAAATTAGCCCCCTTGCCACTCACGGGAAGCGGATCCGAACTACCACAGCAAAAGCGTAGCTGACCTTGCACTATTGGGTGCCTTACAAAAAGCGTGAGCAGAGGAGCAGACTCTTTTGGCCTTTAGACATTTATGTGAACCATTAAAATAACTTGATCATTGACAGACCACTAAAAAGCGGAGCTCTAAGATTCAGAAAGTGGTAGGGGGTTTTAGTTGACATGGGTCCAAACTTCAAACCAGTCTGACTCTAGCTACTATATAAGAGTTTTATCACATCTGATTCTACTTAGATTAAGACTTAATGGGAGTTTATCCACGGCACACTATCGAGTTCAATCTTATGTGGGGCCCATGGCACTCCGGCCTCACAATTTTACAACAATAACACTATAGTGTATTGAGCTTCTGTTGCACCACACCCCGATTAAACGAGAGTAACCTTAATTAATCGTAATTATCATTAATTAATGTGTGATTAATTAAATTACATGAGATTAATGATCACTGTGACTAAATTTAGTCTTAGATGACTGAATTAGTCTAATACAATGATTTGGAATATATGAAATTGATTTAGACCCCAATTAGTGATTTTGAGGACTTTTTCTTAATTATTGAATTATGTGTATATCGTCGAATTGGGTGGAATTTGATATCATCGTGTGTATCTCGATGAGTACAGCAAATGTCATAATACACTTAACTTCATTTGACTTAAGATAAAGCAAAGAGGTTTTCATTTGACTCTAAATGTAATTTCAAGTAGAAATGGGTCTTGAATTGACTCAAAATGAGAATCAATTACGGAAGGGGTGCAATAGAAAAATGTGAAAGCACTTGTCTTTATGTGTCCCAGATGGCATGTGTTCAGTACATGCATTTTTATATCTGTCCAGGTGTTGCTTTACAACCCAACTGCATGGTTCCTCTTCGTTCTTCATCCTTTCTTCCTTGCTTTTCTTTCTTTCTTCTTGGTTCTTGGTCATCGTCTGGAATGATTTGTCAAGGGGGTATGATAAAGAAGTTTGGTCATCATCTTCCTCCCTTCTTCTTGTTTGGTTTTCTTTGATGACTAAGTTCAACTGAGATTTGCTTCTACAAGTCTGGGAGAGGTTTCATTACGTCATAACAAGAAATTATCGACACAAGAATCGCTGTAGACTCGACTCCTAAGGGCCGTCACATTTTTATGACGGGTCATTTACAGTTGACGACGGACCAAGGCAGACCTCTTACTTTTAAGTTGACAAAAGGTAAAAAAATCGCTCGTACACCCACCAATAACTCATCTCCCTCCAAAAAAAAATCCCTCCCTCCCTCCAAAAAAAAACCCTCCCCCTCCATCCAAAAACCGAAATCCCTCACCTCCCCTCTCTTCCAATAGACGATTCTTCCTCCGTCGGAAATGGCTAGACCAAGCCCTTTTCATCTCTGGTACTCGCATCTCCTCCTTCGTCTTCATCTCTCCATCTTCGCCCATCATCTCTCTTCTCCGTCTTCATTTTTCTAGACCTCCTCTTTCTTTGTCTCTCCGGCATCTCCAAAGCAGCGAGCCCATCCCCTGTCTTCTCCATTTTCATTTTTCTAAACTTCCTCATCTCCAAAGCAACGGACCCATCCTCTTTCTTCTCCAAGCAACGAGCTCATCTTCTCAATCTTCATTTTTCTGGACCTCCTCTGTCTCTGTATCTCCAGCATCTCCAAGGTACGAAATTTTTTAGGGTTTTATGGGTTTTCTGTTCGATTTTTCTCTTTATCTTTTGTGAGTTTGAGTTCTCAACTGAGTATGAGAATCTGATGAAGATAGGATATGGGTTTCATGTGGGTATTCATGGGAGTAAGAGCAGATTTCAGTAAAACTGATTTACTAAAACTATATGAAGAAGATTTCTTCATGTTAGGAAATGGGTTTCATGTGGGGTACCAGCCAATGTGCAACAGCACTTCCATCCAAGTTCATGTGGGGTACCACCCAATGTGCAACAGCACTTCCATCCAAGTCCGCTGTACTAAGAGAAACCCATTTCCTAACATGAAGAAATCTTGTTAGGAAATGGGTGATTCATGAATACCACCGACAAGCCAAAAGTGGCTTCAAAATTACTAAGGTATGAAATCATTTAAAACTGTTGGTTGCTATAAATTAATTGATCAAGCACGGGCTCAACACGGTAGTATATATTGAGTGTCAGATTTTGTTTTTTTTTAATGTTACATAGTTCTTGATAATGTATCTCACAACCATATGCCTGATATGTTAATATGTGCCATCTTGAAATCAAAATAGCAAACCCTGTGTGTTTAGCGCTACTTTGTCTCTGTATTTTCTTTCCTAACTCACACAGCTCCTCAGCGATTTACGATGATTATGAACTTTGTTTGTAACACACCCTTTCTTTCTTTCTTTCTTTTTTTCCTTTTTTCAATTCTTGTAGCTCTTCCTCTGCAAGTTTTGAGTATATTTAACAGATTCATGTTATCTATGAGAGTTTAGAATTGGGTTTATTACTCAACTGCCTCATGTCATACACCCATAGGCCCTAGCTAAAATTTTTCCTGATGCAATTTGTTGCTTCTTGTGTGTGTTGTTTGAAAAGCCCTGTAAAAAACAGGGTTTTTTTTTGCTGAAATGCAATTTGAGCTGATTTTTTGGTGGGCTGCTCGAACTTTGTTTCTAGCCTATCCTTCTCTTTGCTGGGCTGTGTGCATGGCTGTTTGGCTTTGGAGTGCTGGCTTGTTCTGTGGCCCTGTGTTGCCGAGTTGTGCTATCTCCTTTGTTGCCTTGAGTGCCCAATGGTCTGTTGGATATTAATTATAAAACATAACAAGGCTTGCAAAGTCACCACAAGCTAGAGGTAAACTTTATGTGTCTTTGTCTAGAGACGCATTATACTTGATGTATCCTTGAGTAAACATTTTTCCATCCAACTGGAACAAATAGCCCATAGGCAATTTCCAACTCTAGCCTAAGTATGGTGCAACGGGTGTATACAAAGAAGTCTAAATCACTTGTCTTCTAGTTAAATCACATGTCAATGATAGCATCCGTTGAACGCTTGTTACATTTTCCTAACCAACCCAGTGGGCAGATCATGGGACTCTTTTTTGTGGATTCTATCTAGGCATTTATGCTTTCAACTCAAATCCAAATTAAATAAATAAGCAACACCAATCAGGTGGATGCCTTCGGAGATGGAAGGCAAAGCTTTGTTGAAAGGAAAATGCAATTTTCCTTTTTCAAGGCTCATACTGGAACCCATACTTCTTATGTCCTCTTCTTACAGCTGAACTGATTATAGATAAAGAAAAATTATCAAGTCCAGCAACCTTTGTTCTGGGGTCGGGGTCGACTTCATCTGCACGCATGCATGTATGATTACCGGTCAGATAGAAAAGGCATTACATAGTTTACTAATGATCTAAACTTGAATTTGATTTCGATGGCCATAACCAGTGAGGAAAAGTTTTTCTATCATGCTCGTATGATTAATGGTTATATACAAAAGGCATTTCATAGTTTGCGCATTTCTATTAAAATGGGTGAATGGATTTTACCCTTTTGTTTCTTCTTGATATGCTTGACGAGTGTGTGTGGAAATATTTGGATGGAACATTTTATGTCACATTACATTTGTGGTTTTCCATTTGCCATTATTTCTCAAGTGGGTATCTCTAACAATGGCTTGGGTCTCAAGTCTCCTCTGTATGGTAGTGCCTAACAATCAAAATATTTGAAAATCAATGTGGGTTTGGAGGGTCACGTGAAGCATCAGCTAGAAAGAGGGAGCCTATCTATGACCGAGACTTGAGGAGAAAACCCACATTGATTTTCAAACATTTGCATTATGCAGCCCGTTATAATGATGCATGTCATAGACCTGATGGCAGCCCCTTAAGAGAAAGGCTTGGCTCAGTAACTAGGAAAGAAAGCCATGCACTTAGTTAATGCTAAGAAATTCAATTTATTTATGTACTAAGAGAGCACATACTCTTAGGCCCCATCCAGTATTAGCACGTTGTTTTTTTGCTATACATGTTGGCCCTGTCTTAGCATCTTTCATTTTTCTGCCTTGTGCTTTGAAGTCTATCTAGAATGGGACATTTTAAAATTCATAAAAGCCACTCAACAATGGAGGCGGATTCTTTCAATGCCATTAAGTGAGGACAAGAAAGCTCTAACCCTCCTTGGAGATTGGCCAACCTTGAAAAAAAATTAGGAAGATAGATGAGTCATCAATTGTGTCATACCTTCATATTCCAAGAAATTGGAATAAGAAGGCAGATTCTTGGTCAAATGAGTATTAAGAAGTGCTTTGGTTGTGAGACAATTAATGCCTTTGTATTAGAATCTGACTTTCTTTGATTAAAAAAGTTTACTGCCTTCATTCCCTTGATTCATTTTTCACTAAATTAAAGGGCATTAGATGGTGGTTTCTGTATATATATACACTTTTATCTTATCTACATAAGTTAATGTGATTCCCCTTCTGGATGTTATCATTAATATAAATGAAAGAAAATTGTCCATGTATGTGTGTGGATATAAATAAATAAATAAATATATATATATATATGATTTTGTGTATTCTTTTAATATATGAGGTCCATTTTTAAATGGTTTAGGACAATAAAGAGGTGAGAAGTTTAGGATATAAGGCATATATATAGATGGAACCTTGATTCTGCTCCAACGTTTTTACTAGAGTAATGATATGAATATTCAATATCCAAAGCATATAAAAATAGAGATGTTCCAAAAAGGATGAATTATGATGCGTTATTTTTTAATTTAATTACTAATGGTTATTTTCCAGAATATGGCCTTGAACAAGGAGTGGATGACTGCACCAAGGTTATCTACTGAATACTTACAGGGGGTTGAAGAATTCTTAGAGTTCTTAAGAGCTAATAAAGAAAACTTAGGAGGTGATGATTGGTATTGTTGTCCTTGTGTAAAATGTCGTAATATAGTAGGAGGCAAGAAGACATTAAGAGATATTAGTGAACATTTGATATGTGATGGTGTAGATACATCTTACAAGATATGGACCCACCATGGAGAAATCTATCCCCCAAGTCGTTTAAACATGGATTCCACTAACCACGATGAAGATGCATTTCCAAGAATGGTTGATATGGTGAATGATGTGTTCGCACGTGTTCCTGTTGAAGACAACATTGAAGCTCATATGGGGGGTAATGCAACTGCGTGCATGGATGAAGATAATCACGAGGAAGATGTTCAAGCTCAAGATAACTCACCGGAGAATATTCAATACAAGAAGTTAATGGAGGATGCCATACAACCTTTATATCCTTCGTGTCAAATTGAAGATACGAAATTGTCAGTGACAGTTGGATTGTTGAGCATGAAGGCTAGACATAAGTAGTCAAAAAAGAGTTTTACCGAGTTATTACAGATGATAAAAAAGATTCTGCCAAAACACAACACTTTGCCGGATAATACCTACAATGCCAAGAAGATGATCAAGTCGTTGCGTATGGAGCAGAAGATTATACATGCATGCCGCAATGATTGCATACTTTTTTGGAAAGAGCATGAGAATAGGGATACTTGTCCAAAATGTGAGCTTAGCAGATGGAAACCGGTAAACCCCACAAAGCCAAGAAGTGCACGTTTGCCTTGGAAGAAACTAAGGTACTTTCCATTGACACCGAGGTTGCAAAGAATGTATAGTGTATGATGGACCGCGCTCCGAATGCTCGAGTTCCTACCGAGGTCGGCGGACGTGGGAGTCCATTTGGTTCCGACCCTTTCGTAACCAGGGGGCAAGGGGGGCGTGCATCAACATTTCTTTTTTTTGTGTGGGTGTGCCAGATTTTCTATTTTTACTTGGAATTGCAAGTGGTGATCCGGAGATCAACCTTCGCAAGTAAAAAGGAAATCAACTTCTTTCAAGTTTTCCATTGCACATATATTTAAGAAAAGAGACATTTTCTTGATTTGCCGTGAAAGGCGATTTTTTTTGGCATTTATAGCCGATTTTGGCGTTTATAGCCGACTTTTGGCGTTTATAGCCGATTTTTGGCGTTTATAGCCGATTTTGGCGTTTATAGCCGATTTACAATCCTTATCAATAATGAAAGACAAGAATTGTGATTTTTGTCTCTTTTGAAAAAATACAAACTACAATGAAAAGCAAGAAAATGAGGATCTAACTTCTCAGGAGATTGTGGGGGACCCGTTTAGATTGACGGTCGCAAGCCATATGTGGGCTTCGCCATCATCCATGCAGATGAGAACAGAGGATGCTATTGATTCGCTTGGCTTGGCTATAACCTCAGGTTTTTAGAGGACAAAGACCAAAAGGAGGTCCTATATCCAATAAAAAGCCGAGTAGACGGGCTGAAAAGCCACATCTAAGCCATTGGAGGCAGGAGGAGAAGGCAAGGACCTTGGGGGGGGGGTACCCCCCAAGGGACTTTTGTCACCTTGTTGCGGTGGCCGGTGTAGAACTTCCGCAGAATTTTCTCTCTTTTTCCTTTCTCTAGATTTCTGTGCTTCTGTCTGTCTGTGTGTTTGTGCTTTTTTCTGATGTCTGTCTGCTGTCCTTTCTTCTTCGAGAGCTCTCCTATTTATAGGCTTTTAGGTAGCCTTTTAGGAGGGTTTATGGGCTTTTATTGTCATTAAGCCGCATAATGGGAGGAGTTACAAAATTGAATTGTTTATTTTGTAACTCCTTTTTCTTGGCTTCTGATTGGCCGGAGGAGATTGAGGGCATTTAATCGCCTTTAATCGCCATGATGGGAGGAGTTTCATGGGTTAAATGCCATGAATCTCTTGACTTGTAACTCCCGAATGCTTGCTTCTGATTGGGCCGTCCAAAGAAATGGATTAATGACTGTAATAAAGTTAGTCAATTAATCGCATTAAGTGGTCGCCGAGCAGCTGAAGAGTCGCGGGCCGTGCCACGTCTTTTGGGATTCTTCTGTCGATGATCATCGATGGATCTTCATGTAGATCGACATCAGATGACCATGTAATTTCAGGTGTTTGTTGCCAACAGCGGGTCGGTGCCATCTGTCCTGTCGATTTCTCGATCAGTCGGGTAGAAAGCACACTTTTTTTGGTTGACCGGGTGGCGATCAATATTGTTTTCGATACTCTTGATGATTGACCCGTGTTTTGGACGGATGTCAGAGGACTTGGTGTCTCAAAAGCATGAATTTTGGAAAGTACCAGAGGCTGGGCTCTTCGAATCGCGAAAAAACGGCGAAAACCGGGGTTTCCGGGGCCTTCCCGGCGACCCCGGGTTCCAAGGTCGCCGGCGACCCTGGCCCAGGGTCGCAGGGGCCTGCGACCCTGGCCCAAGGTCGCAGGGGTCTGCGACCCTGGGGGGGTTTTCCCCCTTTCGTGTCCCGTTTTGTGTCCGTTTTTGCTGTTTTTCGATTCTTTTTTTCTCCTGTACTTTTCCTTGACATTCTGACCATTTATTGGCCTAATTTCTTTGTAGGAAACCTGATGAGAATCCTTGCATTTTATTTTGCAAAGTTTCCAATTTCCTGAGAAAGCCGAAGACTTTGTCGCGCAGAGCTGCCGATTTTCTGTCAGAAGCTGAAACTGGGTCAAACGATGTCGGAATGACCTGGAATTTGGTGTGAAGCCTCCTGAGCAATAAATAAGACCAACCATAGGCTTTTGTTTGAGTTTTGAAGCCGTTTGGGGTCCTATCACCAGTAGACTTGCTTTTTGTCGCGATGGAGATGTCGCGGTTTGATGTGCGGTCAACCGATGTCCGATTGACTTGAAATTTGACAGGGAACCTATTGGAGTCATTTTAAGATGATCCATAGGCTCTGTCTTGGAAACCATGGTCCCGGAGAGCTTTGCCGCCGAGAGGCCTGATTTGGCTTCCGAGCGTCAAACTATGGTCAAATGTTGTGGAAATGACCTGAAATTTGACGTGTAGCCCTTTATAAGCATTTTGAAGCCGTCCATGTGCTCTATCTGATGAGTAATGGCCTCGGTGGTTCTCGCCGCCGAGAGGCTTGATTTAGCTGTTCGACGGTTGATGTGGGGTCAAACGTTGTCGGTTTGACTCGGAACTTGACGTGGAGCCTTTTGGAAGTATTTTGAGACAATCCATCGGCCCTGATCGAAGATTTGGTATCTCCGATGCTTTTGTCGTCGAGAGCTCATTTTCAGCTGTCGGGGAAGCGAAGTTAGGCCAAATGATTTTGAAATGGCCCGAAACTTCTTGTGTACTCCTCTTTTGGCTGTCTGGAGGAATCTTGCAGTTTTTGTTTGATTCTGACAAGATTTGATTTTTGGAAGCAGCATTGCCTATTTATGGCAGGTTGCGACTTCATGTAGCTCTTTGGATCTTGAAGAGGCAAAGTGACATTTTTGGTGTCAACAAATGCCCCCTCGAGGTACAGCGACGAGTTGCTTAACTTTTGTAGTCGATGTGCCTTGAAGAGATTTTTGAAGGAGAGCCTGTGACTTGACCAAGAGTCTTTGAGCAGTCTTTCTTTTTGGTATTTGTAGCCTTTTGAGCTTCCAGGGGAATTTTATGGTAGTGAAAGGGATCACGTACCATCTCGAGGCAAAGTTTTGAAGATGACATCAGCGATGTGGATTTTGGGTTTTGACCTTGTGACCTAACAGGCTATATGTGGCAGGTTAGGGGGTCGGGTTTGGTTTTGATCGTGTGACCCAACAAGCTGTATGTGGAATGTTGGGGGATCAATTTTGGTTTTGATCTTGTGACCTAACAGGCTATATGTGGCAAGTTAGGGGATCAGGTTTTGGTTTTTGGTTTTGGTCTTGTGACCTAACAGGCTGTATGTGGCAAGTTAGGGGACCAGGATTTGGTTTGATTTTTTGTGGAATGTCAATTTCAAGATTTTGGCTCAATTTGGTAGATGAGGCTGGATGGTTTGATTTTTGGAAGCTCATGGGGCTTGGAATTTTCTTTTGTATGGTCCAATCAACTCAAAAGAGGCATGGAACCATTTTTGTATGCTCTTGGTAAGAGGGATTTCTCTTTGACTAAAAGCCCAAATTTTTTTTTTTTGTGTGCCTAGGTGGTCAAACCTGGCTCATATGGGCTAACCCATGGGACCTTAAGCTTTTGAAATGGCTTAGATCTCATATGGTGTCATTTTTGTAAAGAATATCCAAAAATATCTCATTTGGATAGAGAATATCTAAGAATATCTTTACTTGGAGAGAATCTCTCATGATCCCTTTATTTTGGGATAGAATATCTCAAGATATCTTTCTTTTGGGAAAGAATCCGTCATAGATCTCTTTTTGGGAGAAAATCCTTCAAGATATCTTTCTTTTGGGAAAGAATCTTTCTAATCTCTTTCTTTTGGTAAGGTTACTAATTAGTAACACTTACCTCTTTCTTCTTTCCTTCTTTGGTTTGCTCTCCTCTATAAAAGCAAGGAGAAGGTTGGATCTCTTGCTCTTATTACTTTCTTTTGCAATAATCTCAAGAGAGCTTCAAGACCAAGAGCCACTACAAGAAATCCAGGATGTTGTGACGAAATTTGATGACGAATTTTTTTTTTGTCTTAAAAAAATACCCAAAGAAGACGAAATATAAATTTTGTCATTTGTTTTAACTTTTTTCAAAAGTATAGGAGACGAAAATAAAATTTCGTCTGCAAAAATAAGGCGCCAACTTCATTTGCATTGGCGCCAATTATTTTAGCTCATTGGAGACGAACATTTTTGTCACAAAATAAATTTTTTTTTTGCGACGAATGTAATTCGTCACCAATAAGGATAAGTTATGGAAGACAAACATATTTCGTCACCAAAATAAGGCGCCAATTTCATTTGCATTGGCATGAATTTTTTTTGCTGATTGGAGACGAACATTTTTGTCACAAAATATTTTTTTTTTGCGACAAACGTAATTTATCACTAATAAGAATAAGTTATGGCAGACGAAAATATTTCGTCACCAAAATAAGGCGCCAATTTCATTTGCGGTGGCGCGAATTATTATAGCTCATTGGAGACGAACATTTTTTGTCACAAAATATAATTTGTTTTTGCGACGAACATAATTCGTCACTAAGAAGGATAAGTTATGTAAGACAAAAATATTTCGTCACCAATAAACACTCAATCATGCCGTTTCATCTCTTTGTTAAATGGGCGACAAATATATTTTTGTCTCGGAAGAATAAGTTGGGCAAATTATTTTAGCTGATTGGAGACGAATATTTTTGTCACAAAATATAATTTGTTTTTGCGACGAACGTAATTCGTTACTAATAAGGAAAAGTTATCGAAGATAAAAATATTTCGTCACCAAAATAAGGTGCCAATTTCATTTGTGTTGGCGCCATGGTTAAAATCTCTGTGAAGCACAAAAAAGGAAAGACAATCAGCAAAAGAGTCTTAGCTATCATGGTCAAGTAGAATCCTTTTGTCTTCATGATTGCTACTTTTTTAAAACATGCGCTTCACGAAGGGGGTCCGGGGGTATCCCCCGGCGGGGATCGAGCTGGCCCATAAATCAATTCCTCAAATTTATTTTTCAAAATATTTTCAAGATTACTTTTGCTGGCCCATAATTCACGCAGGGATTGTTATTATTAATCTGGACCCCATAGCCCCTCTTTTTTTTCCTCCCGCCATCTCCCCACGTTTTTCCCTCCCGCCCTCTGCTCTGTTTTCCCTCCCGCCCTTGGCTCTCTATTTCTCTCACAAGAAAGAGAGAGATCGAGATCCCATAAAACCCCCCTTTCTCCTCCCGCCCTCTGCTCTCTTTTTCCCACCCGCCACCGCCCTCTGCTCTCTTTTTCTCTCACAAGAAAGAGAGAGAGATCCCACAAAACCCCCCATTCTCTTTCCTTTCCTTTCCCTATAAGGAGTACAAATGTTGCCTTCTCCTCTTCCTCTTCAGACACACCACTAAATCCCAAACCCCCCTGTCCCATTTCCTCCTCCAACAAAAAAGCCCCTTTTTTTCTCTCTCCCCAAACCCACTCGATGAGGAAAATGCAATCTTTTTTGCTACTATAGCTCAGATCGGTGGTTTCAAGGGTTTCCATTTTGAGATCCTCTCGGATCTACTCTGTTTTGCTCTAGCTCTTCGATTTGAAGAGTCCACTCTTTGCATCTCTCACTACACGGTATGCATTTTTTTTGAGCTGATGGTTTGATTGTGTTGTGTTTGACGCTTGTTACTGTTAATACAACTGATTTTTGGTGATTTTTTAGTAGGGACTTTGTGTGTTGTAGTACTGATTCTTATTGGGTTTAATGTTTTTGGGTTTTTTAGAGTGGGGCAGTGATGGGAGTGTTGGGAGTCATACTGATGAGAGTGTGTGTGAGTAGATTAGTTTTGTTCTTATCATCAAAGTCTTCTTCTTCTTCATCAATTAGTGCCAAATCTTGCCAAAATATGTTTAAGGGATTCTCTCAGTTATGAGCTTCTGTGCATGAAGAATTGGATTGAGGTGTTTTTCCTCTGTCTTGCTCTTTATACTATTGTTGATGCATGTGATTTATTCTACTATGAATCTGTTGGAATTTGATTAAACTCAAACTATTTTGTTGACTTAGTCTTGTTTTGAATGAATCTGTATAGCAGATTTGTAGGCACTGTTATGCAATTAGTGGGTGGTCACTTGGTGGCAGTAAAGTAGGTTTCAGTTGAAGCTTTTTTAGGAAGAAATTGTTTTGTATTCACCTATAAATATGTGTTATTGTTTACTGTTTTCTATCATCAATTCTAAAATAAAAATTACAGAGTTCTTCACTCATCGAGAATTTTCTTCCTATTATTTTTCTGCTGATCAGTAATTTTTTTTCATCTTGGAAATTAAATTTGAAAATATAATTTCCTGTAGAATCATCCTCATCACTGATTCACACCAAGATTCACCCAAAACTCCAAGGGTTTCTCTCGGTTTGGTGTGTCTGTGCATGACGAGCAACATTTAGGTCTTGGGCTCTTGGGCCTCTTTATTTTGCTTTTGACCTATGATCTGCCTCCCATTATATAAAAGGACATGAATAAGGCATGTGTTTTCTCTTGAAAGGACCATGAGTTTTTTATTGGCTTTGCATAAGATTTCTGTCATCATTTTGGGGAAGTTTGGAAGCATTTTTGGGGTTTTATTGCTAACTTCCTATGTATACTTTCTGTGATGGCTTCCGAGGATTTTATTGGTTACATTAGATTGATGTTTAGATTTCTGAAGGTTGTAGCTGAACTCTATGTCTTAGTGGTGGAAAATATTTGGTCTCCGAAAATGGGTCAATCGTACTTTTTGTTCTTGACCTTTTTTTTTTTCTTTTGCTTGATGTTAGTTCTTGACTTGTCATATTTGAGAAGTTTTTTGTATGAACTTTTGAAGTTACAGTCGGCTTTCTTAGGTTTTATGATGTTCATATGAATTTGACATCTTAGTTATGGGTACTCTATTGTCTATTTAAATGGTTCGTGATTATTTGATTGGTTTTCTTTCCTTTTTTTTTTGTTTGCATATAATCAGAATCTAAAGTATGGGAAGTAAAAGTGGGGCATGCATGGTGATGCCCTTAATATTTTTTCCACATTTTTATGCAATGCTGAAGAGATATCCAGGGGTTTTGGTAGAAGGTACATTAGCCCCTTATTAATATAGACAAAATACTTGGATGGTAGTTTTGAGACTGGTAGAGGTTTGCATATTTTTTTTCATTGAAACATGAAATGATATGATAAGCTAACTCCTTGGTTATTTATTTATTGTAAATGCTATGTATCAATTTCTTATGTATGCCCTTTTCCATATTTTTATATTTTCTCTTATTTTTCTTATGTAATTATTTATAATTTTTCTTATGTAAGCTAACTCCTGGTTATTCATATTTTTTCATCGAAACATGAAATGATATAATTTTTTCCATATTTTTATGTATGCCCTTTTTATTTATTTTCTTTTATTATTTATCAATTTCTTTTCTTTTTCTCGCAGCTTAGTTGTTAGTTTAGTTAAGTTGGTTTGTGATCAGACATGGACAAGAGTTGGATTGCATTGGGTAAAACGCCTCTTGGAAGGATGAGCCAGCCATATATTGATGGGGTGACGTCATTTATTAAATTTGCAATGGCAGTTGTTGACCAAGAAGGTAAAATACCGTGCCCATGTCTGAACTGTGTGAACTATTATTCCCAAAATCTTCGAAGTGTGCAAATACATTTGCTTCAATATGGGATTATGCAAACGTACACTATTTGGCATGAGCACGGGGAACCCCGTGTATCAAATGAGGCTCACCATGAAATGGCACTTGAAGAAGATGAGGTTTTAGGTGGTATTGATGCCTTAGTGGAAGATCGCATAAGAGGCGAACCAAACGATGCACCCCATAATGAGGAAGTACAGACGTTTGATAAACTATTGAATGATGCCAAACGTGAGGTGTACTTAGATTGCACAAATTACACTTTGTTGAAGTTTGTCATCGAACTGCTTAATATGAAGGTAACAAACCATTGGAGCAATAAGTCGGTTGACACACTCTTGGAGTTTTTAACAAAACTTTTACCGAAAGATAATTTGGTCCCAAAGTCATTTTATGAAGCTAAGAAAATACTTCGTGATTTGGGCTTGTCATATGAGTTCATTGATGCTTGTATAAATGATTGTGTACTCTTTTGGAAGGAAAATGCAACGTTGGATAAATGTCCAAAATGTAAGGCATCCAGATACAAGATCAATCGTGGCAGGGGTAAGAAGATTCCCCATAAGGTGTTGCGGTACTTCCCATTGACACCAAGGTTGAAAAGATTGTATATGTCAAGGAAGACTGCTGAGGACATGAGATGGCACAAGGACAAACGTGTAGATGACGGAGTATTGAGGCATCCCGCCGATAGTGATGAGTGGAAGGAATTTGATGTGCAACATCCTGAGTTTGCCCTGGAGCCTCGAAATGTGAGGCTAGGGTTGGCTGTTGATGGGTTCAATCCTTTCGGGAACATGAGCAACTCATATAGTTTGTGGCCTGTAGTACTCATTCCTTATAACTTGCCACCTTGGTTGGTTATGAAAGATCCCTTTCTTATGATGTCATTACTTATTCCTGGAGAATCACAACCAGGGATCGATATTGATGTCTACATGCGACCTCTGGTGGATGAGTTGAATGAGTTGTGGAAATATGGTGCATTATCTTATGATGCTTCAATTGGTGAGTCATTCCAGATGCGTGCAGCTTTGATGTGGACTATACATGATTGGCCTGCATTTGGTGACATATCTGGGTGGGAGAACAAAGGGTCATTATTCTTGCTACACTTGCAATGATGAACCATATTTTCAATCCTTGAAAGGTAAGACTGCATACACTAACCATCGATGCTACTTGCCTCACAATCACCCCGAAAGACGTAAGAGTAAGGCTTACAATGGTAAGCATGAGAAGCGAAGGAGATCTTTAGAGTTACCAGGGGAAAAGATATTAGAGCAATTGGACAGAGTGACAGGTGTCACATATGGGAAGCATCCAAGAAGCAAGAAAAGACTCCGTCAAGCACCAAATTGGACAAAGGTGAGCATCTTGTATGAGTTACCATACTGGAAGAAACGGAAGCTTCGACACAACATCGATGTCATGCACGTCGAGAAGAATTTCAGTGAAAATACCTTTGGAACTATGTTAGGCATTGATGGGAAGAACAAGGACACCGACAAAGCACGGATGGACTTGGAAGATATGGGTATAAGGAAAGAGTTATGGTTAACACGTCGTCCTGATGGAACATATGTCAAGCCAAGGGCAATCTTTTCATTGACCCCTGAAGAGAGGGAGGGTTTCTTTGAATTCTTGAAATCAGTGAAGTATCCGGATGGCTATGCTGCAAACATATCAAGATCAGTGAATGCAAGAAATGGTAAATTAACAGGCTTGAAAAGTCATGACTGCCATGTACTCATACAACGGATTCTTCCAATTGGGATGCGTGGTTACGTAGACAAAGAGATTAGTAAAACACTATTTGAGTTAGGTAGCTTTTTCCAGGATTTGTGCTCAAGGACACTGCGCCGTAATGAACTTGAGAAATTAGAGGAACGTATAGTACACATATTATGCAAGCTTGAAACGATCTTTCCTCCTGCCTTCTTTGATGTGATGGTTCATTTGGCTGTTCACTTGCCGCGTGAGGCTATTCTTGGAGGACCGGTGCAATATCGATGGATGTACCCGATCGAAAGGTAATTGTTAAATTGAAAGGTTCGTAATTATATGTTGCATGTGTAACCTTGCTCCTAACTAATTCTCTTTTGAAGGTTTCTCGGATCTTTAAAAAGGTTTGTTTCAAACCGTGCTCGACCAGAAGGTTCAATCGCACAGGCTTACATTGTCAAAGAGTGCATTACTTTTTGTTCAATGTATGTTGATGGGATCGAAACAGTGCATAATCGACCCGAACGAAATCAAGATCATGGCGAACGTCGCAAAGGGTTGATTGTATTCACAGAAACTGCCCGTCCTATTGGCCTAATCACAAGGGATGCTGATATGTCACAAGAATATCGTGATATGGCTCATTGGTTCTTGTTGAACAATAGCCCCGAGATAGAGAAGTATCTAGAGTATGTTTTTCATTTAAATATGTGTATTCTTAGCTTTGTTTATGTTCTAGGGTATGTTTTTTCATTTAAATATGTGTATTCTTAGCTTTGCTGATGTAGTTAGCAATGCATAATACTCACATTCTTTTGAGTAGGGTACACAAAAATCTATTACGGACTGCATCTGACCAAGACATAACCCGTATACAACAACAAGAGTTTCCCAAGTGGTTCAGGGAGCAGGTAAGGCATTTTCAATTGTAGGACATGATTAAAAATTTGTATAAGATCGATCTGATCATTTATTAATTTATTTTTACTATGTTCATGTACGTTGTATATGATTGTAGATAAATATATTGAGAGAAGAAGAGTCACCAGAGGCAACCGATGATTTATGGTCGTTAGCGAATGGCCCCAATTTGCTAGTAAAAGAGTACTCAGGTTGCATAATCAACGGCGTACGGTTCCATACAAGAGAAGTAGACAATCGCCGTAAGAGTCAGAATAGTGGTGTGCTTACAGAAAGTGATCATGAGGGAGTGACGCATGAATTTTATGGTCACTTGCGCAATGTTTGGGAATTGGAGTACATGTGTCATAACAAAGTTGTATTGTTCCAGTGTGAATGGTACAACACAGGAAACACAGGTCGAAGTAGAACACTGCGAACCGATGATTATTGCATAAGTATTGATGTCACAAGCCGGTGGTATCAATACGACCCTTTCATCTTGCCTAACCAGGCTAAGCAAGTCTTTTACCTAAACGATACCAAATGGGGTCAACCATGGCAAGTCGTTCAACGAGTGCAACATAGGGGTGTCTTTGATGTACCAGAGGTGGGTGATGGAGAAGCATCGGATCAACCAGAAGAAAATGATGTGTTCCAACAAGAAAATATTAATGATGTTGTTCCAATTGACATCGGCCCTAATGTTCAATGTTATAGAGATGGTGTTGAAGGGGAAATTGTTACAAGGGTTAGGTCATCTGTTGAAGTAATGATAGAGAATAGAAATGACGAAGAAAATGAAGAGTATGACGAACCTGATGTGGATTACGATATGGATCTTGATGTGGACTAGGATTTGTAGTTTTTATTTTGCACTTTCTATATGAACATTGTTGTTAATTAATGTAGTTGAATTTCAATTGTGGGGTTCATCCACTGTAATGTATGTTTGTCGTTGATTGGTCATATTATGTCACTACTAGAAAATTGGGCTTCGGCACAGCAAAAAGCGGGCGGCCGCCTATGGCGGTCGCAAATAGGCTCATTAGGGCTTCAGCCCCTTTTTGTGATTTTCTCTTCTGGCGGAAATCAAAGCCCTTGGAGGTCAGATCTTGCCACATCACAACTCTTACTGTGTTTGTCTTTTGCATTTGCTCATTTGTGGATGGTCCAGATCTTTTTTTTTCACATTCTGTAATTTTTTTGTTTTGTTTTGTGACTCCTGAGATGCTATCATTTCGAATAGTAAATTAGATTATACTTTACTTACTCTTTCCCTTTTTTTTTTGTTGCTAATGTATGGATTTGGAATGATGATCTTGTTATCTGTTTTCAATATGTTTTACGATGTTTAGATTGCGCGAATGTTGATTCTCTTAGATGAACATGACTTTTAATTGTTATTATTATTGGTTTTGGTGCTTTGATCTCATGTATGAGCAGGTGAAGGCTCTGAAGGATGGGATTGCAGTAGAGAAGCCTATATATAATCATGTATCTGGTCTCTTAGATCCTCCTGAGCTTATTAAGCCTCTAAAGATTCTGGTTATTGAAGGCTTGCATCCAATGTGAGTTGCTAATACTAAAACATTATACAGTTGTTTTTCCTTGATGTTTTGTGGTACATATGTACTTTTATAAGTTCTTGGATTTGGGAATCGCTCATTATTCCAGGTTCTGATTATAGCACTGATATAGAAGATTGTATAGTGTTGTGGATGGCTTCAATAGCTTGTATGTACATTCTGCTTTCTTTGAATTCTTTTTTCTCGAGTTTTTCTCTTGCCTCTGCTTTTATTTCTTATAGGAGTTGTTGTTGTCAAATTCAAGTTGAGAACACAGACATTGATGGAAGCCGGAATGGCAGTGACAGTAGACTGGATGACCAAAGGAAGGAGGGTGGGACCCACATCTACTCAAGTGGTGCATTTTTTTTATGTTTGCTTGCTGTTGACTTGTCAGAACATTTGGGCTAATGAGTTGGAGAGCAGGCATGAGATAAAAGGGTAGTGTGAAATGAATGGTTATGGGGAAGAAGAAATCAGGTGTTGAGATCTTACTACAACTTTTGCTGGATATTGTAGGACAGAAATTGCATTGATGCAAATGATAAAAAGGTCCAGTGGAAGGGAAATGATAAGCAAAACCCATCCATTTTCAACTGTCATTGGACCCATTTGGTTGGACAGCACATCTCTCTCTCTCTCTCTCTCTCTCTCTCTCTCTCTCTCCTCTCTCTCCTCTCTCTCCCTCTCCCTTCATTATATTTTATCTTTGGATTAAAATATGGCTGGAATTGGATACAAATATTTCTTACCAACTTTGCCCTGTATTATCTTCATGGGATCCTTTTCCGTTGACATATAAATGGAATTATGTCTGCTAATTGTTTTTTATTTTTTTTATTTTTGCTTGAGGCTTTTATGTGAAAAACTGGTGACTCTCATCTCATATATGGAATTTCAATTTCATCAGATCTTGTTGCGGTCATTGTTATCAGAAGAGAAGAGATGGGTGTGACTGTGAAGGGTTAGTTGGTGGGGCAGTTGGATGTGAAGTTTGTGATAATTTATGCTATGTAATTGATGTGTTTTTGGTGGGTGGGCCATGGTGGAATGTTGACTAAAATTGTGGACTATTGGAAGAGTCTAGGAATGGATGAGATATTGGGTGTGGTGGGGCCAGTTGATGTGTGATTTTCTATAGCTATGTGTGTGTTGTATGGTTTCTATTGCAGGTTTCAGTTGATAGACAGTTGTGCGGGCCACCTTAGACCCATTACATCAAGTGCCCCACTGAATTCTGCCACTGCCCAAATTTCAATCCGAACATATTGATGGCCTTTTATTTGACTAATTAAACATGAATGATCCAATGGCTAAAATAACGTCTGTTGAATTAAGACTTGGTCAGTCCTATAAAAGATGGGTGTGTGTGATGCCATGAATTAAACAATGTTGGCCAAGACAATCCTTTGGAATACAAGGAATCTGACCATTTCTCATTAGTTGATTCAATGTTATATACCTATATGGGCAGTTAGTCCAACTGTCTAATTTTGATTGTTTGGATATCATTTGTCCCATCCAGAATCAGTCATTGATGCAGCCCACAGTTCGGAATCTTCCAAGTCTTCTTGAATAAGTCTGAAACTTTCCACTTTTATAGAGAATTTTCAGCCTGTAATAATTACATAGTTGAGTAAAACCTAATGACTTACTGCTATCAATCATGATGTTTGCATATATGATTCCTGTTTATATCAAGATTTTAATATTTGCATATATAATTGTCCTTGATTGCTGAAATTTCCCTTTGGTGTCTTGAATTCTTTTTTTTTTTTATCAGGCATGATATTTCTTCCAGCAATTGATCTCAGGCGTCCACTACCGTCATACGATGGTAAATATATATATTTTTTAGGTTTTTAACAAGAATTCAATGGATGGATTAAAGTTTTTACAATGTTAGATGGAAGCCCTGCTCCTCGCAAAATAAAAGATGGTTATGTTTAGGGTCACAACTTTTAGCGATGGCTACTGGCGGCCGCTAAAAGTCATTTTTCTAGTAGTATGTGTCTGATGGCTTCATAATTAATTTGTTCTATGATATGTAAAAGGTTAAAAAAAATTCATCTCTCTCACTCTAGCCATATTTCAATGATTTAGAGGTTATATGACATATCCACTCGTTGAGATTGTTGTTACTTTATGCTTTATGTATAGAAATATATAATTATCTTTTCTTTGCATCTAATGTTCAATTATGCGTATCCATCCAAAAAATGTTCAATTATGCTTTATAGTTGGGAAAAATGGACACTACAAAAAAGAAGTTGACCGAACGAAGTACCTGCAACTAAGAAGGTAACGAACTATGAGAAACAAAGAATGAAGACAATTAACAGAAACCGTGAGAAAATGAATGCTCTAGGATTAAAGAATATAACAACTTCTTTGAAGGCTGCTGTTCAACATAAGAAATTGAGGAAGGAAAAACAAATAGCAATTGAGGAAAATGACGATGATTATCAACCGTCAGAGTGTGAAGATGGCAGTCACACTGAATCCAATGATTCTTTTGAGCATGAGGTACTACACGTTTATGCATTGTGAAATATATTCTTTCTTGTTACTTTCAATTCATACACATACATGTATATATTTGTACATATATTCACATTTTATTATGTTATTCAGCTGTTAGAGGTGCCATCTAGAGCCCGTTCACAATCTCATCTTGAGGCATTGACCCACACACCAGAAGAGGGGGATACCTCTTCACGTCCTGAGGCGGGTAGCCATCCCTCACCACCTCTCAATGTCGAGCCTCAAGTTGAGATGACTACCGGTAATACTATTGGTAAGATACACTCTTTATTTACATTGATTTGAGATCTTAATTAAATTTGTTCACATACTAACTAATTCAATATTATGGCTTTACAATATCAGCTGGTAAGCGTGTTCGTGGCCCGAGTCGAGGCAAAGAGGTTCAGGGCATTGTTGATAGATATGGAAAGCTTAATGTGCCTATCCCTCCCGAATTTCGTGCACCAGTAGGGGACTATGCCTCAAAACTAGCCTCAAAGATTGGTGTAGAAGTGCGAACACGTTTACCAGATCCAAGTGTTCGTAGGTGGAAGTATGTCGATGCCGCCGTTAAGGGGGCGATGTTTCAACGCTTGAATGTAAGTTCACTGTCTACTCTATTATAGGACATGTGAGGATGTAGTAGCCAATTTATAACTGTAATATCGTTTGGGTTCTTTTGTTGTATGTTTGTCTTTTCTAATCTAGTTTTGGCAAGCCAACTAATATTTGTTATTCATCAAAATCAATTGAATTATAATTTAAATATCCTTGGGGCTAACATTTAAAATAGGTTATAATATCTTAATTATTTATCGTAAGTTTTTTCTTTTTTTAGGAATTATCTATGACTTATCTATTTTTTGCAGGATCAATTTGATTTAGAAGGAGACCCTATTGATATAGAAAAGGCAATGAACACAAAATTTGGTCGGAGATTGAGTAACCATACTTATAAGCTGCACAAACAATTCAGGGAGTTGAAGGATGCAAAAGGGGAGGAGTACGCAAGAAACCACCCACCGAAGGATGTCGGTCATACCAAGTGGATAGATCTTATTGATAAAAAGTGGAACACCACAAAATTTCTGGTAACATTTTTGTGTTTATTATTATATCAGCGAAGAAAGAATTTGATTAGAATAGGGAGAGATCAATTCCAAAAAAAACTAGAAAGAACACTACAGTAATTGTTCCATATCCAAAAAAAAAACTAGAAGGAACACTACAAAATTGTTCCAAAAAAACTTGGGAATCCCTTTTATTTCAAAAATCTGAGATTTCTTTTGAATGGTTTTTCATGGGGTTTTTGGTACAGATTGGTTCAGCTGTAGAGAGGACTCTTTGAAGAGGTTTTTGGTTTCTCTCCCTAGCCAATGCAAGTGAATAAACAGATTTTTGGATTGCATACAACTGAACTTGTATTTCCTTTTCAAAGCTTGATGTGAAATTCCTATTCATTTGATTCATTTTCTTGTGCTATGTAAGGCTGATTCCATAAAGGTTTTAGTGTTCAGCTATGTGCAGATTTATGCAGGTTTTGTGTCCAATAAGAGTTGTGATTTCTGCAGGATTTATGCCCATTTTGTATGCAGATTTCTACAAGTTTTTATGTCCAAATTGTGTGCAGATTTTTGTTGGTTTTTATGTTTTTATGTCCAATTTGTGAGCAAATTTCTGCAGGTTTTATGTCCATTTTGTATGCAGATTTCTGCAAGTTTTTATGTCCAAATTGTGTGCAGATTTCTGCTGGTTTTTATGTTTTTATGTCCAATTTGTGAGCAGATTTCTGCAGGTTTTTATGTTCAAGTTACATTCAGATTTTTGCAGCTTTTATTGTTCAATTTATGTTCAAATTTCTGCAGGGTCCCGATTTCGGGGCGTGACACTAATGACACATTTCATTGCTATATTGGTCATTCTTCCTTACAGAAACAATCAAAAGCCAACATCGCGAATAGAGAAAAGATGAAGACAAAACATAGGTGTGGTTCTAGGTCAATCCCTGTTAGAGTAGAAAAACTGGTGCGTATCCTTGCACTTTAAGAATTTTATTAGATTCTTGGCTTTATTTATTGAATATTTGGTCTATCAAATTAGGCATGAGAAAAGAAGATGCTACCTGATCTAACGGAGTTTTACAAGGAAACTCACTATAATGAGGAAACACATGAGTGGATCTCGTCTGAAGCTCAGGCTCATTATGTGAGTATATACTTCAATTTTTATTAACAAAATTTTAGAATACTATTTGTTATAATCTTATTTAATTTTTTTATATTTGATAGGAAAATATGATACAGACACAGGCTGATCACCTCTCACAGCCGGGATCAATCCCTTTGACTGCAGAAGAGCTGTCAATCAAAGTCCTAAAGCCAAAGTCTGGTTACGTGAAGGGACTTGGCATGAGACCTTCATCCTATGTTATGAGGACCACTACCATATCTGCTGAAACAAATGATTATGTGAAGCGCCTTGAGATGGAAATAGAGACACAGAGGGAACAGATACAAATGCAAAACAATAAAATAGAGGAGCTTGAAGAGGGTGGGAAGAAGCAAGGGGAGATAATGGCAGATGTCGTCAACTTTTTGAGGAGTAAAGGATTCACTGGATACTTTGGGAATGGGGGGGACTCATCCCCGAGTGGACATACTTCTTGGTAAAGTGTATTAACTTTAATATAACTAATTTTATAAAATAATATATGTTTGAAGAATTAGGAAGTAATGGAAACATACATAGGACACCCAATTTGGGAACTAGTTTAAAAAAGGCTATTGGAGGGCCAAATAGTTAAAAAACTATGGAAGTGCCCGAAAACAAGAACAACCAACTTGGGAGGGACCATTAATTTTTTGTTCCCATAATCTTGAAAAAAGTCTGTTGGAGGGATAAATTGTATAGTTGATCTAATTGTGAATTGATTAGTTACTAAAGTTTTTAATTTATTTTTTTGCAGATTGGATTGGGGTGGCATTTTTTGGGAATCTCATTTTGGATATTTTAATGGCGATGATGATAAGGACCTCAGACCCTCCTGCAATTTACAGAACTATCTCTGCCACTGCCACAGGTAAAAAAGATGGCAACACCTTCTTTGTATATTAGGTTAAGGGCTCTATTATTTTCTCTGACTCGCATATTTTTATCCATCTTGTTCATATTCTATTCTTTTGCACTTTATGTTGTGGTTACACACTTACACTTCTCAGTCCATTTTTGGACCGTGTTATGTTGACTTTTGTAACTACAGACCTATCTTGACTTTTGTAACTACAGAGTTCTCTATCACCCCAAGGTATCTGGGTTAATGTATCTATATTTATTTTTATACTGTACAAATCTGATCTGTGCATTCATTTTGTTCTCCTGTGAATTCATTTATAGATTTGTTTTTTATTTTCCTTTTTGCTGCAGCCCATGGCCATTTTGATGGAAACTAAAGCAGCTCTGTTACAGATTGTAATAATTTGAGAAAATTTGAGGTTCATCAGGTGAAGTAACTTCAACATGATTTGTCATCTGCTTTTGCAAGTGGTAATAAACCCAGAATATTGGTCCCCTTGACAGATAGTGCTTTGATAGGTTATAAACCCAGCAAGGCCTGTGGAGATGAATGGAAACTATATGTTAGATGCTGTGTGAGTATTTACTTTTTTTTTTAATGGTGATGCTGTGAGTTCCACTTAAAAATCTGAAGAAAGAAATCTCCTTAGTTGACAATAAGAATATAAATTTGTGTTGCCAACTTCCCCATTAGCAATGAACAATAGATTTAAGTTCTAGCACCTTAGAACAAAACTGTTATAATCATACAAAACAAGTTTCACACAACATATTCTTAGCAAAACAGTTCAACATAAAGTTACCAAACAAGTTCTTCACAACATAACCTCAACACAAACTGGTGTCAGCATAATACTGGAAATAACATGGGAACAATGCCGAATGGGGTCTTTCTTTCCCTTTTTCATCTTCTTTATTCTGCTTGTTACAAGTTAAATTGTATTCCATCCTCATAAGTGAGATGAACCCAAACTGGTGTCAGCATAATACTGGAAATAACATGGGAACAATGCCAAATGGGGTCTTTCTTTCCCTTTTTCATCTTCTTTATTCTGCTTGTTACAAGTTAAATTGTATTCCATCCTCATAAGTGAGATGAACACAAACTGTTGTCAGCATAATACTGGAAATAACATGGGAACAATGCCAAATGGGATCTTTCTTTCCCTTTTTCATCTTCTTTATTCTGCTTGTTACAAGTTAAATTGTATTCCATCCTCATAAGTGAGATGGGTGGGGGAGGAAGTCAACTCACGTTGACATTGAGTGGAGTGAGGTGAGGGAGAGATGAGATGAAGAAATGGGTGGGGTAATTTTCGTTGGCAGGGAGGTGGGTGAGAGAGAGGAGGGAAAGTAAGAGATTTAGAATGAAAAAAAGAAAGAGAAACAAGAAAGAAAACAAAGAAAGGAAGAGAGAAACGGGGGAGGGGAAATGGGAAAACAAAGATACATGACATGATTGTGTGGAAAGAGGATGAATCCTAAGATATTCTGTATGTGATGAACAAACATGACACCCACTGGCAACATTATAAATAAATAAAAAATAACCCAAGGGAGGTTTTATTAAAAGCTGGGCCTTTTGAAGTTGCTAGATAATAGAATGCCTTAGTTTTAGTATTTCTTGCCATGAGTACTTAAGGCTGTGATGAATGAATCAGGACTACATGTATCATGTCTCAGTTTTTCACATGTAAGATCTATTACTTGCTATCCATACTATTGATAATATTAATAAGTCCTTTCACTTAAATTGAAATTTCTTAGCCTTTGATTGGTGGCCTACAAATGGATGATTTGAAGTTATTTTTATTTAAAGTGTGTTTACAACATCTAATCAATATCGATCATAATTTATTTAAGAGCAGTAAACCATACAATTAATAATGAAGATCAATTGTAATTAAAATTGTATATAATTCTTTTTAATAGCAGAGTATTAACAATATAATGTTGGAGCATCCTAAAGTGTCACAACTCACTCAATCATAGTCCATCGCCAAGCCAAGCAATACATATCTGTACCCATGTTAAATCCACCGAGTACTATAGGCTATAAAATTCTAGGTCCTCTCTAACTTCTTACAAGTACTTGGTTGTCTATGTTAAAACCTATTTACAATTTTTTTAATCATAGTCCATCACCAAGCAATACATGGACTCTATACCCCCATGTTAAATCGACTGAGTACTATAGGCTATAAAATTCTAGGTCCTATCTAACTTCTTACAAGTACTTGGTTGCCTATGTTAAAACCTATTTACAATTTTTTTTAGTATGAACTGCTGATTCATGGCTTAATGTGAGGTTATTTTACCAACAAAATAAGGAATAGTTATAAAAAAGCTAATAATAAGGAATAGTTTCCATCCATAATGGGAGCTTATTTTGAGGTGCTTTCCCTGTTTTGATTCATAATTGAATTCTTCATTCTGTGGTGATAAGAAATTTGTTAAATTAATGAATGGTCTTTTGTACATTGTTATATGTTCATTTTAAAATCTATCAGTATTTTGAATTGTTAAAAATGCAATCAAGTGAAGTTTCATATGTATGCTTTGCCTAATTATACTCACATAAACACCCCATTAATTATGCAAAGAGATGGGAAGGAGTAGTAGTCGTGATAGACATCGTCAATGTTTTTAATTTTGGCATCATAGATGGATTGATTCAACATTGGGTTGTTTTTTGTTATGTATTTCAGTATCACCCAAGATAAGAGTTGCTCATGTGTTAACCGCATTTTTACATCTGTGTGGAGGAATGCAATAATCTGTTAAACTTTTGGCTTTGTTATCTCCCTCCCATCATAATTGATGGTTGTAAGTTCTGTATTTTTCCTTACAGTTTCGATTCCATTTGTTGCCGAAGTTGTTCATAGAAGAAGATGAAACATATCATTTTCTATGGTCAGCAGATTGTTTTTGAATTTTTCCCTCATCAATAGCTATAATTTATCTGATTGGCATTTTTATGATTGTGGAAAATAACCAACTTCTCAAAAGCGAACATTGCGATTTCCATTTTGCAACCAATATGATCAGTAGATTCCAAGCAACTAGTTTTCATCTTTAGCTTGTAACACCTACGTGCACATATCATTTATAGTCAAATTTCTATGGTCATAATTTAATTATAGTTTGTTCCGAACCAAGTTATAGTCGGCCAAAGCAGACAGCTTTAAATCTGATCATTTCTCTTCCACTTGCATCCAGTTTCTCTTCCACTTGTTCAGGAGAATGAAGCTTTGTGCTTGCTTTTTTGTAGGTGTGGCTATGAATTTTGCTGTACTTGTGGAGCTGAATGGATAAGCAAGAAAGTAACTTGTTCCTGCTTGCTTTGGGATGAAGAGAACATTTGGTATGATGATGATGAAGACTCAAATGAATATTCTGATGAGGAACACGCGAAGGCTCTGAGTCTGATGAATATAATCCACCGAGGCGGCATTTTTTGGGTGCATTTCCCAACTTCAATCGAATTCCTAGGAATTGATACTAGTAAAGTGGGTTATATCAAGGCGGGTGTATTGAAGAGGTGGATATTACACTATTTAAAAATCAAAGTGTTGGATATTACACTATCTATATTACTAAAGGGATGTATACACTTCCTGGAGGAGGACACTTGGCATGTCTTGGAGATGGACACGTGGCAGCAGCCAGCCTAAAATGGTATTCTGCTAATCTCTCATTCTCCATCTAAAATTTCTCCATCTCTCTCTCCCTAAAATCTCTCTTTTTCCATGCTAATGCAATCCCTAAAATCTCTCATTCTCCATCTAAAATCTCACTTCCAAGACAACCACACAAAATGGGGAAGAGGAAAATCCTAAATTGTAAAGGATTGAAATATAATCCTTAATTCCATAGAAGAAATCTGTGCTCTCTGTGGGCCCACTTGGGGCCTACATCACTGTCAAGGTTGGGACCCACTGATCATCCTAACCAATTCAACAGGAACCCTCAAATTTTAATGGCTTAAAAAAAAAAAAAAACAAATAGAGTGGTCGATTGTGGGCTCAATTGGTCAGAATGGGTGCAAACCTACATGGATCCATTGTGATTCAGGGGAGATCTCTGTTTTTTATCCATTTGGATATCATCTACACATCTAGCAAGACATTTCTGTCACACCCTCGTGATTTGATTAAAATTATTTTATCAATCAATTCATGGGTCCCGGCCCGCATCATTTGATTTTATGGACGGTTAGAATAAAGATGGTGGACCCCATTCATCTGGGTCCCACTTAAAAATATTTGGTCAATTTTTTAGGTCTACGATCATTTGATCCTTTGATATTTTTAAATCAATTCATGGGTCCCATCCCGCATAATATACTTTTTTGGACGGTTAGAATAAAGATGGTGGGCCCCATTCATCTGGGGGGTTCCACTTAAATAGGTTATGTTTGGTTAATTTGTGAGGTCTATGATTATTTGATCATTTGATCTTTATCAAGCAATTCATGGGTCCATCCCGCATCATATTATTTCATGGATGGTTAGAATATAGATGGTGGACCCCATTCATCTTGGGGGTCCCACTTAAATAGGTTAGGTTTGGTCAATTTGAGAGGTTTATGATCATTTGATCTTTATCAATCAATTCATGGGTCCCGGCCCGCATCATTTGATTTTATGGACGGTTAGAATAAAGATGGTGGACCCCATTCATCTGGGTCCCACTTAAAAATATTTGGTCAATTTGTTAGGTCTATGATCATTTGATCCTTTGATCTTTCTTAATCGATTCATGGGTCCCATCCCACATAATATGATTTTATGGACGATTAGAGTAGAGATGGTGGACCCCATTCATTTGGGGGGTTCCACTTAAATATGTTAGGTTTAATCAATTTGTGAGGTCTATGATCATTTGATCCTTTGACCTTTATCAAGCAATTCATGGGTCCCAGCCCGCATCATATGGTTTCATGAATGGTTAGAATATAGATGGTGGACTCCATTCATCTTTGGGGTCCCACTTAAATAAATTAGGTTTGGTCAATTTATGAGGTCTATGATCATTTGATCTTTTTCAATCAATTCATGGGTCCCGGCCCACATCATATGATTTTATGGACGGTTATAATAGAGATGGTGGACCCCATTTATCTGGGTCTCACTTAAACATATTTGATCAATTTGTTAGGTCTACGATTATTTGATCCTTTGATCTTTTTAAATAAATTCATGGGTCATATCCCGCATAATATGGTTTTATGGACGGTTATAATAAAGATGCTGGACCCCATTCATCTTAGGGGTCCCACTTAAATAGGTTATGTTGGGCCAATTTGTGATGTCTATGATCATTTAATCCTTTGATCTTTATCAAGCAATTCATGGGTCCAAGCCCACATCAAATTATTTCATGGACAGCCCACATCATATGATTTTATGGACGGTTATAATAGAGATGGTGGACCCCATTTATCTGGGTCTCACTTAAACATATTTGATCAATTTGTTAGGTCTACGATTATTTGATCCTTTGATCTTTTTAAATAAATTCATGGGTCATATCCCGCATAATATGGTTTTATGGACGGTTATAATAAAGATGCTGGACCCCATTCATCTTAGGGGTCCCACTTAAATAGGTTATGTTGGGCCAATTTGTGATGTCTATGATCATTTAATCCTTTGATCTTTATCAAGCAATTCATGGGTCCAAGCCCACATCAAATTATTTCATGGACAGTTAGAATATAGATGGTGGACCCCATTCATCTTGGGGTTCCCACTTAAATAGGTTAGGTTTGGTCAATTTGAGAGGCCTATGATCATTTGATCATTTGATCTTTATCAATCAATTCATGGGTCTCGGCCCGCATCATTTGATTTTATGGACGGTTAGAATAAAGATGGCGGACCCCATTCATCTAGGTCCCACTTAAAAATATTTGGTCAATTTGTTAGGTCTACGATCATTTGATCATTTGATCTTTTTAAATCAATTCATGGGTCCCATCCCGCATAATATGATTTTATGGACGGTTAGAATATAGATGGTGGACCCATTCATCTGGGGTCCCACTTAAATAGGTTAGGTTTGGTCAATTTGAGAGGTCTATGATCATTTGATCTTTATCAATAAATTCATGGGTCCCGGCCCGCATCATTTGATTTTATGAACGGTTAGAATAAAGATGGTGGACCCCATTCATCTGGGTCCCACTAAAAAATATATGGTCAATTTGTTAGGTCTACGATCATTTGATCATTTGATCTTTCTTAATCAATTCATGGGTCCCATCCCGCATATTATGGTTTTATGGACGGTTAGAATAGAGATGGTGGACTCCATTCATCTGGGGGTCCCACTTAAATAGGTTAGGTTTGGTTAATTTGAGAGGTCTATGATCATTTGATCTTTATCAATCAATTAATGGGTCCCAGCCCGCATCATATGATTTTATGAATGGTTAGAATAGAGATGATGGACCCCATTCATCTTGGTCCCACTTAAATATATCAGGTCAATTTATTAGGTCTATGATCATTTGATCTTTCTTAATCAAATCATGCCTCACCTAAAGAATAAGACATTTGGAAAAAAACATAAAGATCAAATTATCAACAAAAAAAGGACTCACAAGTTTACTAATTAATAAATTTATTAAAAATAATTAATATCAGTCTGTGCATTTGGTGGTTTCGTGGTTATCCACGGGATTTTGCTAGTTTTATTGTATTAGGATGAAATTATTTATAATGATGAATGGATATTTTCATTTTGTTAATTAGTAAATTTGTTTTTATCTCTATTGGTAGCTTATTTGACGAAAATTCTTTGTCTTCCTTTATATTAAACGCGACAAAATTATTTCGTCTCTATTTCTTATATTTATGATAAAATATTTTTGACTCTAATTTCTTCCTTTAATGACAAAATATTTTGTCATTAATTACTTGCATATATGTTCCCACAGAGTCTATTGGAGACAAAAAAAAAAATCGTCATCTATTGGTACTTTTTTAGACAAATTGCTTTTGTCTTCATTTATATTAAACGCGACAAAATTATTTCATCTCTATTTCTTATATTTATGATAAAATATTTGTCTCTAATTTCTTCCTTTAATGACAAAATATTTTGTCACTAATTACTTACAAGTATGTTCCCAACAGAGTGTATTGGAGACGAAAAAAATCGTCACAAATTTATCTTTTTCAATGACGAATTTTTTTTCGTCTCCAATACCTTTTAGAGACAAGGCTTTGGCAACAAAACGGGTGACGAAAAATTTTCGTCTTAATTAGTTTTGGTGACGAAATGTGTACATTTTGGGACAAATTTGTGTCGTCCTTAAACCCCAAATTTCTTGTAGTGCAAGTTGTTGGCAATAAACAAGCCTTGTGCGAAGATGGTGAGAGAAGTATTTGTGATCGGATTTACTAGATCAGTATTTGTATTCGCCGTGGATCTCGTAGTCAGATTCTTAAGTGATCTCGATTTGCCAGTTTGGGGCCAGTGTGACAAGTGAACAAGGTGAATAATAAGAATTTGATGTACATCAAAACATTTGATATGCTATTTGTGGCTTAGTTGTTAACTTGGAGCTGCATGGTTGTAAGGATGCGAGTTGAGGTAGTAACTTAGACGAGAGGAGGCCATGTCTTCAGGCAAGTACTATTGTTCCAAGATAAGAAAGAGATAAATCTTGGAAGCTCTATCAGGAGTAGAAGCTGAGTACATAAAACAAATTGCGGTAGTAGTCCAAGTGGCCATCATGTTGCATCTTGTCATGGATAATCGAAGTTGGTAAAAATCGATGAGCCGGTGCAAATGTTAAAGTCCACCATCACATCAGTAAAATAGAACATTAATCCCACAGTCCCCTAATTGAACTAAAATCTTAGAGTATCTGAGATGTGGGTTAGAAATAATGAGATTATTATCTCAAGTGTCCCAACCGTGGAATTGGTTATTGGTTAATTTATACCGAGTTAATGCCTAGATGGTCAGGCATGTGATGTGCATAGGGACGGAGGAAGAATAGTAGATATACATGGTATTCGTGCCAAGTGGGACATTGTAGGAAATTGTGTGGCCCGTATGCCGTAGGTCCCACATCAGATCAAGCAGGGCATAGGCCAGTAGAGAACACAATCCTACTTACGGTTGTGACTCTTTAGGACTTGTCTATATAAGATAAGAGAGCCCTAGGGTTGGATACTCTCAATTCCCATAGGTTAGACGTACAGATGCAAAGAGATCTGCGCGGAGCTTCCCAATCGCCGGAGCGCACAAAGATCTCCGACCTCATGTCGGAGTTTCCATTTCCAAATCCGTCAAACATGAACTTAAAGGTACATCAAACATCATATTAGCTAGCATTCAAGGAAGTTGTTACAAATTGCCATACCTAGGTCTTGGAAATCCATTCGCAGGTAAGTATAATATTACTACTCAACCCTATGCGCCCCTAAGACCCCAATGTTACAAATAGCCATACCTAGGTCTTGGAAATCAACATTGAACGTAACAGTTGTCTGGAGTCCTCTAAGCACAATAGAACTTGTAAAACACTCTCACATTGAAAGTCCCCAAAATCCTACACCAAAAACCAAAAAAAAAAAAAAAAGCATAGAAAGAATTGAAGAAAGAGCTTGCTTACGAGGATCTATGGGTAAGGAGGGCTCTAGAACACAAATCTAGAAGAGAAGTGAGCTAGAGCTCCAATCGAGCTAGAACACATAGTAATGGAGACAAATGAGACCAATGGGTAGAGGACGACAAGGGGAATGCGATGGTGTGTTTCGTCGGACGAACGACGGCTTGGATCTCAAGTTGTGAAGTGAAGAAAGAAGAAGAGGGAAGAAGAGGAGGACGATGGGAGTCCATGTTTTATAAAAGGAAGAAATTGAGAAATGACCAAGGGCCCTCTCACTTAAAAATGGAATTTTTGGGCTTCAAGGATTTCTAGACATCAAAAGATGAAAACTCAAAACCCCAAAAGCCCCACCCCCAAAAAACAACTAAATATTTTCCAAAATGACAATTAATATGTCCCTAGAAGTGCTAGTCCAGGTCTAATGGCTCTCAAATTTCCTCAAACTCTATTCTAACACTCACCCCTACTCAAATAAAATCTAAACACACCTTAATGAACCATCAAGCAAAACTATTTAATACTAGTTTTATAACTAATTAATATTAATTAGAGGCCCGTTTGGGAATTTACTATTAAAGTAAAAGTAATGTTAAGCCTCCATTTTTAAAATAAGGGGTTACATCAAAAGTGACAACCTTCAAAATCCATTTTTTCTAAAAAATAAATAAAAAAACTGTAATTTCTCCACTAAATAAAAAAAAAACCCACTTTTACATAAAATAGTAAAATATATTATCTACCAAGAAACTAAAGACAAAATACAATCATGACTTATTTCTACTTTATTCTCTCCTGATTAAGTGCTTTACTTTACCTTTAGTTTCCCGAACGAATTACCATGAATTCAGCTTGACCGGTTCTAGTATAACCATGTGGCCCAAGATAGAGTTCCTGGTTGTAATATCTTGGAGAGAATCCGGATCGAGTCTCTAATAATGCACCGTGCAGGCAGCAGTGCACCAACCCATCTAAACATGAGTTTTGTCCTTTACCCTTTCCGAGTGTCCTCTTCACGACCCCATCAAGACGGAGTTGACTGATTTATCAATTTACTACTCCCTCAACTCCCGGCTATACGGGCTCCTTGTCCTCTTCCACGCACAAGCCATGACACAATTAATTACGTTTACATACAAATAAACCTACGTAGTACGTACACACATACCATAAATACCCAAAATACAGAGACACTCACATAAATAAATGGGTCCCAATACAATGAAAACAACATCTCATCCCAAAGAGCAAAGAGTTATTATTGCACATGCCCAACTTGCTTACAAACCAAGGATTCACCACTAAAATCAAGATATGATTTACAACTTTGACGGATCATATCTTTCTTTACAATAAAAAACACAGCAAACTACTAGACAGAAAAAGGAATCTGCCAATACAAAATATCATCTTACTTTAATTTTTTATCCCTCTTGGCGACATGTTCTCCAGAAATCCTTTCTGTCTTTGCTTGTTTACACAAAAAACCTCAAGCAGACCGGCGGTCCAGCATGTAATATCCTCGCCGGTTCGGCTTTCTAACAAAAACAGTGGAATCTATGACAGAACAGGTCCTCTTGCATGAACCAAACCGATCACTGAGACTTCTCGTTACCTTGGCCTCTTCCACTTGGAGATGAGACTCAGAAAAATAATGATGATGATGATGATGATCCTTTGAGCATTCCTTTAACGCGGCCAGAAATGGGTCTTCTTCCAGGGGAGAGAGAGATTTCTTCTTCGAGATCGTCGAGGGTGCAGCCGGAGGGAGAGGAAGAAGAAGATCTTGACAAGGGAGATCACGGTCCTTTGAAGCTGGAGAGTGGTATTCTTTGGGAATTCCTGGTTGTTGCTCCCATGAGAACGGAATGCCAGATAGTGTTCGGCTCCATCGAGACTGAGAGTCTGCACTGGAAGATGACATTGATGATGGTGATGTTGATGACGAGGAGGAAAAGGATCTCGTGCGGCGAGAGGGCGGGGTTTTGGCTACGGGGATCCAATTGCCTGCACCTTTCACTGGGGAAGGATTCATTTCAGAAGAGATCTTAGACTAAAGATGATGCTGAGATCTTGTTTGTATTATCATCTACTTGTATATAAATAAGGGGTTTCTACTTTCTATTCCTTGGGCATTGGTGTTTTTTTTTTTACCCTTGCTCTGATTCGCCGGAGTGTTTGATATAAAAAGGAAAACAAAACAAGGACAGGGTGTAAATGAGAGTGGTTTCGACCTCTATCGCTTATTTTAGAAGGGACGTTGACTGGTTGGGGGACCTTGCATAATTGAAAATGGGAAAGGCTAGTGCTTGAGCAGCGTGAGAGGAAAGAGTTTACCTTGCAGTCATTTGCGCCGTTAGTGTAGGCAGATAAGGTCCTCTGCACCTTTTAGAATTGCAGTCTCTCTTTCTGCTAGTTAATGTAGGATACTTTAGTTTGTTGGGCCTTGGGCGCATTGGCTTAGGACACAAGGCAAATTAAAGTCAAAGTAAGTCCATTTAATGTTGTGTGTGGCCATAGAGTTGAAGTTGAGAAATAGATGATAAAATTAAATGTTAAAATAAAAACTTTACTTACAAGATTAGACAATTGATAATAGGGATTTAGTTTGGTACTTTACTAACATAGTAAAAGTCAAGTAAAGGCTGTAAAGCCTCCATTTTTCTAACAAGATGTCACATCAAAATCACTTTAATTCAAAACTCCCTTCATCTTTTAAAAAAAATTCAAAAAACAACCACCTTTATCCACTAAAATACAAAAAAAGAACTCCACTTTCCCATATAAAAAGTAAAAAAGATTCCATAACAAACAACTAAAAATAAAATACCATCATAACCCACTTATATTTTATTCTATCTTCAAAATCAACTTTACTTCACTTGACTCTATTAGTGGAGTTGCCAAAATGGCCAAGAATTTGATTAATTCCCAAGGCTTCGACTCAAAAAAATTTCTCATTTCATAATCGTACCAAGAAATAAATGCAATTAAAAATATCTTTTTTATGTGATAAAATTAAAGGTCAAAATCAGGATGGAGCCAGAAACTCCTCCCAAGGGAGGCAAAGAGGAAATTGAAATATTCACTAAAACTTAATTCAATAAAATGTATGATTGACACTGTAGAATAATTTGGCGCATTAAATTGCGTATCAATTCTTCTTTCCTATATCTCAACTTTTATTAGCTTCATCTTTTGTTTTGATTTGATTTCTATGGAATTTCTTATTTAAATAGTTTTTTAATATTTAATATATTTATTCTATTTTTGGAAAGGACGTCACATCTCTCCTCTCCCGAATCGTGTTAGAGATTAATTTGACTGTATCACAAATTATATTAGAATAAGATTTCTACGAGAATTCATAACTCATTTATGTAAGTAAGCTCGCTCTGGAGCATCATGAGTTTCTCATGGGTGAGTGTGACTCTTAGAAGGTCTGGACTCATGGACTATTATCATCTATGGATGAAGTTGCTGAAAACAACATTTGATCAACAAATTGTTGCCGTTGAGAGTTAGGTTAAGTTGTCCGTCATGTATATTCAGGTGTTCTATATATATGATAGTAGTAATGTGTTTACGCCCAACTTAAACTCGACTCATTTACTCCTCAAATTGAAAATGTTGCCCCAAACCCAACCTAAAAGAGCTAATACAACCATTTAATTAGGCTAGCTAGCTTGTAAGGCCAATGATAACATGACCTCAATTTTTTGGGTTGGTTTCGGGTTTGGGCTAGATTGGGGGTTAGTCAGGTTCTACCTTAGGCCATATAAGGGTTGAAATGGGTTGGGTTAGGCTAATGTTATGTTAACATTTTACGAAATTATGTAACTGCAATCCAAATCCACATAGAGGGGGGGGGGGGGATACAATCAACAGTCTACTCAGAGAAATGGTTTGAAAAAGCTTTAAAAAAGGTAGAGAGAAAAGTTGGAAGAGCACCGGATGCAAGGAGGGATACGGAATGTCAGGGCTAGATCTTCAAAAGGACACTTTTGCCCTCTTTTGTCATT
This sequence comes from Litsea cubeba, assembly GCA_012931725.1. Classification (NCBI taxonomy): domain Eukaryota; kingdom Viridiplantae; phylum Streptophyta; class Magnoliopsida; order Laurales; family Lauraceae; genus Litsea; species Litsea cubeba. The sequence continues at coordinate 20,830,938 of CM022953.1, read as the reverse complement.
CCATTCTTTTGTTATTCAAAAAAATTAAGGAGGGGCAAAAATAGAAAAATACAATATTACCCACTAAAAAAATATAAAAGCCAATCCCCATCCTTTGTTTCCGGAAATTCCAGAGGGGCCAATTGCCCCCACTTGACACCCCCCTCCCTGCATCCCTAGTCAAAATAGAAACTATACTTACTAGATTAGACAATCGATAATAGGGATTTTAATTAGGCAAAATTAGTGAAAGGTCCCTATAGTGGATTGTACAATCATTTTAGGCATAAAATCTTGAAATTTAAAATTTCAAAATTTGTATTATCCCTCTTCTTCTGCAACGAGCATAGGTTTGCTAGGGTTGGATTGTGTTGATTTCTAAACGTCGTCTTTGTTCTAGAAAAGAGCAGGAGAGTGGTTCCGATCTTGAGGGGGCCACGCTGATCGAATTTCCTGCAGAAATTCGAAACAGAGAAAAGGGTTATCGGATTTGCCGCGCGCGATCCACGATCGAGATTGAGTTTAATCCCGGAGAAGAGATCATCTGGATCTCTTGATTCGCCACAGTAAAAAGAAAAAAAGGAGAGTTCGGGCACTGTTGCAGATCGACGATCAGAGGTGTCCTGATCAATTAGGTGGGCCACGCTCGAATCTTGGTTTGGTCGTTGCACGAAGAAGATGACTGCTACTTGCGCAGTTGAATCACCATCGAACAAAGAGGTTCCGGGATCAATCGCCGGAACCGCCGCACCACTGTCGGAGACTCGTCGCCCCCCGGTGATGCGCTGCCCTTAGTGCTAGACCGGGCCGACAGCCACAGGTTGCAGAGGAGTTCCGTCTTGTTGTTACAAATCGGAGAAGAAGGGCTCTGCTACGCCCATCGCCGCAGATTGCAAAGACCGTCGTCGTCTCTTTGCCAGTCTGGGCGCTCGTTGCCGCAGAAGACAACCGCTAGGAGGAGACAAAGCCTGTTACAGGTGTTAGGAGGAAGAAGGAGACCTTCCAAGTTGTGTTAGTTCCAGGTCAGGTCTGACCTGCCCGCTCCAGAAGCCAAATTTATCTGAGTTTTTCATATTTTGTCAAATTTACTTGAATTTTGTGCAAATTTATCTAAGTTCTGAATCAAATTTATTTGAGTTATAGACAAATCTATCTGAGTTTTTTGCTATTTATTCGAGATCTAGACAATTTTTTTTGAGTTTTTGGCTATTTATTTGAGTTCTGATATAAATTTATCTACGTTCTGAACAAATTTATCTGAGTTTTTGGCAACTTTATTTGAGTTTTTTGAAAAATATAGCTTAGTTTCTTACAAGTTTATCTCCATTTTGAAGATTTTAATTAAGTTTTTGAACTAATCTTTCTGTGTTTTTGGCAAATTTATTTATATTTTCTTAGACCTATTTGTGTTTTTGAAATTTATTTATATTTTTTAAAATTTATTTGGATCTTTTAAAATTTATTTGCGTTTTTTTAAATTTATCTACGTTCTTTTGAAATTTATTGCTTATTTTTTTTGAAATTATTGCATTTTTTGAAATTTATTTGCGTTATTTTGAAATTTATTTGTGTGTTTGTAGAATTTATTTGAAAATCTCATTAATGGGATTCCATTAAGCGTGGATAATTAAATGGTAGTTGACCATTATTAGTGGGATATCCCACCAATCATGGGATATGATTTAAAGAAATGGTAAATTAGACAATTCAGGTAGTGAAAAGTGTGAGAGGGACCTTTGACTGCATGACTTTTTTTCGTGGACTGATTGTAACACAGTGATGCTCCGAGGGACCTCTGGCCAAAGCCCCCTTTTAATTATACTAAAGTCTTAACAATTTGATTAATTGGCAAGGCTTTGACTCAAAAAATATCTCCCATTTCATAATCGTACCAAGAAGAAGTAAATGCAATATAAAATGTCTTTTTTATGTGATATTTCATAATTTGGTTGGATTAGAATGGTGTAATAGGAAATTATATTGTTGTTATAGTGAGCCGAGCAAAAGGAAAACAGTAAAATATGAAAGGCCGTAATTGGTAAAGGGCCTCAACACCAATTGAAAGTAAATCAGTAAAGGGCACATAGAGAGATAGAAACGGCCTTATTCTACCATAAAATTTGGGTTTTAGCTGCAGAAAAAACCACCGCTAAATTCCTTTCTGTTTGCCGCTATTTCTCACTTTTTTCTAGGAGAGAGAGACCCTAGGGCTCGTGGATGGCTAAACAATCTGTAGTTGTTGGGTTTCCCATGTGGGATAGTGGGGGATTCTTTTCCCTCGTTAAAAAAAAGTTTCATCCTTCAAAACCAACACTGCCCGTTTGGTAATGTTACTTTTAAATAAAGTAAAGTGAAGTGAAATAAAGAGTGAGAATAAAATATAAGTGGGTTATGATGGTATTTTACTTTTAATTGTTTGAGATGGAATATTTTTTTACTTTTTGTATAGGGAAATGGAGTTTTTTTTGTCTTTTAGTGAATAAATGTAGTTTTTTTTTTTTTGAAAAAAGATGGAGGGAGTTTTGAATTAAAGTGCTTTTGATTTAATACTTAACTTTACTTGACTTTACTTTACTTGACAAGTAAAGTTACCAAAAAGAAAAGTAGAAATTTATTCTTTCCAACTACACACAAAGGTAGAGGGTAGATGCAGGGGCGGCCCTGAGTTTTCGGGGGCCCTAGGCGAGCTCTTAAAGTGTGGCCCTATCCGTATACCCACCAATAAATGAAAAATAAATAAAAAATAAAAAAATTTATTATTTAATCGAAAATTAAGTCTAAACTCCTTACCTACTCTTACCGAATCAAAATTGTGTTTCACATTAACCAATTAACACCAAAATTCAATTACAAAAAACTAAGCACTTCTGAAAAACTACTAGTCTTCTTACATTTCTAGCTGTGAAATCACTAATTAAGTCTTCATAATCAAGCTTTTCTACCAAAGAATTTTCAATAAATAACATAGTTAATCCATTTAATCTTTCTTGGGACATAGTTGATCGAAGGTAAGATTTGATCAACTTTAGCTTTGAAAGGCTTCTTTCTGCAAATGCAACGGTAACTGGTATAGTCAGCAGAATTCTGTATACAACCCATGCATTTGGAAAACAATTATTCCGTGACTTCAAATGATTTATAGTTGGTGTTGATAGTTGTCTCATTACAGATCTTGTTTTAAGACTAAAATATTTGGACTTCATAAAACATTTGATTTTTTCTAGATCTATGTTCAAAATCAACTACATGAAAATATAGAGGGTAGGATTGTAAGGCTGACTACAAAGCGGAAGCCACATTATATATTTATATAATGTTTAACTGTTCAAGCATACCATGGGTGTCGGCCATTAAAAGTAATTGCATGTGCAACCTAGTCTACATATAATAAATCCACAGACACGACCATTTATCAAAAAAATCTTAACTACTGAGATTTCTTGCCTAACGGTTAGACTTGGGGCCCCCATTTTGGGCCAAAATTTGGGGCCCCAGCCCACCGCCTGTGTGGGCTATCCCAGGGCCACCCCTGGGTAGATGTAAGCGCTAGCTAAGCTCACCATTAAACATCAAACCCACTTTCCATTTATCCATTCTCAATGCCATTCTCTTTGTTGGAGATCGATAACTTAGGAAAGAAAGAAACACAAAGAAAGAGACATATGAGGAGCTTGATGTTGACCAAACATGCAAATGGATATAAAGTTAATAAGAAGGTGATTTTATTTAATAGATATCAATATAAAGTTAATAAGAAGGTGATTTTATTTAATAGATATCAATATATCGAAGTAGACATCAATATATAGAAGACCCTCATGATTCCATTTTGCTCTACATCCTCAGCTCGAGTCCTTCAAAGGGGTATAATCCTGAGGGTGTGCCGTGCTTGGTAGGCCAGGGTGGTGAAGTGGGTGAGGAAGTAGGTGATAGTTAAATGTGTAGTGACTTGATTGATTGTTGATCACGGTGATTCACACTTTCGTACATATTTTTCTGAACACTGAGGGAGTCAGATGTGGGAGGAATCCATGTAATGAGTTGCTCTAATTATTTCCCAACAATTGGTATCCACCAACCAACAAATGGTATAAAAGCCCAACAAAACAGAGAGGAATTGAATTGGGATTGTAGTGTCACCAGTGCTGATAAGGTTGGAATGCGAAAAGGCGAGAGAGCTTCAAAGGTGAGGCTTGACAAATTATGGAGGATTTCACCACCAACTAGCCTTTAGCTCAAAGTACTTTGACGTCAGACACCCTTCCTTAAATTAAGGTTGAAAAACTTGTGACTCGGCGTCAACTTGTCCAATGCTAAAAAGATTTACTCGGATTGAGTCAATGTGGGGAATCATGAGAGTCATATTTTTTTTAAAATAGTATTAAAGATATTTAAAAATAAATCCATTACTTATAAAATATAAAAATATATGTATTTACATGTATTTATGATAATCAATCCAAATCAATAAATTTATATTGGTAAGAAAAGTACTGCAATATGGAAAATAAAAGAAGAATATTGCAGATTACATAATTTATTAGTCCAAATATAGAATGTAAAAGATTAAATATAAATTACATTACAATGATCATTTTAAAATTATTGACTCTAAATCTCGTGCATAATTACTTATAAATAAACTTTAATTGTTTAAGATTAGAGCAACCTATTAAATGATCCAAAATACAAATAACTTATTAAAATGAGATGACTTAGCCAAGTTACCCCTATTTTTGACCCGGTTCTTCATTAAAACGAGATGACTCAGGAGAGTCAAGAGTCAATTTGGAGAGTTTCCCAACCATGCTTTAAATGAAGAATCTGTTAATAATTCGTTTGCCTCCAGTTATGGTGGAATTGAGATCCATTTTTCCTTCTCTTTCTCTCCAATATTGAGTACTGATTTTTTATTTTTTATTAATTTTTTTTTATTTTTTTGGGTTGGGGAGTGGGGGTTTATTGTTGATGATTCAAAGTTTGATGACCAATCAATGGGGTTTAGTAATAGATCAATATTTACACATATACAAAGTGGATTGTGGTGTTTATTAATATTTTCTCCGCATGTGGAGCTCGTTTAATTAATCCAAACCTCTAATCTAGTTGGGAAAAGCCTTGAAGAAGGATAACGACCCTATTTCAGGCAGGCTCAATGGACAACGGGGATGGGATAGCTATTGGATGGTTAGCACACCCTATATTTTGAGATAAAGAAGGGCATGAACTTTTTGTACGCTGTATGCCTCCCCCCCCCCCCCCCCCCCCCCGAGCACACACACACAAAACAAAACAAAAAAAAAACCGACTTTGAGTTTCTCACTCATGTTATAATGAGAGGAGTAGAAACTCTATAATAGAAGCTAGCCTCACTATAAGATTGAATATATGATTAATCATATCTTGGATCTTATATGCTCAATTCAAAGTGAGACCAACTACTATTATATTAAGATTTGGGTAGATTCCTTAATGGGGAGGATGTTTAATTACTTTGAGCAATTCAAATATTCAGCAGGTGGATTGCACTATGGAGTTCCACACCACTCATGTGAAGTATGTGTGAGACACTCATAGGATAAGGACTCATAATTAATGCATTATCATATGATTTATGCCTTCAATGTGCACCTTTTGATGACTATATGAATGGTTACCAATTAGGGTTGCAAACGGGTATCCGATTCTCCGATTACCCAAAAGTTTCGACCCCCAAAAAACTGAGTTTGGAACCTATCTAATTTAGGTTTCAATTCATAAACGGGTCCGGATCTGGAATCTAATTTACGTTCTGATTAATAAACGGGTCCGGTTCTGGGTCCATATAGGTTCCGACCCGTGGACTAGGGACCCGGCATATAAGTCTTTGATATTGCAATTTGTAATTTAAAACCAACTCTTTTTTGACATTCTTATGTATAATACTTTATGTTATAGACTTGATGCACTGTTATAAGTTGAATAATATGCTTATTTTAAGAAAAAAAATGAAAATTAAAGAGAAAATAGAATTGATTTTGGAACTAGATTTGAGTCCTTTAGGTGGAACTGGTTTTGAAACCGGATTCGGGTTTTCTTATCGAAATCGGGCCTGGAACCGGCAAAACATGTTTCAATTCAAAACCGGATCTGAAACCAGAACCGTTATTTAAAAACGGGTCTAGGCTTAGGTCCACTATGGTTCCGATCCGGAACCATCCCGTTTGCAACCCTACTGCCAATCTTCTCCTCTCTACCATTCATGCCTACCACAATAATCGCTTCCCACCAAAGATCACAAACGACCAATCAATGCATTTTGATCGATTAATTTTGTGCAAATCAGTTAAAATGTGATCAATCTGGCATGGTCATTCTTTGATTAGAATGAGATACAACTAAGTTAAAAAACAATGAGAAAATGATTATTTTGAGTGGGTTGGATTCATTGCGATGGGCCATATTATTTTCATATCTTAAATGCTCTTACAAAAGTTTGAGAAATTATGTCTTTGAAAGTTTTGAGGTTTTTGCCAATCTAGGATATCTCTTCGGAACTTTATTAAAAATATGAAAAATATAGATCATAATTAGTAAAAGGTCAATTAATACAAAATATATTAGTTGATTACTGCTTGCCCTTCGAAAAAAAAAAAAATTCCTGGATCAGCCATTACTGGTAGTCTTTCCTGTTGCCACTAACCATATGTTTTTTTTTTTTTTGGTAATGTTAATGATATTATAAAGAGGGACATTCTTTGTTAAGTCTCTAATGAATGACGGGGATCGAAAAACCAAAGGTTGTGATAATGTTATCGGATATGAATTTTCATTCCCTAGAGAGAGATCACTATTCCGTTGATTAAGACAATTAGATTTTACATATTAAGATTGAGGATTCTGACTACCATCGAAATCGATGGGTCACGGTCGCCAATCTTGATAATAGTCATGACTCCATCTTTTGACTGTTGTTAAAGAAAGAGAATGTAGGTTCTTTACTTGTCTATTACTTTGTCAGCAATGAATGATGATTTTTTTTTTTTTTGTTAAATATATAGGTCGAGAAACATGGGTTTTAAAATTTTTTTATTTTATTTTTATTGCTAGCAGAGAATTTCCAGCCCTTTGGGCTGGACTAATTCCTCCGGGCCCATAGGGAAGTCGGGTAAATTCCCCTGTAGCCCCAGTGTGGTAGTACAGTTTCGAACCTACAATCTCCGAGTGTAAACTGTGGTCCTAGGCCAACTGAGCTACCCCTTGTGGTTAAAATGTGTGTTTATAACAATGGCCAATCCACGACATAGAAAATGAGATAGTTATATTGAAATTCAAGCAAATAAATAAAAATGAATATAAAGAAATAAAAAGGAGTTGGTGCCATAGATATTAATAGGAGATCGGCCTCATTCCCAAGGAGTAGGGACCTCCTTCAAATCCTTTGGAAAATGAGGATTTAAAGTCAAAATAATGATGCAAATGAGGCAAATGTGTGATTTTGAGGCTACAAGTTACTTGAGATTGACTTGTGAAGTGATATGAAGAAATATCAAATGGATCTAGTTTGATTGTTTTGTTGTCTAACTAAGCTATGATAATGAATTTTGAAATCATACAATAAATCTAATTATTATCAGTATTTTAATTTCAGAATTAGTCTTTAGTCCCTTTAATCATTGGGTCATTTGAATTTCTAGGAAAGGGAGATGGAGGAAATAAAAGATAATCTTTTTAGCATTGATTGCTAATTGATTTTTTTAATGGATTTTTGGATGAATGAGCTAGAAGGGCCTAATTAAGGATGTTGTTTGAAATTTATATCTAATTAAGGATGTTGTTTGAATTTTATATAAAATTATTTTGTTAATATTATGGGATTAACACAACTTTTTTTTACATTACGTGGGTATCCTTGGATTTTTGACCTGCTAAATCCACACAAAGGATTAACCCAATCAAAAAGGGAATCAATCGCTTACTTCCGCTTTTCTAAACCCAAAAAAGACCAGATAAGAGAGAGAGATAGAGATTATGGGATTAACACAATTTTTTTTTTTTTTTGCATGACATAGGTATCGTTGAGGTTTTTGATCCGGTTAACCCACACAAAGGATTAACCCAATCGAAAAGGGAATCAATTGCTTACTTCCACTTTTCTAAACCCAAAGAAGACCAGATAAAAGAGAGAGAGAGGGATATGATGCAAATGATGTGCTTAAAAATTGTTTCCATAATTTTTGTCCTGTGAGAGACCCGGGGGCCGGACTCGAGGTGGCGTGACTGGTCCACCATACCACGTGCTGGGCCTTCTCAAATAATCACTACTGTAAAAGTTACAAGAGTTGGAATATGATCCAAGCCAGAGTGTTATGATTTTTTTTATGCTTTGTACCTCACAAGACTCCAAACGTCAATGCAACATGCAATCCAATGCATAAATGTAATTACAAAGTAGAACAGGAAACTGAAGAACAGTTCCTTATTATCATTACATTAATAGAAATGATGAAAACGACAATATATGGCAGGAAAATGATGATATATGCTTTTCATCACTGCTGCTCTGCCTTTCACTGATTTAATCATTGAATTAAAGGATCATGGGTCTTCTAGAAAAGAAAAGAAAAAGATGATAGATATAGTTCGTATATATAACTGGTGCCTCTGCCCTGGACAGCTTTAGAGATTAAGTTAACCTGTAAAATAAATGAAAGGAACTAAAATTAATATTTGCATAAAACTTTCAACATATAAAGTTATCATCCAAATTTTACTTTAATAAAAGTTGGCGCTCAATTGGATTAGACATATAATGTACATGCAATCAACCTATAGCTTTTTTTTTTTTTTTTTGGTTAAATATGGAATCAACCTATTGTTGTGGCAACTTCAATAGCTGTGACAATTGCATCCATAGAATTCATGAAAAACATGTTATATGATCATTTTGAATTTAAGAATGGCAGACCCAAACCTAAAAGCTGTGTTTTTGTCCATGAGAAGCAGCTTGAGAAGGGATAGCATGGCCCTTATTTGTCTTATTTATAACATGTCATTAGCTTTCTTTTCAATAAAAAAAAAAAAGACTTGATCTTTTGCTCTGGGAGCATCTGCTATTGGGCACATGTAGTTTGTGTGAGTTCTGTAATTTAAAACTCGGACTGGGCCCTGAGTTTTTATTCAAATCATTTGGGAGGTGGGTTTTTTTATCAAATAGTTGAGAAAAAGAAGGATAGAATCATGGGAGCGATCGAATCATGGTAGAAGATGGAATTTAGGTTTGGGGTTTTGACTAATGTGACGTGCAAGGAATCTAGAAAGGAATTTAAGATTTGGGAAGGTGTTGAAAGCGGAAGAGAAAGAGACTTGGATATAAAAGAATAAGACTACTAGGCCAGGTCATGTATAAATCAACTCGGCCATGGCCGAGTCCAAGTTGACTCAAACTCGGTCGAGTTTTAATGCTGGCCAAAATCTAATATGCAACCCAAATTATTGGGATAAGATTTTGATGATCATAACCATATCAGTCATGTACAAAAATTGAAATTAGTAACCCTGGAGGACCTGGACTAATAAATGGGATCAAATGTTTTCCTTCTAATCAATTGACGGACAGGATGCAATTAAGAGAGAGAGAATTTTGTAGAAGCGGCTGGGGGTTGCCATATTTCAGCTACTTGACACTCATAAAGACTCGCAATTGCAGATAGCATATTCTCATTCTTTAATGATGGTGGTGGTGGTGATTTGGTAGGGCAAGCCTGTAGCTGTGTCCAGTTGATTTTGGCCCAGACTCGAATCATTGACACCCACATACATCAAAGTGAGCGGCAATGACAAGGATAAAACACGAGACAAGGAAAACTATGAGAGTAAACATTCGAAGCTTATGAGATTTAGGTGGATCTGACTTTAGATATTTTTTATTGGGTAGGAAAAATGTATGGGCCCTGACGAAGAGAGAAGTAGCTTTCTGCTTTAAATAGACTGCCATTAGATCGAAGAGTAGCGAAGCTGGATCCTTTTGGCAATGTTTATTCTTTCGCGAAGTAAGAGTAAAATATGGAAAAGTAATCTCAGATTGGATTTAAGGATGATTAATATATCAAATCTCCTTTAAAAATATTAATTTTTTTTTCAAAAAATAAATTATATATATATAATTATTATCTTTTTTATTGATTTGATATTTACTTTACTTTACTGTGTTAATAAATTATTCAAAAACACTAGGAGACGAGTAGTATTACCTCAGTTTCATCAGTTGTTCCCTCCATAGTACCCATAATTGGGGATGGGCACTCTGCCTGACTCAATATAGTTCACATCCCTTATCAGTATTTCATAGTGTTTCTTCACTTCCTCAGCCGATTTTCCTCCCACGGCCCTGGCTATGTTCTGCCAGCGGTCCGGGGTATCCCTGTCATATTTCGCCAATGCCTTCTCGAACAGTTTGTTCTGTATCGGCGTCCAAGGTGAACCCTGCAGAGAGCCGGATGCCATTCTCTAAACACACAGGAAAAACAACTACTACAGATATATGGGTTTTGATGCAAATCTGTAACAAAGCAAGGATAAAGTTAGTGCAGGATGAGTAGGAGTGTATGAATGCAAGCAAAAAGGACAAGCAGCAGTTGATGGAAGAAGAAGGGCAGTTGAATCAGTTAGCGTAGGGAAGGTGAGGAGCGTGTGTAGTAAATGGTGTGCTAGAGAAAGATGGAATGAGTGCTCATGTCAATCGATGATAGTATGAGCAGAGAAGACTGCCTGGAGTTCTGCTTATAAACAGGAGGGAAGAGTGGCAAGTTGGGTCCAGTTGGCGAATATCTTTGAGAAAGGGTTAGAATATGGAGCAAGAACCACAAGTTTCAGCTGTGAAGGAGAATAATAGGCTGAGAATCAGGATCACAAGCCGTTTTTTCATCTTTTATTTGTCCTCCCTCCCTCTCCTTTTGCCTTGGGGATTTAACCGGAAAAATAGATTAGGTGACCACCATACGGAAAATGTAATTTGAAGTACCCTTGCACCAAATTAGTCATTTTTTCTCCGAAAACGTATTTTTTTTTAACATTAGGGTCCCTATCGACTTTATTTGCAATGTTAAGGGTCGATTGAGACCCTATGCTCCATCTTAACCTTCACAGAACTCCCATTTACTTTGTTTGTAGGGCCTCAATTGACGTTTATTTATAATGTTAATGGTCTCTATCAACCCTGTGGCGTACGCTTATAAATGCACGAAATTCATCTCTCATTCTCTGTTCTTGGAAAAAAAACGACCATGCTGAACTTGCTTCCCCTCCGTAGGATATTCCCACCTCTTGAAGACCATTAAAGCCACATGTCATTGTTTGGTGGAGAACATTAAAGTGCATATGCAATTGTTTCGGGCATACCAATGTAAATGTAGAGTTTGTACTTTGCCCTAAAACATGATTTTTTTTTTTTTTTACTTTTCAGAAATCCTTTTCATAATTCCTAGTTTCATATCACCATGGCTAGATAGAGGACCACTAGGAACCACTGTGAATACGCCTGGCAGCTGATGTGGAGTCACAGTTAACGCTGAGGAAGAAGAAAGAAACAAACAAAAGAGAAAATTGCGCTTCCAAGCCCTAAAATGTATGAACGGGTTGAATGCAGGGTCGCTAGGGACCCTTAACATTAAAAAAAAAGGTCGATAGGGACCCTAGTAGAGAATGTTAAAAAATATTACGTTTCAGGCAAAATGACTGATTTGGTACAAGGGCACTTAAAATTACCTTTTTGGTATGGTGGTCACCTAATTTATTTTTTCAGGTAAAATCCTCTTTTACCTTTTTTTTTCTTACAACTTTACATAGATATTGAGGAGAAAATCATTCGCACATTACAAGAAGATCTAATGGGTTGATATTTTGTAGACCCTAGTTCTATTTCAGATCTTTTGATGCCCCATGATTGGCAGGGCCCAAGCTGGGCTGGACAAGGCAGTTTGCACCATTTTCTATGCGGATGGTTCATCTGAATAAATATCTATATATAAGGAGTATTTAGATACATGCAAAATGAAAGAATTGCTGGTCCCAGATGGGTGTCGGAACCGAACTCGCCGAGAACCTTGTGTATTATAGTATGAGATAGGTCCCGTGAACTCGCTGTGAATGTTCTCGATCGGATCTACCAGATGATCAAGCAAAGGTTCTCATCTCTCTTATATAGAGCAATCCCTAAGAGTCACGACTACTATAGACTCTACCCATTCTGGAATCCTATATCTCCTAACCAGCGTAGAGATTCTGCCAAACCAAAAGTCTGAACTCGATCCAAACTCTACTACCAAGAGTTTGATCATTTTCTGACTCAACTAGATGAAAGACTTGTTGGGAGTTCATCTGTAGCACGCCGCCGGGCTCGACTTGGAGTGGGCACCATGGCAGTCAGGCCACACAATTTTTCAACATAAAAAATAATAGTTAAAGAATTTTGAATATTTTTACCTTTCATATGCATGAAGCAAAATATTAGAATAAAGTGCTACTCAATAGATTTTCTCATTTTTTAAGTTTTAGCGAACCCTAAAAAGTGCTTGGCAATTTATAAGGCTTTTACTGGATGTAATGGAAAAAAAAAACTGTAGCTAGAAATGATTGACTTAATAAAGGACATAGTAATTAATAATCACAGTGTAGCCATTTTATGGTAGAAATTAAAATGGGACTGATGTAATGTTGAACAGTAATGTAACATGGACCTAATTAACAAACTGAGTTGTCTAATGTAGCCAGATATGCGAACTCTAATTGAGAAGGAAAGTAACCCCAAGGGGTTGGCCGAGTGGTCAGGACCACGGTTCCTCCCTCTTCCGGAGCTAGAGGTCTTGGTATCGACCCTTGGTTCCCCCCTCTTTAGGATCCGAAGGTTGAGTCCACTAGTGCTACGACCTAGGGGCCATAGGGGTTTTACCTGGCTTCTCTCTGGTCCCGGAGGGAATAGTCCAGCCCAAAGAGTTGGGAACTCTCCATTAGCAAAAGAAAAATTGGAAGGAAAGTTCCCAAAATCAACTATACCAAGATAAAAAAAAAATAAAAGGTGAAAGTAAATTGTAGAAGATTACTTACCCCAAATTCTCAAACCTCAATTTTAAACACTTAAATCATTTTCGGTGAATCCTAATTGATAGGGAAAGTCCCAAAATCAACTCTATTGAGATCAACGAGTAAATAAACAAAATAAAAGGTGAAAGTAAATTGTAGAAGATTACTTACCCCAAATTCTCAAACCTCAACTTCAAAAGCACTTCAATCCTTTAGGAGAAATTCCATGAATCCTAATTGATAGGAAAATCCCCAAAATCAACCATATCGAGACCAACAAATAAATAAACAAAGAGTGGTGCTATTGGCACCACGAATTTTTCTCTCCTCACCGCATTAGAATACAAAAAAAAAAAAATTTCCCTAAAATACCCTTCCTCCCTCCTCCCTCTCTTCCCTTCCTCCTCCTCCCTCCTCCTCCCTCTCCCAGCCTCCACCCTCCCTCATCCCCTCCCCCCCACCCGCCCCGGTCGCCGGCGGCGGAAGCCCCGGCCGGCCCCCTCTCCCTCTTCTTTCTCTCTTCTCCCTCTCTCCCTCCCTCTCCTTCCCTCCCCTACTCTTCTTCCCCCTCCCCCTCCCAGTCGCCGGCGGGGAGGGAGATCGGGCTCCTCCGACGAGTCGGACGAGAACCCATCCACCTCCGTCCGTCGCCACGCAGACTACGACGGAGAAGAAGAAGACTCATCTTCTCTCCCTCCTCTCCTCCAACGCCTCCCCAAAGACTTCGGCATCGCTCCCGACGACGAAAACAACGACTCCCATTTCTCCTCCGGCACCGTCGTCTACAGACCCGACCGCGCTTCCCTCCCCCGCCGCCCCACTAACCCTCCTTTCTCTGATCTCGGCCGTTCCGTCGCCAGAAAGGCCCCCCAGGAAGAGGACCCATGCTCCACTTTCCTCATCAAATCTACTGCTCGTTCCAGATCCATATTGCGGAGCCCGAGGGAGTCGTTGTCGGGGACTGTGATCCGCCGCACTCGCGGGGCGTCTTTCGGATCGGGATCGACAATGGAGTTTGGGTTTTTGGGAGGGGAGGAGGGATGAAGCGGTGGAGACCATTCAGAAGCAGCAGCAGTCGAGGAAGATCTCGGTTGGTTCGATTCCTAATAGTGTCACGAAGGAGGACCCCTCGACCAAGTATGAGCTGCTTAATGAGGGAGGGTGGGAGAGGGAGGGAAGATGAGGGAGGATGGAGGCTGGGAGAGGAAGGGACGATGAGGGAGGAGGAGGAGGGAGAAGGAGGAGGAGGGAGAAAGGGGGAGGGGTAGTTTAGGGAGATGATTTTTTTTTTTCGCGGTGGGAAGAGCAAAAATCGCGATGCCAATAGAGCTCCCCATAAACAAAACAAAAGGTAAAAGTAAATTGTACAAGATTACTTACCCCAAATTCTCAAACCTCAATTCAAACACTTCAATTCTGTATGAGAAACTCAATCTAACAATAAGGAGAAGACAAAATTACAATCAGAAGCAAATTTATTGAAAGATAGAAAACTCACCAAAATCCAAACAAATCCGTCTCTCTAGTTCCTAAATTCTAACAGGTAGCTTTCTAAATAATTGGAACCTTTATTCCATAATGAGTCCTAAATTAATTACATGAAATAAAATAGCTACTTGTTGAAAATATAAGTTGTTCTTACTTTAAAATACATGTGGCCATAACTAAAAAAATACTTCAAAATAAAAACCGTGTTGCACTCTATATTGGGCATCCAAATCTGGTAGGGAAATGGGCTCCACATGGTCCTTGCATTTCTATGAATCCAGATCCTAAATTGTATTTCTACGAAACATGCATAGGTATATTGTTTCATCCAATTCTAAATTGTCAACCGTACGTGTAAAATATCTTGCTTGATTTTCTCATTACAAAAAAGCAATTTAAAGGGGCGCATTAGGTGAAAAGAGATTTTTTACGGTTGACGATTTATGGTAGAGCAAGAGGTCGTTTTATATGGTGTGGGATAAAAGAAACAAGTGGAGAAATAAAAAAAAAAACGCTAGGTTTAAGAAGGTGTAGCAAATCAGGTGGCCTACATGCCACAGGTCCTATATAAGATCTAGCATGTCAAAGGCTAGGAGAGATTAATTAGGATTTCCATTAAGATAGGGCTTAATATGTTGAGATAAGATTAGGATATATCTATACTTAGCGGATTGGATAATATCCTCACAAAATCAAGACTCCAGCCATGATTACAAGAAAATCAGCAGGAGATGGTTCATTTCCGATCCTATCCTAGAGTACAAGAACTATAAACTCAATTCACTAAGTAGATCGGATCAATTAAACTTCGTCAATAAACTCACTATATCCTGTAATTGTGAGACAGTCCCATCATCAGAATAATTGAACAATTTTTACCGCAAATGATTTTTGTCCAAGTGATTCATTTCCTTATATATTTTCATTAAGTGATTCATTTCTTGCCCTAGTTTACAAGAACTAGGAAGTAGCAGTTTGTGAATTGGTTCCTAAAAATTTAATCCTTATCTTATCTGCAGATGAAACTTTAGCCTCAAATTCCATGATTACAATCACAAAAGCTGGCCCCCTCTTTTTAGTCCCTAAATTTGGGTTCTATATTTACAATCATAAAAGATTGCTCGTGAGTGAGAGTGAGAGGGGTTTGCAGTGGTTCCTCGTATTTGTAAGGCGAGAGAATAGCGAAAAGACTATATGCCCTTGTAAGTTATAACAAACTTTTAACTCTTTCATCACTCTCGTTATAACAGGGAGAAGAACATTGGAAAAGTTGTAAATAATACCTTCTGCGGTTAACCATTTGGCCTTACAACAACCTTCTCAAAATAACCAATTTTGTTTTTTCGGCCCTTTTTGATATTGGATTATTTTTTTTTGGGGTTTTGATCATACAAGGTATAAAATATCCTATATTTCTTGAATTGGTGTTGACCAAAAGTATATCCCAAATATGGGTATCATACAGAGAGCCTCTTTTTTTTTCCACTTTTACCCTTTTTATGCGATATTGCAAATATTTGCGATATCGCATAAACTGAAGAGTCATTATATGAGCTGCTCGTTTTCCCTCCGTTTGCAGCAAAAAGCAAGTCGTTTTCCCTCATTGTTTTCCTGTGGCTGTCTTCATCTTTAGAGGAGGTTCTCAAGAGGATGAAGCAATCACTCTTTCATTTCTCCAAAGGCATTCAGATGATTCTTCTTACACAATATTTGGACATGTTTGGAATTTTTTGTATACACTGTCAAATGTTATGTTAAAAATGGTTGGGCATTGAGACACCAAAAACTTATGGTCATGGAGATACTTTGGAATTTATTCTTAATTTTTTTGTTTGATTGTATTAGATGAACAAAAGATATGAAAGATGAAGACAGCCACATGAAAATAATGAGGGAAAACGACTTGCTTTTTGCTGTAAACGGATGGAAAAAAAGGGAGGGAAAACGAGCAGCTCATAATATAATGACTCTTCATTTTATGCGATATCGCAAATATTTGCGATATCGCACAAAAAGGGTAAAAGTGGAAAAAAAAAGAGGCTCTCTGTACGATACCCATATTTGGGATATACTTTTGGTCAACACTATTTCAAAGAATACAGGGTATTTTATACCCTGTACGGTCAAAACCTCATCTGTTTTTTTTTTTTTTTTTTTTTTTTTTTTTTTTTTTTTTTTTTTTCTGATAGCATAGGAATTCGCCGACCCTCCTTCGGTTGATCATTGATAAACCTAAGGATACATAGAACTACCCACTAGCCCTATATATCGGTTAAGGCCTTAAACCGATATATAGGGCTAGTGAGTGATTCTATGTATCCGTAGGTTTACCAATAATCAACCAAAGGAGAGTCGGCGGGTTCCTATGTAATAAAAAAAAATCCTTTTTTGAGTGCATGCAGAACGCTGTTTTAATAACAAGAAAGTGGACCCGGTGTGGAATTTGATTTTTCCATGGAAAACTAATAACACTAACGCTCAAATATTTTTTTTTCATGGGGCCCATCTTGAGTCAATCTTTCATATTATAAACTGTAGCTCAAAATCAACTTTTTTTAGACATTTTTATATTTAATCCTTGACGTAGTAGACTTGATTCACTGTTGTAAGTTGAATAATATGCTTATTTTAAGAAAAAAATAATAAAAAATTAAAAAGAAAGTAAAACCAGTTTTGGAACGAGATTTCGATCGACTAGGTGGACCTACTTCCAGAACCGAATCCAGGTTTTCCATCGGAATTTGGTTTTGAACATACAAAATAGGTTCCAAGTTGGGAATTAGACCCGGAGTCGTTATTTATAAATAGGTTCGGGTCCGGATCTAGTATGGTTCCAACCTAAAAGTGTCTGGTTCGCAACCCTATCTTCAAGTGTGCGGTAGAGTACAGCCTGATCAAGAATCATCAAAGGACACAAAACTACAAAATAACAATATGATAGCGTGGAGGTCTAAACTACTGTTCATGGGCTCAGGCCAAATTAGCTTGATGAGATATTTCAACCGGCCAGTTAATTAAGAGATTCTCCATGACAATTGTTATATGGCGTTTCATCCTAATTAAATAACTAACAAAACAACCCGTGATTAGCACGAGCATGTTCACCAATAACTTAAAAGTATATTTACTGATTTATTAGGAAAAACTCAGATTATGCAAAATCAATCATCAAATACTCATGACAATGATTTGGTGATTATAATAGGGATAGAACTAAAGTCTTGTAAAAAAGTGGAAAGTGGGAAGAAAAGGTGGTTATATGAAGTGGAGAAGATGAGTGGTTACAAGTTGAAAGTGGAGATGAGTAGTTACATCTTAAAAGTGCAGGGTTATAACTCCGTGTCAAAATCTATAGTTATGGTTAAAATTGACTTAAAAGCCCTTGGCTTTATAAATGCTTCATCTCCAGCCCGACTTATTGAAACCGCATATCTGTGACCGACGTACAAGCTTTCTATCCGTGTGGTTCCTCCCTTTCCTATCGCTCATGATTGGATACAGGTCCACGCTCACTGGCACAAGAACAAATTTCTATCATATCTTTGCATGAGCGAGTGTTACTGGATAGTCAAAGTCTCACTTTCTCCCACAATCACAGAGTGATCCTCCACTTCATGAAAAAGGAGATCCGAATGTTCCTCCTCCTTTTATCCTTTTTCTTGATCTTTTCCTTTGTCCTAAACGACCTTTCAAAGGAGGTTATTATTGTTTTGCTGGTATAGGGACCAGTTAATATTCTAAAATCATGGTCCCGATCCAGATTCCCTTGTTAAATGAGAGGTTTCTGTTGAAGGGCTAATCAAGAGGTGGTCCAATCTAGATTTTATGTTGCTCCTCATTTTCCTGCCACATTTGATTGCAAATGATTGACTTGAGATCATCCACATCAGAGAGACTAGCTAAGAACACTCCAATCACACATCAAAAGACTAGGACATCGTCGGTAAGCGGTGACCGCAGCATAGTTACTCCAAGTTGCAGGGAAGGACCACAAATGTACCAATTTGCACATATTTACAGCCGTAGATCCCTTTGTCCTTGGCCCGATTCCCCATAACTGTTTGAACTCGTGCAGTCCAACTGCAAAACCAAGACCAGACCCAGATGAAGGCTCGACTCATAACTCATCCATTATTCTAACAAAAATAACTTAGAACTAGTTAGGGACATGTAGAATAACTTAGAAGTTAGAACTAGTTAGGGACATGGATGTGATCGTAAGAGATATCTTGTTCCTGTGTTCAAATCTTGTAATCTAATGGGGAAACCAGTCTTAGGACCCAGATCAAGAATATCATCGGGTCCAAATAGGATCCATGGATATAACCAAGGTCTTAACCCTTGGGTCCGAACCTCTCCATCATGTGTATACCATCGTGGTCCTGAGTCCTGACAGTTCCATCGAATTAAATATTATTTCACTGAAGTAGAACACATCAGAGAGAATGACAGTCGACAAGAGAGAGGGACACATTGATGATTGATAGGAGAAGGGAGCCAAGCGGCCACAGAGGTACAATTCCTCAACTTGTAGGAAAGGACCACAGAGGGATTGGTCTTGATTAAACTTTAGTTGAGAACAAGGGAAGAAGGACCACAGAGGGATTGGTCTTGATTAACCTTCAGTTGAGAACAAGGGAAGGACCACAGAGGGATTGGTCTTGATTAATTAACCTTTAGTTGAGAACAAGGGAAACGTTTCTTTCGGACATGAGATGATAATGATCATAATTCATAAATATCAACTGTACATGTTGCATATCACGGTCACTTTTTTTTTATCTTCTGAATATGAACTGTATGATGCATCTCAAGGCCACTTTTTAAGTATTGATTGTTAGAATTATTGGGTTTAAAGTGTGATCAGATGACCACGCGCCCATGTGGGTCCCCCACTTGGACGACCCAATCAATTTAGGCCTGCATATTTGTTAGACATCTTTAAAAATATCTTTGGTGTTTAAGGATAGTTACTGGCCTAATAGAGTAATCTAAGCTTTAAGAGGAATCAATACTTCTAACACTGATTCCTAGCAAAGGTGAATGATCACCTTTTCCATCTTTGAGAACCTTTCCTGTGGGCCTGTGCTGGTCGACCCTTTTGTTGAATGGGAAACAGTGGTTGGATGGATACAAACAAGCCACGCTATCAGAAAGAATAAAAGGTCGCTGAATGTTGTGATCCATCGTTCTGTCTAGCTAGGGTTCTTATCTTCAATATCTGTAGTGATCATGCAGTGACAAGAGGAAAACTAGACGGTTAATATGGTTTCATATTGAACGCTTTCTTTTATTTTCTAATTTAGCAATGTTCGCTGTTATAAGTCATGGAATGATTTTAATTATATGGAGAACAAAAACCAAACACAACAAGAAAATAGAACTTTACTACAAATGGCCACTAATTCAAAGAAGACAAAGTATTAAAGGACTACTCACGCTTGTTTGGCCACTTCACTTAGGGCCTATTTCTTTGTAAGAATTCTTGGAATTCATGTCTGTTGGAATTTGTAGAATTTGAGAAGCTGGAATTTTGAAATGCTACAAATTCTAGCATTCCTAAATTCTCCGTTTCTTTTTTACCTAGAATTCCTGCCTGAGAATTTCATGCAACTTGAATTCCACAAATTTCCAATTTTATGAGTACTCAATCTCTGCACATTGCAATGATCTTCATCCCATTCCTATCTTCCTTATCCAACATCTCCATCGTCATCATAGCTCGGAGCCGCTTGCCTCAAAGGAAATTGAGATCACAATGATGATGCCCCTACAAATCCTCTTGAATTGAATGCTGTATCACAGTTCTGTCCAAAGAGGTTGGATACATGAATTCCGGGGTTTATTCGGTCTCGATGTAAAAGGAGATGGATTTCTTGTACAAGCATTGAGGATGATGGTAGGGTTTTGAAAGATGTCAGATGAAAATGAAATTGAGATTAGATCAAAAGAAAGGTGTGGATTTGGGGGTTTTGGGTTTCATGGAACCAGATATATGAAAGGAGTGGAAAGAAAGAAGATAACCAGATCTGATTTTTTTTAGAGGTGCAGCGAAGAAGATGACCTTCCACCGTCAGAGAGAGCCGGAGTTCTAAGGAAGCCTCCCGAAATGCCAGAATTTCTAAATGCTGGAGCAAGGGCTAGCATTTGGGAATTCCACTTTTTTGGAATTCCAAAATGCTGCTTGCCTCAAATGCTGCGAATTCTAGTGAATGAACATAGAATTTCTGATTGGAATTCAGAAATTCACAGACAGCCTGAATTCCTGTCAGAAATGCTTGGAAAGAAACAAGCCCTTAGTAAGGTTGAGTGAAGTAAAGCCTCATTTCACTAAACAAGAAAAGACTAGGGGTCATATCAAGAGTACAAAATTCAAAATTTCTTCCTTCATTTAAAAGAGAGTAAAAAAGCAACATTCTCAGATCACTAAACACAAATATTCATCTACTTTTTACCCAAAAAGTCAAAAAAGTTTCTTATCAAGCCACTAAAAATAAATTTTCATCATACTACGGTGAGACCCCCTAATATTCTATTTTCTCTTCAATATTCATTTATCTTCACATCACCCTACAAGTATTTTCACCAAACAAAGGGCATCTATGTGCGGTTAGGTTTCCACAAAAAAACGGTGAGGAAAATCTAGTTGCTTTTTGCTGCCGCTTTTTCTGCAAAGAAAAGCACAAAAATAATTTAGGGACAAGTTTCGGAGCATATATATGATAGTTTGCTGCAAAGGAAATTTTCCATGTTTGGTGCGTGTCACGTCCCCAAATTGGATTTTTTAATGGTTCAAATTCCGAGACGTAACTAGTGAGGAAATCTGAGTCATTAGGACTCGAATGTAATTTCACCGCAACACTATACCCACAGGATATCACATGTGATGTAGCGGAAGCGTCTACGAGGAAGATCCACACGGAAGGTTGGTAGACAACCCTCTATTAACTAGCTTGTTGATTCAACTAGGAATACCAGGTAATAGGCATCAAAGTTCGTTGATTCAATAAAATACCGAAAAATTGGAAGAAACAAAGGGGAAAACTCCTCTGCAATTTTCATTCAAGATTTGTTCTGATGGCCATCAGGCTTACAAGGGGTATAAATATAACCCTAAAACGAAAAAGTAGCAAAATAACACGAAAATGCTTAAAATATTCAATTTTTCAAAAAATGGAAAAATTTGAGATAATGACACCACTGGAAAGTATTAATCACAACCAATTCAACGTAAAAAACAACAACATATTCTGACCTTCCTACTAAAAGTTATTACCGAAACAAATATTACCAAAAATAGAAAAAATGCACTTTTCTAGGCGTGAACAATGGAATTTGCCCGAAAAAGGCCGTGTGTCAGTGGCAAATGCCCTGAGTTGTGTTTATTGGTCCGTTTCCACCCAAAATACCATGTAATTTCACCAAAACGGACACTTCAAAAAGTTGCCCCAAAACCGCCAATTTACCTTATTTGACCTTACGTCGGTCCCACATTTTCATGAAATCAAAACCTTTCTACACTGCATCAACATGTGAGGATATAATGCATTCATTTCATCACATATTTAATTTTTTTTCTTGTGAAAGCATAGATGAACAGTGATAGTAGATAACTCATCTTATGAGTAAAAAGAGCAACTGCGGTCTCAAAATATTTACAACATAGGGTGTTTAAGTTTACAGCGTAAAAGAAAACAGTTTTATATACAATCCCAAAATAAAAGGCTCATCACACTATCCTCCAAAACTCTCCTAACTAAAGACCTTTGAGTTCAAGACATCCAACCACAGAGATGTTATCCCATGTGAGGAACTGTCCAAGCTAGATGATCACGAAATATCATTGGGAGTTCACTCACTCAATCCATGTGGAGTCTACTCATCCGTCTCACTCTCCTGGATGAAGGCAACGATGCATTCTCAACTGAGCAAGTAAATAGGTATAATAAACATAACTATGATGCATCATATGTAAATAAAACTGAAAATTATGATAAATATACATGAATGCATGAGACATGAGAGAATCAAATAAAGACACATCTAACAATGAATTCTAACAAATTGGCATTTATCCACATCAGCGGACAGGTGACTGTAAAGAGAGCATGGGTCATAATAAACATATGTAAGATCTCGGTCTCGCTTTTATTTTTTTTAATATTTTATTATATTTTAATTAGAATATTAGTATTATTTTAATTGAATGTATTTTAGTTATTTAAGTGGCTAGGATTAAGTGGGGCACGCGTTAGATTAGATGTGTGGATTGGTGAGTTGGGTTAATGGGTAGATGACCTGACCCGCAGTTTGACCCGACCCAATGACTTAAGCCCAATACTCTCTTAACCTAATCCCTATTTTAAACGCTCGTCCCTATCTCTTCCCACTAATCTACTCCTCCCGGTTCTTCTTCCTCGTCTTCTTCATCTTTCAACTTCCCAAGCCTCTACAACTTTAGGATCCAACCATCAGAATCAAGATCTGAAGATACCATCATTCCTGGTTCAACTTTCTTATCTCAGGTAACCTTCTCCTCAAACCATTAGGAGTAAATCTGTACTCTTAGGTTATCTTTTTATTGTTTTCAATGTTAGGTTTTGGGTAGGAATAACATAGATCTGATCACCTTGGCATTTCTATCCCATCTCTTGTGTCAGATTGGTATTAGGATTGTGATCGAGCGCCCCGGTAATCTCGGATTGGATATTGGTTAGGATCTGTTGCGTTTTCCTCAACCGCGAACTTCAGGCAAGTACTTAACCATAATTTGTAGATTTAATACTTGTGTTCTTCCTTGATTTGATTTGTGTGTTGATGCATATAGAAACCCCTTTTATGCCCTTGAATGTTTGATTTCACTATTGTTTCGATGAAACCGTGCATATTGATGATGTTCTTCAATTTTGGTAGATGGCAGCCCCTTATTTTCAGTTTGAAACCCTTTCTTTAATACCTTGGGATCATGAAATCATGTTTATCACTTTGAGGGGGGTCAGTGAGTGCCTGCTGTAATTCGATTTACCCAAGCTAGGGAGGACCAGAACTTGAACAGGATCTGAACTTGAAACGGTGAGGGACTTATGTGAGGCCCAGCTGGGCCACCAATGGTAATCAGGACCATAGATATTGTTATGGGGCCCGGGGCGACCTTGTTGGTGGGGGCTGATCTTGGCTCTTGATCAGTGGGACCCACTATCTGAATGTCCCAGCTTTGTTGGCGTCGAGCTTGGTTACAGAACTCGGTTCTGTGAAGAAGGCTAGGACCTGTAGCATATGGGAATAAAAAGGGAAGAGAGGGTGATGACCTGTTGCCCTCTCATGTGATGTGAAGGAATAAAGGGCAGAGATGGTGAATTGGTGATGACTTTATGACCTGATGATGTCATGGGATGTAGAATCCCATGTGACCTTATAAAGACTCAAGTACTGTTGGAGTAGTACTTTGACCCATTAGTTTTTAGATATTAGAAATAAAGACCCTGGTTGTTCTATAAAACTAAATTAGACCCCTTGGCTTATTTTATAAGGAATTGAGTTTGAAAAATGTTATAGGTGAAATCCTCGGGTTTTCTAAAATTATAAACTAAGATTGTTATTTCTTATTATTATTTACAAATTAATTTTGAATGGTATCTTTGATTTTTAATGAGTTAATATTATATGTTTATACTTTATCAAATAGATCATTGGACCTGAGTAAATACCGTCCGGGCAAATGGTATCTTACTAACGTGGGGTTTAATACTTCGTATAACCTCGGGGAAATCCTAGTGGATTTAGGCTCAACCCATCTTTATTGGAAAACCCTTAATTGGGTCTATGCACCATTGATCGAGAAAGGATGTGTTGACCTTTTATCAATTTAGAGATTCCTATGGTTATTAGGTATGAGACCTTATGTTTGACTTTAGGATTGGCTTGTGGTTATTCTTTGACCTTCAGGTTTGCATACATGATTGAGATTGATGTTGGTCTATTAGCTTCATACCCTATATTGATTGGATATGGACCGTGATGTGGCTTGGCAAGCGATTGAAAAATTGTAGAGATTTATTCGAATGATTTATCGATATTGATTGTGGATTGTTGTGCAGCCAGCCCTTCACTTTGACTTAGGTTTCTATGTCAGAGCATTACAGATCACTAGGTTTATTCTATTATGATATGTATATATATATGTACATCGATTGGGTCATAATTGAAAGACTGCAGTTGTAATTGGACGGTTGATCACCGATGTGAACGGATACTGTAATATCCGCATTGATTGTTTGACCGGTATTCCGGATTATCGATCGGTTTATGACCGCCGACGTAATTTAAATAGTTAGGGCTGACCACCCAAAGCAGTGGCATTGCTTCTGTGTGATTATTGTATTGCTCTATTGTGTAGATTGGATTTAGGTTATACGTTCTTTTCATCGTTGTCATATTGTTATTCTCTTATGATTATTACATGTCATTACTTACATTGATCTTGTGTTTTAATTATAAATTATGCTTTCGTACTTGCTGTTTACTTTATTTATTGGTGCATAGGTACCGATCCCTACCCTACTGAGGAAACGGAGGAGGATCAAACGTTTCAAGCGTTTGAGCCAGCTGACGAACCCGAGTGGAATGCCGGAGACGGTTTTGGAGCCGTCTGAGCCTGCATGAGAGAGAACATCATCTTAGCAATTCTCTAGATGAACTTTCTTTAATAATATACATTTCCTTAGTAATTATTTTATTCATTCTACAACTTTAATTATTAATGTTTATTTGATTTTCGTGTTGGATCTTATTTATGGTCATTGAATACCAATTGAATGAAGCTTCCGTTGCATTTAATGAAATTTTATTTGGACTCATCACGGTTTGTGATGTTATGTGGGTCCACTTTTGGAAGCTTGTGTTGTATTAAACACAGGAATTTGAATTTGTTTTGATTTTTCACGATTTTTCCCAATTCTTATTTTGGGGACGTGACAACATGATACCAGCTGGATACCCAACAAATCTCACAATGTGGCCATCTTATTTTACTCATAACAGGGGGTATCTGCAGTATAATCACTCTCATATATAGGGACTGAGTTGCAGCTACCCATAACATGTAAATACAATCTACCTTCACCGCGTCTAGTTATAATAAGACTGAAGCTAAGTGATACTGACTTAGGAATGACATATAGGTAAAACCAAATGTATTCTAATGAAAATAAACTCATTTTCTAAAAAAAAGTTTAATCTAATATAAGAGATACATATAGCATATTATCATAATCTTAACAATATAGATAAACAAGATATAAAATACGTGAACAGATCATAAAAATAATGAGGCTAGAAATGATGATGCATGACAGTGGAAAAAACGATAAAAGCCGATTCTAAAGTCTAGATTGTCCAAAAGCATCTCTCTTCAATAATGTGTAGCTTTAGGATTTCCATTCCTAGCATTACTAAGAATGATTAAATGGAAAATATCCATAGAGGAGTCAACCATAACACAATGCCGCCAATAAGGGCCTGTTTTGCAACTTCATCTTGAATTTCTAGGAACTCAAAGCAATGTAGTCTGTAATTAAGAAATATCAAAGGAGTGAGTAGTAAAGAATATGAGAAAGAGAGGTATAGGTGAGGCCTAACTTTCTTATGATTTGATTTAGTATAAATGGCATCTTAGCATCATGCCCGTTCCGATGGATCAATCTCAGTTCCTCATGTTCAAGTTATCACTCTTGGATCAGTAGCTCAACCTAGCAGAAAAAAAAGGTGAATATCATAAAATGATGAATCAAGGGATGATGTGAAATGAAAGCTTTGCCATCACCTTAGTAATACAAATCCTAAGGAAGCAAGGGTCAGGTCTATGTTTTCCCCTCGCTCCGGCCCTTAGTGGCCAGTGCACTCAACTATTAACCTTGCTTGACATTGTAGAACCTTTCTCTGGGATATTTCGTTTCCAATTCTAATCAACCTATCCACACTCAGCCTCTAATAACCCGACCTGAGGACCTTACCCATGGACCCGACCGAAACCTGGAAAAAATGGGGTAATAGGTTTACCGCCGATTATATTGGTGGTAAATCTGCAATTCAAGGTTTATGGAGAAACAAGCACCGGTAAACCCACATCCGGATACAGGACCCGCAACATTTGGGAAGCACTAGGGATGTAAATGGCTCCCCAATTCTCCGATTACCCTGAGGTTCCGACCCGGTTAAAAACCAGGTTTGGATCCTTATTAAGGCCCCGCTAAGTAAATGGGTCCGGGTCCGGTTCCACATTGATTTGGACCAGTGGACTCGGGACCTAACACATTACCTTAATTTTTTAGAATCTCTCCTTAAAATTAGGTTTCTTTTACATACCATTCTCTACCTAGACTCGGACCGGACCCGGACCCAAATCCATTCCCTATATGGTTCTGGTTCCGGATCCACCTTCTCCTTAACGGTTCTGGGCCCGAAACTAAGGAACTAGCCATGCATAGAACAGTTCTGGGTCAACCTGGACCGGAATCGACCCGTTTGCATGCCCAGGAAGCACATAAATTATTGGGAACGGATATACTGCCCTTATAGACCCCAGATTTGCACATTCCTTTCCTTATTGGGATTTAACACCACATATCATGGTTGGAGAACTCCCTGAGTTGACTCTTGACTCTCCCGAGTCATCTCGTTTTGACGAATGACCGAGTCAAATATAGAGGAGAATCGGCTGAGTTGCCTCAGTTTAGTAAGTCATTTACATTTGAACCATTTGATAGGTAGAACTTACTTAAAACAGTTAATATTTATTTTTAAGTAAGTAAACGCAAGTCAACAATTTAAAAATGATGATTGTAATGTAATTTAAAATATATATTTGATATTTTACATTCAATATTTGGACAAAACAAATATGAATTATGCAATCTTTTGCAATCTCTTTCATCTTTTTCATTATAATATATTCATTGTATAGATAAATTTATTAATTTTAATTTATTATTATCAATGCATGTAAATAAATGTGTATATATATTTTATAAGTATTTAATCTATTTTTAAAACAATCTTCAAATTATTTTTAAAAAGACATGACTCTCTTGAGTCACCGTGTTGACTCTATCCGAATCAATTTTTTCTGTAATGAATGAGTTGAGTCTGAGTCCTGAATTTTCCAACCTTGCCGGAAATAACCCCTAAGAAGGGTGGTCAAGAACCGAGCGGAACCGGGCCCTCTCAAAATAAAAGTTTCGGCTGGGCATAGATATTTTACTTGGGTTCATTTAGTAGATGGGCTCGGCATGGATTCAGTTGTAGAAAGCCCATATCCCGGCCTAGCCCGATCGTAATAAAAATAATAGGTGAATATCGAGCGGGAATGTGGACACCGGTACTCACACATACATACAATGACCAACATAGTTGAACTACAATTTAGAGAGTGTAACCAAACTAACTTTCTTAAATTATACTTACGATTCATGCTGGGCTGGGGCTTTTTTATTTTTCAAGTGGGCCAAGTTAATTACTGCCCGATTCATTTCTTGTCCGAGATTGGGCCGATAGCTTCGAGATCGGACCGAGCATTGATATTCCTTAGCCCGGCCAAATCCGGCTTGTGAATACGACTATGCCTTTGATAGACCCCTTCTCACCCAAAACATGAATTAATTATTTTTCGAGTATATAAACTAGAAAAAAAACTTCTAATTGCTTGGGATAAGATATGCGAGGATAGTTGGCCCGTTCTCTTGTATTGGCCAATACATCTTCGGAAAGAACTAGAAGGCTTCTACTTGCTTTGGGGAAAGATCTTGAAAGATAGAAGATCCATTATTTGCATTGCCATCGACATCTTCAGCAAGTTTTGCATCTTTTGCACCACATAATTCAAGGTTTTAATCTTCTCTCATAAGCTCTCTTTAGGGATGGAAAAAGAATTAATCGTATGTTTCGGGTGAAAATGGGTTTTTAAAGGTCTGGAGTGCTTAAATACTAATTGGGAAAGGTATTTATAAAGTTGTGGCAGGATGCATCTTTTCCGCTACTTGGATTGATGGAAAACCAGAAAATTAGGGTTTTTTGCTGCTCCAATTGTCAGAAAAGCAGAAAATTCTGGTTTCCGCAGCTCAGGAAACCAAACAATTCGGTTTTTTCTCTGCTTCCATCGGCAGAAAACCTAGAATTTCAGGTTTTCCTCTCATTCAAGCAGCGGAAAAACTACTATTCTAATTTTTCTCACTTTTTCATGTCTCCTTTTGCTTTTTAGCTTTCTAAATATTTTTGTACATATTAGGAATGGTTTTTCTCTAACACATTTATATGAAGATTGTAAGATTTTTTTATTATATTTATATAGGAATTGAAGAGAGATAAAAGCCAAAGATCATCACAAAAGGAAAGGCTGTAGGCACATCAGGTTTGTAGTTGGTCTATGCGGTTTTCTTCTATTTTAAAAATCAGTCATTTTTTATATGATCCAACTATTTAGCCTTTTTTTTTTCAAATCCATCTATCATTATCCCTAGTATTTCATTAATTACCTCTAAAATGCTATCCAATCCACTATGATTATTTTTCGGGAGAACTCAAGAAACTCCATGGGAATAAATGAGCAAAAATAAAAATGATCTGCCTGGCGGGTATCATCTGTAGTGGAATTTAATGTTTACATGTGTGTGTATTTTTATATGATTGTGAGCTTTAGATGCTCTGATATTATCTTTAAATTTAAAAAAAATTATGTTAAAAATAATTAATATTAGTACATGCTCTATATGCTAAAATACATTTCTTAGTTATCTCCTATGCAACAAAAAAGACTGTTTTTATTAATTTAAATTACAAGTTTTTCAATATTTTTTGTAGCAACTCCAATAGCATGATTATCTCCGTTATGATAATTTAAAAGTTTTCTTATTTGAGACACACCAAACTTCCATTGTTGAACAGTTCATCAGATATTGGCATTGAGACTTCAACCATAACACAATGCCGCCAATAAGGGCTTGTTTTGCAACTTCGTCTTGAATTTCTAGGAACTAAAAGCAATGTAGTCTGTAATTAAGAAATATCAAAGAGGCTAGTGGTGAAGAATATGAGACAAAGAGGTAGGTGAGGCCTAACTTTCTTATGATTTGATTAAGTATAAATGGCATCTTGGCATCTTAGCATCACGCCCGTTCCGATGGATCAATCTCAATTCCTCATGTTAAAGTTATCGCTCTTGGATCAGTAGCTCAACCTAGCAGAAAAAAAGGTAAATATCATAAAATGATGAATCAAGGGATTATGTGAAATGAATGCTTTGCCATCACCCTAGTGCTACAAATCCTAAGGAAGCAAGGTTCCGGTCTATGTTTTCCCCTCGCTCCGGCCCTTAGTGGCCGGTGCACTCAAATATTAACCTTGCTTGACATATTGGAGGATCTCTCTCTATGATCTTTCCCTTCCAATTCTGGTCAACCTATCCACGCTCGACCTTTAAGGACCCGACCCGAGGACCTCACCCATGGACCTGACCAAAACATGAAAAAAAAATGGGGTAATAGGTCTACCGCCGATTATATTGGCGGTAAATCTGCAATTCAAGGTTTACGATGGAACAAGCATCGGTAAACCTACATCCGGATACCGGACCCATAACATTTGGGAAGCTCTAGGGATGTATATGGGTTCCCGATTCTCCGATTGCCCTGAGGTTCCGATCAATTAAAAACCGGGTTTGAGTCCTTAATTTAGGCCCGCTAAAAAAAATGGGTTTGTGGCTGGGTTCTTTTTTTGAACCCATGAACTAAACGGGTTTGACTCCGGTTCCATATTGGTCATGGACCCGGGAACCGACACATGCATTACCTCAATTTTTTATTATCTCTTCTTAAAATTAGATTTCTTTTCCATACCATTCTCTACCTAGACCTGCCCCATATATGGTTCTGGTTAACGGGTCCTCCTTCTCCATAACGTTTTTGGGCCTTGAACCAAGGAACTGGCCCCGACATGGTTCCGGGTCCACCATATACTCGGACCGGAACCGACCCGTTTGCATCCCCAGGAAGCTCGGAAATGAAGGGGAACTGATTTACTGCCCTTACACCATAGATCATTGTTGGAAAACTCCCCGAGTTGACTCTCCCAAGTCATCTCGTTTTGACTAATGACCGAGTCAAACGTAGGGGAGACTCGGTCGAGTCGCCTCGGTTTAGTAAACCATTTATATTTGAACCATTTGATAGGTAGATCTTGTTTAAAACAGTTAATATTTATTTTTAAGTTAGTATGCGCGAGTCAACAATTTAAAAATGATGATTGGAATGTAATTTAAAACTTATATTTGATATTTTACATTCAATATTTGGACTAAACAAATATGTATAATGCAATCTCTTTTATTTTTTATTATTATAATATTTTCCTTTTATATATAAATTTGTTAATTTGAATTTATTATTATGAATGCATGTAAATAACTGTGTGTCTATATATATAAGTATTAAATCCATTTTTAAAATAATCTTCAAATTATTCTTAAAAAAGACATGACTCTCTCGAGTCACCGCGTTGACTCTATCTGAGTCATTTTTTTTGCAATGAACGAGTCGAGCCTGAGTCCCGAGGTTTCCAACCTTGCCCCAAATATGCATTATGCCCATGTATTTTCGTGGGCTGATTCTATCTAGTCTTATACTCAAGACTCCAACACTTAGAACCTTCCTAACCCAAAGCAACCAAAGAAGCTTAACTGAATGGGAAGAGAAAAAATAAAGGAAGAAGAAGATGAACGTGGGAGAAAAAGAAGATAATAAACTTAATGAAATAAGGAAGAAAATTATGCTAACCTAAAACTGAAGCAAATAGGAAGAGAAGAAAAGCTGAAGAGGCTGGAGCAGCTTGAACGATTGAGTGTGAAAGAGAGAAATGGAAAGAACTGCAGAAAAGTCTTGAGTTTTAAATCGATGGAACTTCTGGATATTGCAAAATAGTCCAAATATGAAGAAGTGCAATACTTCTAACCAAATGGTATATCGAATCATCAAAGTGGAAGAAGAAAATGACCCAGAATAACGTATTTTAACTATCGAACTCAAAAACATAAAAAATCTAATATTTACATATAGGCCCCTAACCTTCTCTCAAATTAAAAATAGGTCCTTTCTATGTTTAGAATCTCCACCAATCTATTTTATCATTAATCTAACACACAACACTACTTAATTAGCTACTAATAAAGATTATATGGATAATAAAACACACAATTAAGCTCAGGGATCTCACATCCTCCCCGCTTGAAGACATTTGGTCTTCTAAATGTAAACATACCTCAGGAACAAAATATGGATACAATTTTTA
The DNA here is from genome assembly GCA_012931725.1 of Litsea cubeba. Classification (NCBI taxonomy): domain Eukaryota; kingdom Viridiplantae; phylum Streptophyta; class Magnoliopsida; order Laurales; family Lauraceae; genus Litsea; species Litsea cubeba. Next base: position 20,799,078 of record CM022953.1, on the reverse strand, counting down.
GACTTGGTCTCACAACTCCCAAGTAGCTTTCTCTGGTCCATGATTTTCCCAAAGAACTTTCACCCCACTAAATAGCTCGGGTGTTCAAAACTTGTTCCTTTATATTAATGATACGCATTCTCTTCACTACATAGGTGTCATCTTCTTGAATTTGTAGAGGATCGTATTGAATTACATGTGATGGATCAGGTACATACTTCTTTAACATTGAGACATGAAAAACGTCATGAATCCCAGAAAATTCTAGTGTTAGCTAGCTCTAATCTATATGCTACGTCACCAACTCTCGACTTGATTCTGAATGGACCAATGTATCTCGATGCTAATTTACCTTTCTTCCCAAATATCAAAGTGCCTCTCATCGGTGAAACCTTCAGGAATACCATATCTTCAATATGAAATTCTAGATCTCTTTTGCGATTATCTGCATAACTTTTTTGTTTGCTCCCGCCTACCATCAATCTATCTTGCACATGTCTAACCTTTTCACCGGTTTCACTCACCAATGGTCCATGGAAACTCCTGACTCCAGTATGCTCCCAACAAAAGGAGTCCCGCACCCCCTACATACAGAGCCTCATATGGAGCCATACTAATATTGAAATGAAGACTGTTATTATATAGAAATCCACAAAAATGCAAACATTCATCCCACTAAGTCTTGAAATTTAATACATAGGCTCTCAACATATCTTCCAATGTTTGGCTCATTCTTTCTGTCAGACTATCTGTCTGAGGATGATAAGTAGTACTAAAATGTAGCTTTGTTTCCAAAGCTTCCTGCAAAGTGGTCTAAAATTTGGAGACAAATCAATTGTCTCTATCAGAAATGATAGAAAGTGGAGCTCCATGCAATCTCAAAATCTGAGAGACATACAAATTAGCCATGTAATCCATCTTCTTACCCGTCTTGAATGACAAGAAGTGAGCAAACTCCGTCGGTCTATCACCAATTATCCAAGTTGCATCATTAGCTCTCTGAGTATTTGGTAACCCAAATATAAAATTCATAATAATATAATCTCATTTCCATTCCAGAACCTCCAATGGATGTAGTAAATCGGGAATTCTTGATATTCTACTTTGGTTTGTATTGAGTTCATGGATTTGTACATTTACGCATCATTTTAGGATGAATTATGGGCTTAATTAGGTGAATTGCATCATTATTCATCTAATTCCATCATTTCATGCATTTTCACCTAGGAACCTGAATTCTCATATTTTCATACATTTTTGGCATTAACTTAGGATGCTTTGCAATTTTTCTCCGAAAAGTCCCAGTTGGAGTAGAACTCTGTCTGCATGGGTCCCGCTTCAATGTGGGCTTTTCAGCATTTGATGTGTTGAATTAGAATGTGTAGAAAACGAGAATTGTAGGACTCTGTCATGGGACCCACTTTCAAGCACACATAGTCATCTTGGGCCCCGCATTGCTGGATTGAAGCTGGAAATGAAGTAAATTGAAGAATTCACCAAGTGGACCCCACGCACAAGCCATATGCAAATCAATTAAAGGGGGGCGGGTCCACTCATCATGTCAGTTGAAGAGTCCTAAATACAGTAGAAGACTTCTCATAGGCCCACTATTCAAGCAAATGAAATGTCCCATATGGCAGGGTCCACAGTAGTTGCAGATTTGAAATAATTCATAGATAATTTAAAGAGTACAATTCTGATGGAAATAAAAGAAGAAGAGTTTGAGCCAGCCACAACTGATCTAATGGAAATTGTGCAGAGATAGAGTCCATTGCAAATCAAATTTTAAAAGTTAATCTCGTTTTTCTTAGGACGACCCATCTTAAATGAACATAACTTTCAATCCGACCTTCGAATCGTTGAAATTTACCTACTGTTGGTAAGCTTATTTAAAGTAAATGTCCATGGACCCAAGATTGTGCAAATTGGAGCTAAATCGACAAAATTATGAGCGCGGAGATTTTCATGTTCATTTTTCGATAGGGGGATGCAATTAAATCCACATCATTGATAATCCATTGTTGTACATCCTTTGTGTGACCCCATCTGAAGATTAGCAAAGCCACCCAGAGGTTTTCAGAAGCTTCCACCTCATTCAAATTCGAAAAAAAGATAAGAGATTTACCTCATCAAAGAAGATAAATTAAATATACAGAGAAAGTATCTAGATTCACTGTAAGATAACCGAGAGTTATAAAAGGAACCCAAAGGAGGTATACTTGCATACTCCCTCCCATGGTCCACTCTTATTATCTCTATCCTCTCTCTCCTTTCTTCTATTCTCTCTCTAATTAAGTGTATTTTGAGAATCATTTTTGGGTATTATGGAGCCCTGTTCCAGAAATTAGGACTAGAAAAGAGAACGCTGAGAGATCGATCTATTGTACTAATTTGGAAAAACCAATGGAAAGCTTTCTGAAGTTCTTCACTATGGAGGACTAGTCTACTAGATTGGAGCATCTTGATGTAATTAAGTTAGTGTTTTTTTTCTACCTTTTTATGCAACTCAATTTAGTTGTTTGAATGTCTCTATATTATGTATGCTTTATCATAAGAACAAATCTGTCCTCATGTCTGTGACGAACTTATGCATAGAATTTTATTGATCGTACTTTGATCATATATACTTGTTTAATAGATGATGCTTAGGATTTAATTTCTTTGATAGTCTATGTTTACTTTATATATGATGCTTGGATGTTTTCAGTCTTTTATGAGGTTAAGGAGGTTATGGCTTTTTCAATAAAATCCAAAAATTCTATTCTCTTAATAGACAAATCATCCGGATCAGAAACATTGATTTTTTTCTGATCTGAGTTAGTTTGAGACAAAACTGTTTAATTGATTGCATAAATTGGTTGATAAATTTACTTGATGGACTTTTTATGTACCGATCTATTATCATCATTATTGTTTTTCTACACTTTAGATTTAAATCATTGCAAATCTCTGATTCCAACGCATCACTTTAATTATTATTTTTGAAAAGAAATCCGGTTTTTAATTTTAAGTTCAAGAGTGCTCCACGTGGGTTTCACCTATAATTGTCACTCATGTCTCAACAAGACAACTGTGCACTTACAGTTATTATTGGATTGAAATATATTCACACATCAATTCGTTGACACACCATACATTGAGAGACAAACCCTGTAACTATTTCTTCATATTATTCCACCAAAAATGATTCTTCGAATTTTGATACATCTTTGTGCTCCTGGGATACATAAAATACAGTTTATGATGTGCTTTTTTCATAATCTCATTCTTCAACTCTTCCACATCAGGTACACAATATGTCCTGAAAATACAACACACGATCCACCACCCTGGAGTCTGGTCTCTCAGTGATATGCTCAAGGATCTTGACCAACTCTTGGTCTTGCAAATACATGACTTTTTGAAAACAAAAAGTCTACTTGGACATACTTTTTGGCATGAATCTTGGACAAACCCCTATGTTACCCCTTAAATATCAGTGATATTCAAGGGGTAACATAGGGGTTTGTCCAAGATTCATGCCAAAAAGTATGTCCAGATAGTATTACTCTTTTGGAAAGCCTTTTGTATTGGGTGGGCAGGTGCTCGGAAAAAAAAACTCCGCAAAAGAAGAAATTCCGCGAAACCGATTTTCCACAGACGTATAGAAACATGCCCTAGGCCTAAGTGGACTAAGAGAAAACTCAAAGTACTCATGCCCCATGCCACAATGGTGCCACACTCCCTCTTTTATAGATTTGACAACCATATGAAATTACCAAATAAACCCTATAATAGGACTTTTTTAAGAGACAAGGGCATTGTCCTTTCAACTTAACCGATATCCTCTGTGTTCTCATATAGCGTTTTGACCCTTCTCTCCCCCATTGGAAATGGCATTTTTTGACTTGTGGAAAAGAAGTTCAATCTTTTCATTTCTTTACGTGGGAAAGCCATCAAGCCTCGAGAAAGTGGGGCCCAAGGAATAATGGAGCCTTCCCGTATCAGAAAGGAGTCTTGGGTAGGCCGTCAATTTAGCCCGTTGAAATGGGTACCCGCCCCGGCCCAGCCCATCCCAAGCCCAAAAACCATATGCTTTTAAAAATGGGATTGGGAATGAGCAGAGCATGCCCAGCCCGTCCCGTCCGCCCTCAATGTTATTTTACTAATTTTTATATATTTCAATGGGAACCTTCAAAAACTCTCTCCAAAATGTCTCTTCCCTCCACCATTTCTCATGAATTCAATCACTTCTCACTCCACACCAAAAACCCACCCCATGAATTAATAGTGGACTCAATTTGATATTTGGAATGCATCCACTATTGAGTTTAGGTTTGAAATTTTTGATAGATTTATCACCCTTCATTTTGAAGACTTAATATCTAGTATCTAATATCTAGACCTTTTGAAATTTGATCAAGCTGAAATTTAGTTTGCCCCTTATCCGGCCATCATTAACATCTTTATTAACAGAGCTTCACCCATTAAGAAGAAAGAATATGTCTCCCTTCATGAAAATGACAAAGCTCAGGCCCAGTCCGAGCCCGTACGGGATGGGATTTGACATAGGCACGCTCAATTTAGGGTTGGGATTGGACAATCCCCGGCAGACCCGTACAATATTCGGGACGGGATTGGACAACCCATGCCCAGGCCCATCCCGTCCCATTGACGGGCCTAGTCTTGGGCTTAAGCGACGTTCTACAACAACAGAGGTTTTTATTTTGGATTCATGGTGTACTTTTCCGTGGTCATCTTGGATGTAGATTTTAAATCTTGTAACTGTTAATTTCCATAAACTACACCATACAATACTCTCATAATTTGTATATATTTTTTTTTTGTGCTTAGGCCTAATAAAAAGTTCATGTCATTGACAAACCTCTCTTTGATTACTCAGCGATGACTGCTCATCCAAAAGTGCGCTTCAAGACTTTCTCTACTATCATTTTTTTGTGAGGCTGACATACAAAATCACTCCATTTTCATTTTAATTATCTCACAAATTGGTTCATTGTTGGATGGGTAATTGAAAAATAAAACAAATCTGTTTATTGGTGGGACCAACTCCAAGTGGAGTGAAATTTGGCCAATAAAAAACAAGGAGAATGATGATTTTTGTGTGAGACGATGGGTTTAATACGGTGGGATGAGAGTTTTTGAAGGAGTGTATTGGAAAGAGATTTGATACTAATTAAAATGGAGAGGGTGGTTTTGGGGAAAAAATAAAATTGATTAAGTGATGATGTTAGTGGACAAAGCTATTCCAGATTCCTTATTTTGAGGATTAAGTTTGTGGCATAATATAATTTAGCGACACTAAATTGAAGTCGGGCCCTCTTCTTTATGAATTAAATCTTAACTAAGATATCAATTGCCTAAAAAGTAACCTAAGATGTCAATAACAATAATGAGGACAACCAAGAAAGTATTCTAGGTTACTTAAAACTCCAAAGATGCCAACAATACTCATAACAGTGTCTAAGATATATCACAAATCACAAAAACATGCATATGGCAGCAAATGGTTTATATGACATAGTATAATATGATTATTATGGTATTTTAATAAATTCTTCCAAATGATGGAGAATAACATTATTATCTTATTATCCTACTAAAGGATTAACTCTAATACCTAATACTGTTCGCCTGCCTTATTTCAAAATTCTTAATTTCTATATTAAAACTCCACTAGTTGATAATAATAATAATCAAAATTAGCTTTCGGGGTGGCATTAAACAAAACTGACCATAACCTTAGGTCAAAAATCGAACCCTCTCCCCCCATTGGAATTGGTTTTTTTTTTTTTTCTAATACATGTATAAAATAAGTTTAGAATTTTCATCTGTAATCTTTTGGCTCCCTAAATATAAAACATCTCCCTCTCCATTCAATGAATTAATTCCTATATATAAAGCTTGGAGTATAAAAAAGGGGGGTGAAAGAAAGAAAGAAAAAAAAAGAGTAAGAAGGAAATGGCCTACAAGAACATGGTTGTTGCATTGCTCAATCATCATTAACATCTTTTTAGTGCAAGCAGTCCTTGGTGATATGGATTGTTTTTAAGTAGTGTGCTAGTGATTGTCATGGTTATAACAGATGCATTCGTGACTATACATAGGATGCGGTATTCCTTGCCCAATTGGATGCGGGTTCATATGTTTTTTTGTATGTGCTCAGGCCCATTAAAACTTCATATCATTGGAACCTCTCTTGATGTCTCAATGACGATCTCTCATCTAAATAGGGATGTACCTACATATATGGATGTGGGGTTGTCGCCCACGTCAGACTTGGATCCGCTGCTAAAGCTTGTATGAAAATTTTGGGTCTACCTCCAAAGTCCACAAGAAAATCTTAGGTCCACCCCCCAAACCCACATGGCTGGATTTGCCCACAAAATCCAACTACCTGTTTGGATTTTGGATCTGCCACAGTGATACCATATACAAGTCATGTTATTTGAAAGGACCAAAACAAAGGTGCTGACTAAACTAAGCGGAGTATGTATGAAGATGTACCCATGATTTTTGCCACACTGGGACTCGAATTGATGCACCCATGTCCCTAACCAGCTGGATGAGGCCAGCTTGTAGATTCCGACATAGTATGTTCGGGACTGCAATAGCCTGCAGCAAGAGAAGACTCAGCTGCACCTAAAGAGCCTTATCTGGTGGGAATATGATAAGAAAACAGGCCTGGGTTGTATTATCATGGAGGACGTAGGTTTCTCTAAAACAAGTCCAGATTATCAATCGCCTGGAGAACAAAAGGATATAGTTCTGGACTTCTGGTTCTAGACCCTTCCTATAACCTTCAAGCCTAGGCAACAGGAGGCCAAATTCATGAAAAAAACAGGACTCCAACATTCAAAAATTTAGCACATTTTGCTCACAACATGGCATGGTTTTGTGATGTGTGGCATGGGTCAGAGCTGGACGTCCAATTAATGGCCTTTTGGATTGCCTCCAAACTCCAATAGCTGTATTCTCTTCAGTCCCTTGAATTTCTCTCTAGTGTGGTCTTTAGCAATTTTCTCTTTAAATTTCTCTTTGTATTTTCCTTGAATTTCTCTCGAGTGTAAAATCCATAACCATCTTGAAGTGTTTTGGAAATACTTGAAAATCATTGTCTCTAGAAAACTAAGCTGCCTTGGACACTATAGAAAATAGGGGTGTAAAAAAAAAACCCTGAAAAACCGTCTAACCAACCGAACCGAACCGAACTAAACCAACGGTTAATAACCGTGTTTCACGGTTCGGTTACGGTTATTAAAATCAGAAAAACCGTCCTTCACGGTTCGGTTATGGTTTATAGTTTTGACTCACGGTTATTAACTAAACCGAAACGGTTTTCCCAAAACACATGGTTAACCGAACTGTTACACTAATAAAAAAAACCTAAAGTGCCTAAATGTATTGCATGATAGATGTTTTGTAGTATTATCTTAGACTTTTGGTTGTGTTTATTTTTGTGAAAAATGATAGTGTTGTTTTGTTTGGTATGTGAGAAATGATAGTATTGTTCTGCATGTAGAGTTAAAGGGCAAAGATAGATTTTTGTAAGTGACAATTAACTGTAACCGAAGTGTCTAATGCGGTTAACCGCGGTTCGATTTTTAATGGTTTCTTAGGGTACGGTTATGGTTACGGTTTTTTAAAATTGAAAATCGTTAATCACGATTCGGTTAATGGTTTTCTCAAAACAAATGGTTAACCGAACCGTTACACCCCTAGTAGAAAACCTGGACCTTCCAGGGTACCATGCGCCCAGACTTGAAAGTCCTGGCCTTTGGATTGGCTAGCATAACTTTGATTGGCTCGAGTCGATAAATATGGGCATGAAGACATAACTAGAATAGGCCAATAAATTCATTGAAAATTTGATCAGATTGTTTTAGCCTATGTATTCATGTTTTAAACATGGCCTACTATTAGGGATATAAATGGGTTCTCGATTCTCCGATTACCCGAAGATTCTGACCCCTTAAAAACCGGGTCTGGGTCCTTATTTAGGCCCCGATAAGTAAATGGGTCCGAGTCTGGTTCCACCTTGGTTCGGACCAGAGATCCGACATATTACATCAATTTTCGAAAATCTCTCCTAAAAATCATATTTTTTTAATATCATTCTCTACCTAGACCCGGACCCGGATCCAGATCCAGACCCGTCCCATATATAGTTCTGGTTTCCGTTTTGGAGCCAAGAAACCGGTTCCAAAACGGTTCCGAGTCCGAATCTGAATCCGGTTCCTCCTTCTCTTTAATGGTTCTGGTTCCGGGTCCACCATGGACTCGGACCGGAACCGACCCCTTCACAACCCTACCTACTATTCATTTTGATGGCCATTGAATGGGCTGGTTCCTTTCCTAAATAACACCCAATTTTCAATGAGTTTTATGTATGATTACATGCTTCAAAAAAGATTACTAAGGCTGGAAATGATCTAGATCATTCCAAATCTTGGGATAACTAGGCAAATAAACTTTTACCCAAAATTTAAATTGCTAGGGAAATAAACTTTAATCTCCAACGGACTTTGACCATGTGATGAGGATAGTGCTGGAAGCCATTGACAAAGCAACAATCAAATAATTTAGAGTATGTTTGTGTACAAGCGCAAAAGATGTAATGAGGAAATTAGATTGTCTCCTCTTCTACCGAAATACGTTTCTCATGAAGGGAGGTTAGACATCCAAATCCTCTTTAACAAAGGAGGAGGGATATTTTAGTTCTTTTCTTTTGTGGAGAAGCCGCATGGCTCGAACATAAGATCTTGTATGGAATCGGAAACACTCTGCCCGCTTTCATAAAAACGTGGGTGCACAAACAACCTCTATACATTTATATAAATCAATTTTAAGTCAAATAAGACCCAAGAAAATAGACTTGCAAATGGAACCTTATTAATATAAGATCTAGTTCGAAAACTTTCCTTTCCCGTTTTGCCCGCAGTGGCGGACCCACCATGTGAGGACCTGGGGCGGTCGCCCCAGGTCAAAACCAGGAATCATATTAAATTTTAATGGGGCCCATGTCCATGCCCCATGTATCATTCAACAATCGCCCCATATCTAACATGAACCAAATGTTTTAAAAAAAAAAGAATCACCCCACATATGTCAAAAACTTCGCTATTTTTTTTAAAAGAAAGAAAAAAAGCCCCAGTTAAAAGCAACCACAGAAAAAAAAATGCATTCGTGGTGACTTCTCCTTTCAACATTTGTAATCGCAAGTCTGCAGTCTTAAGCGCCGATCAAGCTTCTCCTCATCGGCAATCTTATGATTAGGCTTTCTCGATTCGTAGCAAATACTTCCCGCAGTGAAGTCCTCGGAATCACCCCTCCTCCAGTTCCACAACGAGCCAACTTCGTTGGAACCGCATCCCCATTCGGCCTTCCACATCGAGCCAACTTCCATCAAAATCACCACTCATCCAGTTCCTATAGTTATTTGTTATTTCAATCTTTTTTTCTCTTTTTATAAAGTAGCATTGTGAATTGTTTGTGTGAGTGAGCCCTTTGGAACTTTAGTATTTTTCTTTTAAAGGGAAGTAGATAGCAACGGAATTATAGAAACAACTGAGGATGAAGAGGAACTATTAGGAGATAGAATTTAACTACTTATTTCTTTTTCTTCTAGATTTTAACTACTTGTTTCTTCTTCTTCTTCTCTTTTGGAATTTCTTCTTAGACCATAATATGACGTTTATCTCAAATAAAATCAATTGTAGAAAGAAGGGGTATCAAACTCTTTTCCATAAAATACCCTTGTGGATTGGATTGTTTGCATGAGTGAGCTCTTTGGAGGTTGGAGCTTTAGTATTTTTATTGTAAAAAAAAAAAGCAACAAAATTATAGAAATTGAGCTTTAACTACATATTTCGTCTTTTTCCTTCTTTTTTTTTTTCTTTTGCTATTGTTTAAAAAAAATAGAAAAAATTTAGCCCCACCCAAATAAAAATCTTGGATCCGCCACTGCGTTTTGGTACGTGTGCTCATGGAAGGGGCCAGCCTAAAAACCCCTCAGCCCGTGCCTTTCCCTGACTTCTTTAACAAAACAAGCAATAAAAGCACAGCAAGCCCAATTGACTAAATGGGCAGGCTCAGGCTGAAACGATTGAAACTGAGCGACATGGAGCCAGAACTTACGGTTTCCATCGGGCTTGGACCCGATACAGGCCTAAGTTTCTAAAGCCGAGCGGAACTGGCCCATGAAATGGCCTTGTCCTTCTCGACCCGGCCCATGAGCATCATTACCATTCCCGAACCGGCCCATGTCCACTTCTAACAAAACCCTGCTCAGGGTTTAGAGCAGAGGAGCAGACACAGACACGCTGTCGCCCGCATAAGAAAGCCTCGTCTGCAGCAGCAGCGCATTTGATGCGCTCTAGCTCGAACATCACCACGGTCTCGGTCTCGGTCTCTGCCTCCACGCGATGAGCTTCCGCTTGTTCAATCTCTCGCGTAGGAGACGAACATTTCGGATTCAGCAGTCCATGGCTTCGTCAAGGATCTACTTCTTTGCCATCACTGGTGCTGCTGCCGCTTCCTTCGCTGCTTTTTCCGAGCATGCATATGCCGACAGCCCCTTTCGCTTCTCTCCTTTCTCTTCCCCTTCTCCGTCATCTCCCGCATCCGCTCCTCCAAAGCCTTCTTCTTCAGATGAAGGTTCAAGAAGCACGTCTTCGGGGTTCGACCCAGAGTCTTTGGAAAGAGGCGCCAAAGCACTTAGAGAAATCAACTCTTCTCCTTTTGCCAAACAGGTGTTTGAATTTATGCTTATGATAGTCTTTCGACCCTGTTATGGATTTTCTGGAATTGGGTTATTCTCATGCTGTTTTGGGGCTGTGTCTGTTTTTGTTTTTAGGTGTTTGATTTGATGAGGAAGCAGGAAGATACTCGGCTGGCTGAAGTGGCAGTTGAGAATGCGCGATACCAAGCAATACAAGCTCAAGTTGATATCGTGAGTGTTTTCAATCTTCAACACTTGCAGAAATGTAATGTAGAGTTGCTGTTTTTGTAACAAATGAAGAAGATATGTGACACATTTTGCTGTAGAATCATGACCCATTTCACTGAATGGAAATTTTGACATATTTATTAGGCTGAGTTTTTTTTTTTTGGCATACGGAGAAATTCATGGTGAAATGAGATCCGCTGAAGGATTATTAAAGATGTGAGGGGTGAAGGATATGAGGTGGAGATGTTGATGAGAACTTGACTGTGCTAGGTATTGAATTAGTTGGGTGATGGCTGGGTATTCATTTTACATCTTCACTTGATTTAAGTTCCATTGAACTTAATAGGGAAGGTTATTTGATGGTCATGTTTTGTTTACCTTGGGCTCTTCATTTTTAACCCCTTATAGAAATACAATTCTAGGAATTCAATTGCATGAAACAAGCAGCCCCTTAGAAACCACAAAAACTTCTGTTGACACAACTTGTTCGTGGCTTTAACTATGATATTTTTGTCACCGCCAACACTACGGCAGGGTCTGCCAAATCCACCTCTATGGAGTTTCATTTCAATCAGGTCACTGTTTCTTTTTGTCCCTCTTTTTCTGGAATCATGGCCATTATATTATCTGGATATGACCATTCAATGTGTGTGTACTGTGTGTAATATTTATATAGGGGAGCACTACAAAATGCCCAGTTTATCAAATGAAAAACTAATACTTCTCATGATGTGGAGTTATCATAAATAAAAGGGAAGAAACAAATCTAAGGAACAGCACAAATGGCTCCTCTTTTTTCTCTTTCTTTAATAAAGAGTAAGAATGATGAGCTGTAGGGTCTGTTTGTGCAGAGCCGCAGAAGAGGAAACCCACGGCATTTGATTCCCCTGCGTGGAGGTCGGAAATTCAGAAGAAGAAAATGGCGCCGTAAAACTACACCAGAAAATCCGGAGGAACGGATTCCTTGCTGCACCGAACTTTCCGGCGTCCTGTCCCCGCCCGTTTCCGCAGATTCCGCCGCTGCACAAACGGACCTGTATTGTTTTAAGCTTTCTATTTTTCTCACATCGTACAAGTCATGAGTTGTATGGGAGCATCCTTTGAAGACGTTTAAAACCCATGAGTGGGACCCTTTCTACAATCAAGTGGGAAACATTAAAAATTTATTAGTGGGCTGCTCTTATAAACTTTTGAGTGCCAAAAACACATAGACAGGCTTAAGTCTGATTGAAGTGAAACATGGACTCCCAATGGATTTATAGCATTGCTTTTATGTCATATTAAAATTCTTAAGAATGGGTCCCTCTTATGAAATTCTAAGGGCAAAAAACACATTGGTGAGCTTAAGTCTGAATGAAGTGAAGCTTGGCCCCACTACTGGATTTTATGAGTGCGGTCCAAAAAACTGAAAAAAGTTTGAAAGAAAGTGTGAAAAAATAAGGAAATTGAAAAATCTTAGAATTTGAAGTTCTTAAAGATCTAGTAACTGTCTTTGTATGTGAATCAGCCCTTATAGTAGTAGAGGATGTCGGTTATACGAAATATGGATCTTTGAGGGGTCCACATGAGTGCATGAACATCAATATTCAAAGAAGAAGATGAAAGGCCGGATATGAAGAAAAAAAGTACAAAACCATGTGAATGCAAAGACATGTAAATAATGAAGTGGCTACATAGCTTATGGCTTAAATGGATGAGTTTAATGGCTCAATTGCTTTGTAGAAAGAGAGGTGCTTTGTAAAAAGTGAGGTGGCAGATTCTAATTGGACAAGTTTATCAGGGAAAAAATGCCCCTTTTCAATGGGGGAAGTTTGTAGAATTTCCCATTTATACATATATCGCATAGTTTTCAAAATCGGAATCGCATCGCAAATCGTTCGTACCCATGAATCGAATTGAATCGCGAATCGTATCGCAAATCGTAGGATTTTGTATTTTTCTAATAAAAATGAAAAATAATTAAAAATTAAAAGAAAAAGAAAAATGTAATTATTCATAACCATCCATTTTTCCATTTATAGCAGTATAAATACAATAACAAGTAAATCTATCATACAATCATATCAAGAACATCATAACATATGTTCATATATATATATATATATGGGAAATATAAAATAAATGATGTGTAAATAGTTAAATAAGTTTAAATTATCAATATATATTTTATTATCTTTAAATCTAAAAATAAAAATAAAATTGAAACTATCAATCTTACACGGTAGGATATCTCTTGTAGTTAAGAAAGTGTTCATGAATAAAAAACCAAAATAGATTAAAAAAGAAGAAGATATAGACAAGTACCAAACGTATGGTCGAATACTTTAATTAAATGGATGTTCTTTATTCATCTTTAAAACCTTATCAAAGCCGCAAAAAATTCTTAGGAGATTTTGATAACTACTAAATAACTTTTTAAAAATAAAAGCGCTAAAAGAAAGAAAAAAAAGTAAAAGATTATTAATATTAACTAATTGGTTATAGCTATTCTCGCTTAGCCGAGTTGCTTGTATCGTAAGATTCGATGAAACGAGTATCGAGTTGTAGGATTGATACCTGAATCCTAAAATTCATCTGTAAATGGGATTCGTTGCATAGATACGAATTGTTTTCCTTAAGATTCGGGATACGAATCGTAGGATTCTGATAACTTATATATATTCTCTAGATAAAAAAAATTTCTTGATCATCTTTCTTTTTCTTTGGAGAAAGTTATTGATCATCTGTTCTCAATTCTGTATTTATTCTCTTTTTTGTAATGGTAAATTTCAATATTTATTCTCTTCACCACTCAATGCCCTCACATGAGGATGGATTTATTTTATTTTATTTTTATTCTTGAGAAGAACATGAATGTGTTAGTGAAGAACTGTATAGAAACAAAATGGGTGTAAGTAAAATAAAACATCAAGTTGATGAGACACAACACTGTTCTATGATTACAGCTGTATGAATTGAGCTGTCAGTTCACAAATCTTCCTTGGAGACCCCGTTGTTTGCTTATGTGTCAGCATCAGCTTTGACATCCCTGTTGATGTGATTGAACACTACTTCATTGAATGCTTCTTATCCTTTATGTCAGCTGCGATAAAAGCATGGTGCTTTCAGTTTCTTAAATGCCCAAGAAATGGCATTTTAGGGATTCCTTTTCATAATAAGAGGACCCGCACACCCATTTTCAAACCTATGATGCCTAGATATACGACTCCTCACTTTTGAAAATTTAGGACACGGATACGGATATGGGTGTCCTAATTTTTTTCTTTAAACCACTTTTGAATCAATGAAATTATCATTTTTTTTGTCCCTTTCTAGCATTTTTTATGGTGAGAAGTAAAAATATTAGAAGAGCAATATGAAATAAAGGACTTTATAAGTAGGATGTGTTAAATTTGTTCCCTAGAAGTATCAATGCAGTATTAGGTACCAATACAAGTGTCGTGTTGGTCCGATACGGATACGTTGGGCATGTTTGTACAAGTATCCGGGTATCATAGATTCAAACAATTTCATGCCTGCAGAACAACCATAATTTCATCCTATTAACATTCCCCACTCCAACGTGGATTGAGAAGGATAGACGAACTGCTTTTCTCATCCTTTTTTTTTTAACTCCCTGCACTAGGTCGTTCTGGATTGATCGCTGATGCACTGTCAGCATTTAGTTTCCAGTGTCCATCTGGAAACAATTTCATTGAGACAGGGAATACGACAAGCAACAGGATAAGAAACAGACAAAAGGGGTGCTACCTTAGTTTGATAGACATATCCAATAGAGCTCTACAAGAAATAAAGCTAAAATAAAAAAGGCCGAAGACAGAAAAATTACGACATTGAGTCAATGTACAAATTAATTATACTCCTTGTTTAGCTAATGAGGATGGTTGAAGTACCATCTCTATGAAACCAGTGACAATGGTATCATCTTTTCATAAAAGGTGAGAATGATTTCATTTGCACAGTATTTTCACTGCTTGAATTGAACAACCTTCTAAACAAAGTTGCTCCAAATGGCTGAATGTAATTCTTTATGGTGTGTAGACCATCAAAAATTCAGAACACCAGAAAGAGAAAAAGACGAAATATGAGGGTACAAAGGAGAATCCGTATCTTATTAGTACAGTGCATCATGACTTGGTGGGAGAATATTTGAGATTTTTGCTTCCCCTCTCCCTGGCTGAATATGAAATGACGTGTGGCATTCCCCACACCTCTCCTCCTTATTTTTGTTTTCTTTAATTTTTCCTTTTTTAATGGTAACAATATTTTCTCAAAAATAGCTAGCCAGCATAAAAGACATTTTGAGGACCTTCAAAGGAACAGAAGACAAGAAAACTGAAAAAGAGGCACCCTAAGTCCTACTAATCAGGCTGACAGAGATGAAACATGATTAGCGACTGCCCTACACCCCTCTCAAATCCTATCCACTTTCAACAATTTCTCTGCATCTCCTTCCTCAAGGAATTCCACCTCCCTAAAATCCCAAACTGCTGGATAGAGTTCACCTTGTCTACATTGTTGTAGTACTAGCAGATGTCAGTGCTGCAATGAACTTGCAAGCATTATGTCAACTTGGGTGGATCACTAATAGTCATTTCTCCTTTGAGCGGTTGGTTGGAAAATTAGTAATCCTGTACCTGCAAGCATCTAATAGAAACAAGATCCCTTCCATCCTCTTCTTCTCCTTTTCACAGTTTTTTATTTATTTTTATTTTATAGAGAAGAAGCGAATCATATGTTCTATAGGAGAATCAGTAGGGAAGAAGTTAAAGAAGTATTGAAAAGAATGAATAATGGGAAAGCGGTTGGGCCAGATGGTATCCCTATTGAGGTCTGGAGGTGCTTGGGGGAGGATGGCATTAGTTGGTTGACAAAGCTTTTTAATGTAGTGCTAAAGAGCAAGAAAATGCCTAATGCATGGAGGAAAAGTATTCTTATACCCATATACAAGAACAAAGGAGATATTCAGAACTGTGCGAACTACCGCGGGATTAAATTGATGAGCCATACGATGAAATTATGGGAGAGAGTTATTGAGAGAAGACTAAGAAGAACAACAAACATTTCAGAGAATCAATTTGGTTTCATGCCGGGAGATCAACCATGGAGGCTATCTTTCTCCTGAGGAGGTTAATGGAACAGTATAGAGAAGATCAGAGAGATTTATATATGGTGTTCATTGACTTGGAGAAGGCCTATGACCGGGGTCCTAGGGAGATTCTTTGGAGAGTTCTGGAAAAGAAAAGAGTGTGTGTCGCATATATTGAGGCGATAAAGGATATGTATGATAGAGTCGTGACATCTATAAGGACGACTGGCGGCGAAACTAAGGAATTTTCTATCACGATTGGTCTACACCAAGGCTCAGCGTTAAGCCCGTACTTGTTTGCCCTAGTTATGGATGAGATTACAAGACATATCCAGGATGAGGTGCCGTGGTGTATGCTATTTGCAGATTGTTTTAGTGGATGAGACGAGAGAAGGAGTGAATGCTAAACTAGAATTGTGGCGGAACACATTGGAGACAAAAGGGTTTAGGCTAAGTCGATGCAAAACGGAATATATGGAATGCAAGTTTAGTCAAAGTAGGACACCTGGTAGCATAGAAGTAAGTTTGGGCACACAAAAGATTGTAGAGAAAGAAAACTTTAGGTACCTTGGATCTATGGTGCAACAGGATGGAGGGATTGATACTGATGTAAGTAATAGGATTCAGGCCGGGTGGACCAAATGGAGGAGTGTTTCTGGGGTCTTGTGTGATTGGAAAGTCCCCCTCAAGGTTAAAGGAAAGTATTATAAGGTGGCGGTACGACTAGCGTTGTTATATGGATCAGAGTGTTGGGCAGTAAAGCATAATCATGTCAAGAAGATGGAAGTTGCGGAGATGAGAATGCTAAGATGGATGTGTGGGATCACAATAAGAGATAAGATTAGGAATGAAGAGATTAGGGGCAAAGTAGGAATAGCACTGATTGGAGATAAAATGAGAGAAAATCGACTGATATGGTTCGGCCATGTTAGAAAGCGTCCAACGGAGGCACCTGTTAAAAGGTGTGAAAGCATGGAGATTGCTAGGAGTAGGAGAGGGAGAGGGAGACCCAAGAGAAGTTGGAAAGAAACTATTAAACATGACCTTGCCTACATGGATCTAACGGAGGACATGGCCCTAAACAGATTTAATTGGCGTCGTCAAATCCATATAGCCGACCCCACCTAGTGGGAAAAGGCTTGGTTTAGTTTGGTTTGGTTTGGTGGATTGTTTTGATCTCTGCCTCCATCACCTTTAATTTCCACGACATAGGGCATAGTAGAATTGTTTACATCTGCATGCAGCCTGTCTATTTGACTGAGTAGGGGGTTCTCAGTTTGTTTATGCCTTCTTTTACAAATATTTCTAAGTGATTTTTTTTTAAATGTTGTAGGGGGTTCTCAGTTTGTTCATGCCTTATTTTAAATGTTGTAGGGGGTTGAATCGTTTGCATGGTGTTATAACTTTTAGCTATGATCTTTCTAGGGTGTTGGTGATCACTCCAACTTTATTCATTCACTGTAAAACAAGATTGTTTGTGCCTTTCACTTTGAATTGTGTTCTTTCTAATGAATATTTTATTCCAGGAGAAGCAGCAGAAAATGGCAGAAGAACAAAGGAATTTAATCCAACAACAGGCACAAGCAAAGGCACAAATGGCACGTTATGAAGACGAGTTAGCCAGAAAAAGAATGCAGGTGGATTGAATAGCTTTTTTTTTTCTTTTTCTTTTTCTTTTAAATAAAAGATAATTTTTACTATCTATCGTAAGTCCTTTTCTGAGGATGCTTTGATTTAGTTATGAAGATTGTAGTTTTCATTGTATTCTTTTACACCTTTTGCAGACAGAGCATGAATCTCAAAGGTTACAGAATGTTGAATTGGTGAAGATGCAAGAACAGTCTTCCATAAGAAAAGAACAAGCAAGACGTGCTACAGAAGAGCAAATTCAAGCACAACAGCGTCAATCTGACAAAGAGAGAGCTGAAATAGAACGGGAAACAATAAGAGTGAAAGCTATGGCTGAGGCTGAAGGTCGGGCACATGAGGCGAAACTGACCGAAGATCATAACAGGAGAATGCTTTTGGAAAAAATGCATGGTGAAAGGGAGAAGTGGCTTGCTGCAATTAACACAACTTTCAATCACATAGAAGGTATCTTTCAACCGAACTGTAGGGTATTCTTGACTTCTGTGGAACACTGCTTAAACCTTTCTGAAGTTCTCAAGCAACTAGGTGTTTCCTTGAATTCTACACGAAAAGGAAAGGAGTAACCAGTTTTCTCATTCTAACACTAACACCCAAAAACACTATATATATTTCTATTCCTTATTAACAACCCCTACTTCAGTTATCATGCTATGGTTGAAATTTTAAAGTGTATTTGCTAAACACATGGATTCCTTGCTGCATAGGTGGTGTGAAAGTTCTACTGACTGACAGGAGCAAACTGATTGTGGCTGTTGGAGGAGCTACTGCCCTTGCTGCTGGCGTGTATACAACGAGGTCTACACATTTATCATTAAACTGCTTTTATCTTCTATTTCAGTCTCAGAATCACGACACATGAAATTGCTATTTTTGCATATTTTTGGGTACTGTTAACTTGTGCCTTTGATCCTATAAATGGATACTGCCTAATGTTCTGCTAAGACTTCTTCATTATTTATGTAATTTACAGAGAAGGTGCCAGAGTTATGTGGGGTTACATTAACCGGATATTGGGACAACCTTCTCTAATTCGAGAGTCATCAATCGCCAAGTTTCCATGGTCAGGCTTATTTTCTCAAGGAATAAATAAAGTGTTGAGCCGTAGGACAGGAGTTGGCAGTATGATGTCCTCAGATAATAGAACAAGTTTTGATGATATTATTCTCCATCCTTCATTGAAGAGGAGGATAGAGCAACTTGCTCGAGCTACAGAAAATACCAAGTCTCATCAAGCGCCATTTCGTAACATGCTCTTTTATGGACCTCCTGGTACTGGAAAAACTATGGTTGCTCGAGAAATGGCTAGGAAATCGGTATGATATCACTTCATGACTTTGCTTATATCTTCTTTTTTGTTGGGTTCTTTTTAAAGCTGGCGATGTATTGGGTGGTCTGCTTGGCTTTGAATTCCAGTCTCTTCTTGCATCAGGCCAGATATGTAGGTCTGAGCCTGGCCTTTGCGTCAATAATGATTGAGCAGGCTGGAACTACCAGTAAAGGTCTGTCAGGCATTTATAATTAGGTACACATAACCTCTGATTGTTATCCAGGTTGCAGAGGACCAACTACCTACAAACACCTGCAACTATAAGGGGTTTGTGTGATTGGGAGGATTTATCATGGCTTGGATGGAGGAAAATTGCTCCTATTTTGTGATCATGGCCATCAATTCAATTATTCAAATGTCTGAATAGTTAACGGTTCTTATTTAGAGTTTTTAATCTAAAAGGTGATTGTGACTTCAGTTAGGTGGAATTTGGTTGCATTCCAATTCATGGCGTGAGGGTTCGTGTTCAACATGTGGACCCCACAAATATATTGCAAATGTGAGTTGTCACTAGCTTGCATAGGATCTCTAATGCACACAAACATGTGCGCACCTACATCAGGGGTCCTCTTGGATGCATGATTCTGAGGGGAGATGGGAGGGAAGAGGGGTTTGGGGGGATGGAAAGGCTTACTAACCCCTTAAATTATTGTCTTGAATGGATTTAAAGGTCTTTCGCAGGGTGGGCCCTTAAATTATTGTCTTGAATGGATTTAAAAAAAGTGGGGGGGATTGATCAAAGGTTAGCCCTGGATAGGAGGTACCTTTTTGGCGTTTACCTAAATCAGTGCTTATTGGGTCAAACTAGGGATGAAAATGGGTCCCAAAGTATACAGAGGAGCTGATCCAGAAAAATCAGGTGTTTCCTGGATTAGGAGCTGTTTTTATTTGTCCATATTTGGGTCCATTGCATGAACTTGAATAAATGTTAGGTTTGATTCCACGAGGTTTATCCCGGCTGACCCAAATACACAAGTAACACATGCACTTATATTTTTATATTATATAATATTATATTATGTGTATTTTTGTAATTTAGGATGCATATTTAATGTACACAAAATGTGACTGGGTTATCTCTCAAGTATGAAACAATTAAAATATTGTGACAAAATACATCACAAATTTGGGTCTGATTAGGGTATGGATTTGGCTAAGAGAAAGTTAAGCTTGGGTATGGTGCGGTTTTCATACCACATACTTGTTCGGGTCTGTTTCAAAGTCTTCATCTTTGTCATGTATGTTATCTTGTCTTTATCCCATCAATCTGGGTTAGCTTAAAAGAGTTCTAGTGTTAAAATCAAAAAATCTATGACATCTGAAATACTAATTTTCTAAGGTGCAATAAAGTGATCGCTCTCTTTCTCTCTATGTTTATGTGAAAGAGTGTGTACAAGAGATGGTGTGTATATATATGATGGAAGGGATGTATGTGCCCTCGGAGGACATTTAAAAAAAAAGTTCTTGAAGTAGAAGTACTAAAACCCTAGAACATGCATTCCTTAAAAGCATAATCCTATATGCTCCTTCATACTATTGATCTCTTTTTCCAATGTTTGTTGTGTGCTAGTTATGCTACTTTCAAACTAGTTGATCTAATGTCTATACAGCATTATGCTACCCTCATACTAGTGATTTCTTCGTCAAGGATCATTACCCTTACCGCTGATTAAGTCTTATCCCATCTACTCAGGCTTGCCTTTGTGAATTAATTCTTCTCCACTCAGCTCTACTTGAATTTATGCCCTCACTAACTGATATAGTCTCCAATCACTAACAAGGGTCAACAACTGCAACTTCAATGAAACACTGTAATACAGTTTCTGCAGAAATTCAGAACATGGATCTTCAAACTGTTCACAAACATGAAAAGGCTGAATTGCGATCTTTTAGAAACTTTGAGGCTTATCCAAAAATATGTAAATCTTCATTTTTGTAATTTCAGAAAAATACATTAATATAAAATATGGAGAGAGGCTAGTTTTCCTCAATTCTTCTTCCTTTCTTCTTGAATCACCTTTCTTCCCTTTCTCAGTTTTACAGATCTTCCAAGAAATTAGTTTTAAAAATCCAACTTGGTATCAGAGCCTATCATTTCGAAGAAGACTCGTAAGTTAAAAGGAGGGAGAGCTTTTCAGGGTTTTAGTGAAGATTTTTGGTGATTAGGGGCTGATCTCAGCAAGCAGTTGCTGACAGGGGCGGACCTATATATTAGGTTCTGGGCGTAGTCACCGCGAAAATGTGCCAAGCTCTTTTTAAATTCGATTAATAATTGTGTCTCACATCAAACAACAAAATAACGAAGAAAGTACTATTATGTCCATCGACTACCCCCTCAAATTAAAATCCTCAGTCTACCACTGGTTGCTGACACCAAGAACCCTGTGTAGACTGTGGTGCACAGTTGTTCGTGGTTCATCGAGCAACATTCATGCTGCAGTGATTCAGCAATTCAACCTAGGTATGCTATTGATTTAAGTTTGTTTGCAATATTTTTTCTTTTTGTGCTAGAAGGCAAAAAGATTTCACTGAAAGAGAAAAAGAATGACTTAAGAGAGACTAAGCTCCCAAAAGAATACAAGCCAAAACTAGATAGAAGCCCCCTGATTTACAAGCATTAATTACTAGTGGGGAAGAACAAAGAGACAACAAACCATAAAAAAGGGAAAAACTGTCATGATCTCTGATGAGAAGGCAGTGGATTAGGCTTACAGAGGTGGGAAGCAGAGAGAACATCTGGAGGTGAGATGGTCACCAATTGACTTAGTCCAATCCTTAACCGTGGTCCTTTTTTCTTCTGGTGTTTGGCTGCAATATAGAGCTCCGAACCTGCCCAGTCCAAGCTTTTGAGTCTTTAAAGTGGCGAATTTCGTTCCAAGCCATAACAACAGATAGGTGGGCGCAAGCATGCAGAGCATGGCCTCAGCCCACCAGCACGGGCTAGGCCATGCCGGCCCACGGGCCTTCTCCTTCTTTTAATTTTTTCATACTGCCATTAAAACTAGTATGAGGCCATAAATACCACTCATTGAAACTTGTATGAGGCCATAAATGCCACCCATTGAAACTTATATGAGGCCATAAATACAATTATCCTACCACCTCAAGCCATAAATAGGCCTTTTAAATGCATCCATTTTTCCACCAACATCCATAAGAACTATCCCACCAACATCCATTAGAAAATGCAGAGGACATGCATAGTTCATTAAAAGGGTCCACCCTCCAAAACAGACAAGCCCACTCATCCGTGCCGGCTCGGGTTGTGCCCGGGCCTGGGAGGCGGGCCGTGTCGTGCGACAGGCCTGGGCACCTTGGCATAGCACCACTCAGGCTGGAACGGGTCGTGCTCGTGCCGGGCCGGGCTGCGACACATTGACCAACGTGCTGGGCCTGGGCAGCCCAGCCCAGTTTTCATCCCTAGGTGGGCGTTAGGACTTGGGAGAACTAGTCCAGCAGGGAGAATTAGGTCTAAGAGAATAAGGAGGGTAATATTGCGAGTTCCTGGGAGTGGGAGTTGATATCTGTTGGAAAGGGTCGGAATGAGCCATGAACCCATCTTTGTGATGGGTCTTATAGTGTCTTCCATAGTAAAGAAGTAATGCTGGAAGAACTTCGCAATATAATCTGAAGACAGCCACTGATCATACCAAAGTTGAGCTTGCTTACAGTCACCAATAATCCATATGCTGATGTGAAGAAAGGGTGCAAGAGCTCGGATTTTACATGAGATGCAAGAGCCAGGGGTGGGGTTTTATGGGTACCAAATTGGATGGTGGGGAAAGTATCCAAGCTTGAACCATTTAACCCACAGAATCAGTTGCAGGAGCTTTCCCAGCAAGGCTCATGAGGCAAGCTTCATTGAAATCAGAAATATGTCTGATACCTAGCCCACCTTTGGATCTTAGGAGACAAACCAATTCCCAATTGGTGTTGCTTCTAGATCAAGTTTTGCGTGCGGACCATAAAAAATTCCTCATAAGCTGCTCCATTTTTTTTAAATACTTTTGGGAACAAGAAGAGCCATAAAGGTATGAATTGGCATGCTTGATAACACATGGTCGATGAGGATTAACCGACCAACAAAGGAAAGTAACTTGCTCTTCCAGCCAGTTAGCCTTTTCCGCATTGGATCGCGGGAGCAAAGTGAGCAGCCATCTATGGTCTTCCATGGCAGAGGGGGGCAGAGGGAGAGATGGGATTGGAATGCGACAGAGACTTTTTCACCCGAGCTTTTAATCGCGAGCTCATCTGACCTAAGAAAGTCGGCTTTTGGCAAGATTAGAGGCTTGCCCTGAGGCTAGGTCATAGCAGGGGAGGAGGTAACAACTTTGACTCCATTAATGGAGGCTTGCAGTAGAGCATGGTATCGTCATCAAACAAAATATGGCAAATTGGAACCCCCAGTTTGACTTATGAATAGGACTGCTGGTGCTTATGGAGGCCTATTCAGGTTATTAAAACTTAAAACTTCTTCCGCAAGGATGAACGGGTAAAAGTAAATGGAATTGCCTCGTCTTAGTCCACAATGGGGAGCAAAAAAACCATAGGATTCTTTATTTACCATGAGAGAGCCTCTAGAAGTACAGACACAGTTTGGAAAGGTAGAAAACAAATCCTCAAAGAGGCCCAAAAACTTAAGAGAGGAGAACTCCAGTTAAGTTTATCAAAGGCTTTGGTAATGTCAAGCTTAAGGCGTAGAGATCCACTTTCAATTTCAAATTCAATCTGTAGGTAAGTTCATGAGATAGGGCAATGTGCTCATAAATTGAATGGCCCTTAATAAGTGCAAAATGATTAAAGGGAGATTATAGATGGAGCAAGGGGCTTAACCTATTAGCCAAAATTTTATTAATTATGTTATAGGGAAAATTTAGAAGGTTTATGGGTCGATAGAAAAGGAGAAAGAATTAGAAGATTTGGGGATTGGGGTGAGAAAAAAGGTATTGGTGGCTTTAGGATTTATTTATTTGGTTTGAAACAAATTTCTGACCGCTGCAACCACGGACTCACCAACAATACTCCAACAAGAGTGAAAAAAGCTCTTGAAAAACAATCTGGGTTTGAGGTATTGTTGTGTTTGAGAGAGAACTTTTTGCTTGACTTCATTTTCATTGGAACGACTGAAAGGAGGGGATTCTGGTCTTCATAGATCTTCCTTGGACTACTTGAAAGATGAGAGGGCCTGGGCGGACAGATTAGGCTTGAAACAATTGGAGAAGAAATCCACAACCAAAGATTTGATAAAGGGGTTGTCTGCAACCGGAGTGCCAGTAACTGCCATTATGCAAAATTTATTGATGTTATTAGCAGAGCTCCTTGATTTGGCCATGGCATGAAAGAACCTGTTAATTCTATCTTCCTGTTCCAGCCATTTAATCCTAGATTTCTACTTCCATAACCATTTCATTGGAGAGAAGAATATTGTGAAGAGCTTTTGCCTCTAGGAGTTGATAGGGATTGGCTTCAAGAGTTTAGAATCAGCATGAGATTGGCGACTCAACACTATGTTTTCAGCAAGCTTCTTGATACTGCCAATATGACTAAAAACCTCTTTGTTCCTTTCTTTGAGAGACTTCTTAAGCTTCTCAAGTCTCTGAGCAAAACAAACTGAGGATTGTAAAGAGACAAATGAAGCTTGGACCTGGGCCTACACCAAATGGGCCTTGGCCCAATGGACTCACGGGTTTATGTTAACCATGAAACTATTTGTATGTATTCTTAGGGCCTGTTTGGTTGCAAGCATTCCTAACAGGATTTCTCACTTATCTGGAATTTCTGACAACATTTAGGGTGCATTTGTGCACCAGCTGCATTTCCTCTTCCACAGCATCTCTCAGTCTTTCTCACCTCCCCCAGTAAGAAAGGCAGATCCCTACTAGCGAAGAAAGGCAGCGGTTTTCCAACCATTGCACCAAACACCATCGAAACAAGATGCAGGGATTTCCGGCTGATTTTCCACAAGACTTCCTTGGAAGTCCTCTGCACAAACGCACCATAAAGTTCTTGTCTCCCTGGAGTTCCAAATGATTTGTTTGATTGGGCAGAATCTGCAAACTGGAATTCCAAATGACAGTTTTTACATGTAAAATTCTTAGATATCCACTTTTTGGAATGCTACTTAGCCATTGTGATTCGAAAAATCCACTTGGGGGACTACATTTGGAGTTTTCCAAATGCTCCAAGACAAGAAATCCTGGAATGCTTGCAACCAAACAGGCCCTTAGGATAAGTATAGTTAGTTAGGGATTATCTCTTTGTAACATGTATCCTTAGGATGAGTAGAGTTATTAAGGGATAATCTCTTTGTAACCCTTCATTGATAAGGGTTATCATACCCTAACTGTACTCTATGAATTCTATTATTTAAAGGGGGTTGCGTGGGATCAAGAGACACACTGAATAATCATTAAAACATCTTTGCTCTTGTTTGTATTGTACGTTGTATTAGAGGGTTAGGTTCTCTGACTGTATGGTCCACCTTCAACAAGTGGAACATCCTCAAGTTCTCTACAAACATCCATGATTTTCAACCTAAGCCTTTGATCTAAAGTATGAGATCTAATCTAATACTTCAGAAGCCAATCATCTGGACAAGGCAAAGCTTCCTCCCGGGAAGATCTGGAGTGGACACCTGTTGGGTAGGCATACTCCCAATCACCCCTCCCAAACTTCTCTCCCTAGGACCCCTGTTTGGTTTGGCTCACCCCTATCAAGCAAAATATGGTTATTTTTTCAGAATTTTTCTCTATCATCGAATGGGAGTTTACCCATTCTTTTGTTCGACATTTCTTTGGACATCTTTTTTCTCTTGAAACTTCTCTGCAAGGTACCTATCTTGACAGAGTATTTGATTTTTTCATTCTTATCTGCAATTAAGGAAGCTTTGGCTTGTTGTTTTTGTAATTGTCTGGCAATCATTCAAGCAGCCCAGTTATTCGGAAACTGAAAGTACTGTTTTGGCTGTTAGATTGTTTTCATCATGATGATGGATGAACAACAAAATCCCATTGTGCAATTAGATGGCACCAACTATGCTTATTGGTCTTATCTAATGCAAAATCATCTGAAGGGGTTGAAACTCTAGAAATACATTACAGGAATTGTCAAGATTCCTGATGAACTGACTCAACATTTGAGGAATATGATTCTGATATTGGAAAAATTATTTCCTTGATAGAAAATAGTGTTGATGATACCATTGGAAAACACTTGGCTAAAGTCAAGCAGCCAAAAGAGGCTTTGGAATATTGTATCGTCTAGACACATTAATTAATTCTTACTAAGCAATATCAGTTGGAATGTGAAATTAAAAATGTTAACAAGGGAATGACAGAATCCATGATTTCTATATGCGGATGACTGAATGATTGAATAGCTTGCTCTCATCGAACCTCAATTTAGCTACAATGTTGATGCCGTCGCATTTAATTCGTACAGGCAAGAAACCAGGCTCGTTCAATTCCTTATTGCACTAAGACGGAATTTGAAAAAGTTGTGGGAGCTTCACAATTCACCATTGCCCTCTATTGATTTTTCTCTCAGAATTTCTTATTGAAAAAAAAGAAAAAGAAAAGAAAACAGGATTGCCCCTTTCACCCTACTGTCAAAATCTTGATTGTGACAGTATTGACAACTCACAACAGAAACTCACGACAGAAACTCAAATGCAATTGTATTGTAATTGCTTGTCTTCCTTTGTAGATTGTATCACAATATATAGGTATTACAATGCCTTAATTAAGGCTCCAAAAACAGAAAGCTAACTAATTACAATCAGTCTATCTAATTACAATCAATCTATCTAATTACAATCAATTTCTATTCTAAGTTAGGAAACCAAAGATCTTAATAGAGCAATTACAGCTGAATGGTATATTGACTACACTTATTCTAGAAGTTGGGCCTGGACCCTGTGCTGGGCCTGCGGGCCTGTGCTTTAACATCCCCCCTCAAATTGATGCGGGAGAATCAACGAGCATCAATTTGCCTACCAAGAATTGATGGCGAGGTCTGGGAAGACCTTTAGTGAAAATGTCAGCCAGTTGAAGTTCAGTGGAGACATGCGGAAGGCTGATGACACAGCGTTTAAGCTCATCACGGATGAAGTGACAATCAACCTCGATGTGTTTAGTGCGTTCATGAAAAATCGGATTCTCAGTAATCCGAATTGCACTGGTATTATCCGCATAGAGGGGAGTAGCACCATCTGCCGGAAAACCAATGTCAGAGTAGACCGCGGAGCCAAAGAATTTCAAAGCAGGCAGCAGACATGGCTCGGTATTCCGCTTCAGTAGAGGATTTGGAGACTGTGCCCTGTTTCTTGCATTTCCAGGAAATAAGACAATCACCCAAAAACATGCACCATCCTGTTGTTGATCGGCGAGTATCAGGACAACCAGGCCAATCAGCATCTGAATAAGCTTTGAGACAGAGAGGGTTGTTGGATGGAAAAAACAACCCACGAGTCGGTGTACGAATAAGGTATCGAATGATACGTCGAACAGCAGCCATATGAAGATGACGAGGAGCAATCATGAACTGGCTCATTAGATTCACCGCATAAGAGATATCAGGGCGAGTAATCGTGAGATAAATCAAACTTCCGACTAACTGGCGATAAGTAGTAGGATCGGAAAGAAGATCGCCCTCGTCGCGACTGAGTTTGACATTCAGTTCGACCGGTGTATCTACTGGAGCAGAAGCAGTAAGGCCAGCCAAGTCAATGAGATCAACAGTGTATTTGTGCTGATTGAGAAAGAGTCCTGTAGATGTTTGATGTACTTCAAGAATCAAGACCAAGGAAATAGTGCAAGGGTCCGAGATCTTTCATGTGAAATGTCGCACTAAGAGAAGCTTGCAGCTCCTGAATCATTTGAGCATTAGGACCAGTAATAACTATGTCATCAACATAGACAAGCAGTATGGTGATCCCGGATGGAGCATGATGAAGAAACATAGAAGGATCATAGGGGCTCGGATGAAAATCTAAACGCAGAAGAGCAGCTTGAAATTTCTCAAACCAGGCACGAGGAGCTTGTTTCAGCCCATAGAGAGAGCGACG
Organism: Litsea cubeba; assembly: GCA_012931725.1. Lineage (NCBI taxonomy): Eukaryota > Viridiplantae > Streptophyta > Magnoliopsida > Laurales > Lauraceae > Litsea > Litsea cubeba. The sequence continues at coordinate 20,771,021 of CM022953.1, read as the reverse complement.
AAGTTTTGCAACCATACCTGGTCTGGATGAGCATCCCTGAGGCAGACGCATATAAACATCTTCTTTTAGGTCACCATGGAGAAACGCATTCTTGACATCCATTTGATAGAGGGGCCAAGACTGGGATGCAGCAACAGCAAGAATTGTGCGGACAGTGGTCATTTTTGCAACAGGGGCAAAGGTTTCGTCATAATCCACGCCATATTCCTGCCTATTTCCAAGAGCGACTAGGCGCGCCTTATAGCGATCCAAGGTACCATCAGATTTTAGCTTGAGAGAAAAAACCTATTTACAGCCAATAGGTTTGACACCTATAGGAGCTGACACAACATCCCATGTATGATTTTTCTCCAACGCATCAAGTTCATCTTGCATAGCCTGGTTCCAACATTTGTCCTGCACAGCCTGAGAATAGGATTGAGGAATAGGAGAGGAGGACAAAGTTGCCATTAAGGAAGGATGGGAGAACCCATAGCGATCAGGGGGTACCGAAATGCGAGTGGAACGACGCAATGGAGGAATTGCAGAGGGACCAGGAACCTCAGGTGGACCGAATGTGAGGAGGATCGGGAGGGGAACCCTCTGGAGGCACATCTGTAGTCCGCCTGCGATACACAAAATTAGGATTAAACCGAACAATAGATGTGTCATCAGAAAAACCAGGTAAGGAAACCAAAGAGTTGTCAGGAGCATCAAGATGTTTTTGAAAAAAATACTCGTTTTCGAAAAACACGACATTCCGAGATGTACGAATGCGACGAATGTGTGGATCATAGCAAAGAAACCCTTTTTGGAAAGGTGCATATCCTAAAAAAACACACCGAGCAGATTGAGCAGTAAGTTTGGTCCGTTCAGATGGTGGCAAATGCACAAAACAAACAGAACCAAAAACATGAAGATCATCATAAGATGGAGAGATCTTGTAGAGACGATAATATGGGCTTTGATTGTCAATAGAAGATGAAGGCATGCGGTTAATGAGGTGAACTGCAGTAGCCAAAGCCTCAGCCCAAAAACGGGAAGGAACAGATGATTCAAGTAGAAGGGATCGAGTGACATCAAGGAGATGTCGATTTTTCCTTTCAGCGATTCCATTCTGTTGTGGAGTATAAGGACACGTTCTTTGAGAGATAATTCCTTTTGTTTGCAAATATTGTTGAAAATCAGAGGACAGATATTCCCCCCCTGAGTCAGAGCGCAAGATTTTAATGCAAGTAGAGAATTGGTTTTCAACATAAGTTAAAAAAATCTTAAAAACATGAAAAACATCAGATTTGGAATGCAGGAAGTAAACCCATGTGAACCGACTGAAATCATCAATAAAAGTCACAAAGTATTTATAGTGAGCATGAGAGAGAGTTGGAGCAATGCCCCATACATCACTGTGAACCAAATCAAAAAGCTGAGTGCTATGGGAAGTGGAAATAGGAAAACGAAGGGTTTTGCTTTTTCCCAATTTGCAAGTAGCACAATCAAAAGACACGCAAGAAGATAAACCAGCAGTTTTATTGATTAAACCAGAATTGAACATCTTGGACAAAGTTTTCGAATTAGGGTGGCCAAGTCTTTTATGCCACAATTGACAGTTATCTCTAATGGAAAAACAAAACACATCATTGTTCAATTTATTCCTAAAATATTTTGAAAAGTCCAGCGGAAACAAGCGCCCACACTTAGGTCCCCTCGCGATCTCCTTCCCGGACATCTGGTCCTGCACAACACAACCAGAAGAAGAAAAAGTGATATTACAATTATTTTCAACAAGTTGCCCCACTGACAAAAGGTTGGAAGTTAAATTTGGACATAAATAAACATTTTGCAATGGAAGAGGACCAGAGATGTCACCGACAGCAGTAATGGGAACATGGTCCCCATTAGCAGTTTGGATTTGAAAAGGACCTTTGTAACTTTGCACATTGGAGAGTGTAGCACGGGAAGACGTCATATGATTAGATGCCCCAGAATCAAGAAACCAAGAAGATGGAGAGGATGTACCTGAGAGACCAAAAGCAGATAGGGCATTAACAATCATCTGTTGAACCATATCCGGAGTGAGAGAGGATGAAGGACCAGGCTGTGAGGACGTAGATGAAGCAGCAGGTATAGCCGAAGAAGAAACATATGCATGTGGAGTCTGAGACTGCGGTGATGGACGCTGTGGGCGGCGGCGACATTCAGAGATGATATGTCCCGATTTCTTACAGTAACGACAGACCTTCTGGTTGCATTGAGATGCAAGATGTCCAAATTTCTGACAGCTGAAACACTGTGTTTTGCTCAAGTCTCGAGGCGGAGGTTGAGAAGACTTATTTGCCGAGAATGCAACTGAATAGGGTTCCGTCTTTTGTTGGGCTATATGAGCTGAGGTCGCAATGCGCTGTTCTTCGCGTAGAAGTTCATTCAAGCAGACATCCATGGAAGGTAAGGGTGACCGATTCATGAGGGCAGATCGGACACTTTCATATTCATTCCGCAGTTTCATCAAAAATTGATCTCGCTGACTAGAGGCTTGCAGATCTTGGATGACTGTCAACACATTGTCAGGCACATTTGCATATTTAATACTATCGTATTCTGACCACAGGGTACGAAATCCCGAATAGTAGTCTTGTATAGACAAGATCCCTTGTGTATATTCGGCAATTGCACATTCAAGATGAAATTGTCGTGCCGAGTTCTCTTGATGGTAAATATTCTTCAAATACTCCCACATTGCTTTAGAAGTGGAGTAAGGCTTGAGATTCATAATGAGATGAGGCTCCACGGATCCCAGAATCCAGGTTTTGATTTTGGCATCTTTAGTATGCCAGGAGGAGATCTTCTTTTCATCCTCAGTGGGTTTAGGATCCGTGCCAGAAACAAATCCCCATAATTCCTTAGCTTCTAGGTAGGTTTGGAATTGGAAGGACCAGGCAGGGTAATTCTTTCCCGTAAATTTAATCAATGTGACCTCAGATTTTTCCATTGCAACTGAAATTGGTACTGAATAGAAAAGAAACTACCCACAGACAAGAGAACTTATGTAGAATATCTTCCCTGTGTTCAGAAACCAAAATCCAACCAGCAGAGAGAGAGAACACAAAAAAAACAGCAAAAAACTGTAAAAAAACAGCCCAGACGAACTGAATTTGGGCTCTTAATGCTGCACGTGGGCCCCACTGATGATGATGGGCCAAGATCAGATCACAGATCTATGAGAGCACAATAATCTTGCTTCTAATGAAAGAAGAATGATCCACTTCTGCTGAGAATCCAAGATTTTGTACGGGCTAGATGAAAACTATATTAAAAAACTGGAAGATCTCTAGAATGAGAAAAAATCCAACCTGGTGGTGCTGTAAAATCCTGAAAAAATCCCCAATAATCCTAGAAACATCAGTCGACCAAGGCTATGGAGTTTTTGGAACTTGATCAGAGTGATCAAGGGTGGGCCACCACGTGGATTTCACTGATGTTGATTGCTGGAGTCGCTGGCACGTCTTGAAATAGATCCTGGATCAGGGGGAATGGTTTCTGGAAGTTTGATCTGATGATCTGTGATGGGCCACCAGCCACTAGGAAGATGATATGGTGGCAATGTCGTCTGGATGTCTGGATTTCCGAAACAGATCCTTGATCTGTTGTTCTTCAGGGAGATAGTGAGAACTCTCTACTCAGATTTCCTTGATACTATGTAACAAAGAACAAGATTCCCTTGAACGTGGCTCTGATACCATGTTAAAATCTTGATTGTGACAGTATTAACAACTCACAACAGAAACTCACGACAGAAACTCAAATGCAATTGTATTGTAATTGCTTGTCTTCCTTTGTAGATTGTATCACAATATATAGGTATTACAATGCCTTAATTAAGGCTCCAAAAACAGAAAGCTAACTAATTACAATCAGTCTATCTAATTACAATCAATCTATCTAATTACAATCAATTTCTATTCTAAGTTAGGAAACCAAAAATCTTAATAGAGCAATTACAGCTGAATGGTATATTGACTACACTTATTCTAGAAGTTGGGCCTGGACCCTGTGCTGGGCCTGCGGGCCTGTGCTTTAACACCTACTACTCAAGGTAGTCGAATATCTGATGAAGCGTGGAAAAACAATAATCATGGTCCCAAACTGGATTACTGAAATGATCCGCATCTCGATGCGTGAGCTTGGAGTTTGTGCGATAATAATGTTTATTTCCCCATGATCCGCGTATTTGAGGCTACGAATCCATCACATACATTAACATTTGGTGGAAGCTTACACTGTATTGCAACATCTGGGGCCCATTGGATTCCGTGTCACAACACTCATGCAATTAGCTTATGAGGATGATCACATAGTGCATCATTAGACAGGTATAAAACATAATCAAAGAATAACAAAGCATGGCAATAATCCAAGATATTTCATTCCCATAACATGTTAAAGTTGAACATAAACAAGTGCATCAATTACATTCCCCCAAAATAAAGGCCAACAGAAGCTAGTACAAAAGACATAAACCCAAAATGGATCCATCCCAAAAGATATTGTGACGCAACTCCCGATGCCAGACACTATGCTTAAGTCACATCGTCTGCACTCCACTCCTTGAGTTCCTGCGGTTCTTCCGCGACCACCACAATCTCCGGCTCACCGGTAAAGGTGCCGTCACCTACAACGCCAAGAATAGTACGATCAGGCTAAACACAACCTTAGCAAGTAGACAATCCATGAATACATAATCCATACATAGAAGGAGGGAGTATAAAGAAAGGCATGATTAATGCATTGGCATGGTAGGACTAGCTATGCATGAGAATATTGCAATAAATGACTAAAAATAGGAGGTATATAGAACTGACTATTCATGTGCATGGACATGACCTACTGCATATTTTGGCAAAGCTATATTCTCCCCACTTCACGGTTTAGACTGCATGACCGTGGCAGAGAGCACGTAACATGATAAACATAACTCATAATAATGCATGGCTCCATAGAGGAGTAAACATGATCTATCTCGTGGGCCGTCACGGACATAGAATCAGGCATGGCATGGCTAGACTGTAGCTAGTGACATAATAACATGAATCATTGTGTGATAACATGCATCATTCACAATAGCATGAATCCCCACATAATCGTCTCCAACTGTGCTGGATTTATAAGTGGGGAGTGGTGCCAACTCAAGAGTTCAATGAATGGCGAAGGCTAGAGACTTTTAGTAAACGGCCGAGCATGAAGGGAAACTACCCTACATACTGGCGTGACATTCATAATCATGACTTGCTTGAGTAGCCCCTTGAGTCTCACAGCCTACTAGACATGGGCATAACAGATATGTGTATACTTAGATGCATATGCTTAGCCGGGTCCTTGGAAAACCAACTCAGTACAGTTAGAACATTTAGACTCCTTTACATGACTAGGAATTAGCTAGGGATAGGGGCTTTACCCATGGGTTTCCATTTCCAAGAGTTACGTTTCAGACCAAGGTTTAAAAGGCCGGACTCGAGAACTGACTCGCCCAGGGCTGAGTCCGAGTTGACACTGCCGAGTCGGGTCAAATCCCTATCCAGTTCTCAAAAAACATAAAAGAAAAGGAAAGAAGATGAAGAAGCAACAACAGCTACAAGGCACTGCTGAAGTAGAAAACAGAAAAAAGAAGAACGAATAGGTGTACCAGGTGACTAGATGAAAAAGAAAGAAAGAAAAAGACAGGTGTAGCAGGCCAGCTGAGCAGCAACAACAACAGCACAGTAGACGGCACAGCATGCGGCAGCATTGCAGGTGAAAAATGTTCTCTTAAACTTACGTGAAGTCTCCATGCCATCTCCAATGTGTGAAGACCCCATTGGCATGGCTCCAAGATGTGTGTGAGGACCATAGTTGTGAATTTTAGTTAGTTTCAGCTGAAAATGGCTGAATAATTTCGGTTTAGACAATGCTCCAAACCAAAAGTTCCCTAGAAAAGGTCTTGGTCTAGGTTTTGGACCACTTCAAACACAATTTTAGATTTAGCCGAAACTTTATTATCATAAAGAAAGTGACAACAAAGAGGGAAGGCCTACTATAGAAGATCGCAAGGTAAGAAAAAAAAAATGTGAGTGAGAGAGAGAGAGAGAGAGGAGTAGTTGTGGTGCTGCATCTGCTACGGCTTCTAGTGTTGCTGTCAATTGTGACACCCTCTTCCTCTTCTTCTTTTCCTCCCCATTCCTTCTCCCTTTCCCTCTTTTTATCTTCTTTTGGGTGAAATCAAAGGGGAAACCCATTTAAGGGTTTTCATATCTTTTCTATCTTTCTCTCCTTACATATGTAATATTGGGAATCGAGTGGCAATTTGTGGGCTTCTCAATGTGCCTACATGTCTAAAATCTGAACCTCTCAAAATAAATGCCCCCTTTGTATGGGTCTAGGCCAAATTCCACTTAAATAGGAAGCAACCCATTGTTTGATTCCCTTTTTTACATCAACCATTATCGGATTCATTAGATATTGATCATAATTCATAAGTATATTTGATCAATCTAACCGCGGGCCTGGCTCTTGTTAAAGTGAAATTTGGCGAGGGCCCATGTTTGAGGAGGACATTTATTATGAGCAATTTAAATTTTTTAATAGGTGGGCGATTTTATGGGCTTACAAAATTTTTGTGACTCCGAGAGTCAAGTATCCAGGTAAATGTTATTTTCAAATTTTAATATTTTTATATTTTTCTACATATATTATTTTTATTTTTATTTTTTCATTTTTTTAAACATAACTCTATAATGTTTTTCCAAAATTCCGAATCCGGTGAAACATTTCTGCTTGGAGGCCAAACCAAAATGGGTTCGGAAAAGAAATTCTCAACTATGTTGAGGACATTAGATCGATCCACATCCATTATTGGCACCATCTAGCTTCGGGAAATTTTACGATTAGATGCTAGATGGTGGAGCTTCAAAACTCTAATATTGGAAGGATCTCCACCAATAGCATTTTATAACTTGAATCTTTACCATCTAGCTTGTGATTCTCATCATGTCACTCCTGAATTTCACCGTTTACCAACTTCTTTGAAATCCTAGTGTAATTTGGGAATCTTTAGCAATGGTACAATAGCATTTTTATAACTTGTTTGTGGTTTCGATAATGAGTAGTTAAATTGAAAAGCATTCTTTTCAGAAGGTTGCAAAACTCAATTAGCTTCTTCCATCTGTGTGATATTATTCAGGGTTTGGATTATGCAATGATGACTGGGGGAGATGTAGTGCCTCTAGGTTCACAGGCTGTTACAAAAATCCATGAGATATTTGATTGGGCTAAAAGGTCGAGAAAGGGCTTATTACTGTTCATTGATGAGGCTGATGCTTTCCTATGCGAGTAAGTGATCTTACATTCAAAATTTCAGAACATTCTTTTAAACCTATAACAAAATGTTTGAATTAACTGCAATTCACTTTTGGTATTATCAAATCGAATCTTTCTCTTCAGAATCTTTTTGTCATATAATTTTTTTTTTCATTTTCAAGATCTGGGGGATGTAGTAAATGAGGCTTGAACAGTGTTGGAGTAGCTTTATTTTTATGGTTCTGCCATGTTTGACAATTGAAACAAACTGAATTTCCATGCTCTTGCAGTCTCTGAAACTAGTTTGACAATGAATTTTGGTTGTGTTATGGAGAAGAAAACACTTGCATTCTATGTTCGGTATACCTCAATTGTATTTTAGCAGTTTAATTCTTTTCCTTGTTGCTAAATGGTTAAGTGACATTTTTCTGTGCTTAAAATATTTTTGGTACAGTCGTTTAGGGCAGAAAAAAGAAAATACCTCATTTGAATGACGCTTCTATTTTAATATTTTTCAAAAATAGACAGAAGTACCCATAATCATGAATGTCAAGGACCACTAAGGGTACAATGGCAAAAGCATAATATTAGAATATTGTATTCCTTAGCTAGAAAGAATAAAGTACTACTGAGACTGCACTTCTATCTGAGACGTAGATATTTATCATTCATAGATTGTTCAAAATACCATGCATCTGATCTCATTTGAGATATTTGGTGGTTTCACATCAACAAGTTGGTCCATAATTTTACACCATCGATCATTTTAGCCCTATCCCATCAATCCTTAATGTTACATCATGATCATCACCATTAAAGCCTTGTTCACACTATGTTGGGTCAGAAATATGAATTTTGTTTCTACATTCCAGTCTATGTTGAGCCAAATCCTCAAATAGGTTGCTTTTATTCAGATCTATCCTTATTGCTTCCATCCATGCCCCCTTTTGCCTACCCCTTTTCCTTGAGGGGCCATCAACCTACATAAAAAAACTTTTTCATCACGGCGCCATTGCTGGCCTTATTTGGACATGTCCAAACCATCTCATACAAGTCTTTCTTAATTTATCGCTCGTTGATGCTACCCCTAAATTCTTTTGAATGCGCTCATTTCTCATTTCATCTTTCCTAGTTTTACCACACATATATCTTAACATTTTCATTTGTGCTACACTCATTAGTTGCATGTATTGTTTTCCAATTGGCCAACATTCAACTCCATAGGCCATAGCTGGTCTAATCGCCATCATGTAAAATTTTCCTTTTCAATCTTGTTGGTATGCACCAATCACAAAGAACTCTAGAAGAAAGTCTCCACTTCAACCATCCGGCTCTTTTCCTATATTTGAGATCCTTATCAATCTTTCCATCCTTACAAATTATATAGCCAATGTATCGGAAGGAATCTTTTTGCAGTATCTCTTGAGGTTCAATTATCACAGGAGTTTCATCTCTTTGTTCATCTCCAATGAAGTTGCAGTTCTTTTTTTTTTTTTCGGTAATGGTAACTTTTATTAAAATGAAAAGAAATTACAACCAATCATCATCATAAATCAGAATACAAAAATGTACAGGTATAAGAGATATATACCAAAACCCAACCCAATACTAAGCAACAGGCACACACAAATTACAAGAATGATCTACCCCTTGCTTAGCTAGAGAGTCCACCATGCCATTGGTCAATCTACTAACATGTACTAAAGAGACCTGCACCATAGATGTAATAGCTTGAATCCCGTTGAAGTAGATCTGCATCTTCCAAGAAACCTTAGAGGATTTCATCCATAAAATAGCATTGAAAGAATCACTCTCCACTATTACACTGTCTCGGAAATAACTCATAAAAATTTGAAGAGCTAGCCAAAACTTCTACTTTGGTAGAATCTTTAATCCCAATGTGTTTTGAAAACATAAACAGTACTTCCCCCTTGTGGTTTCTTAACACTCCGCCAATAACCCCCCATGCCCGGTTTTCCACATGCGACTCCATCCACATTGAACCTTAGAACTTGAGAGGTGGATCACACCAAACTACTTTCTTTTTCTTCTTAGAAACCTCCATCTTCAAACATGCTCCCCAGTTATGTAGAACATTATCAATCTTCAAATTTGCACATTCATTTCTAATGGAAGCTCATTTAGCAATTCTCAATAGCACAGATGTAACAATACCCTCACAAGATTATTCCTTTCTTCTAAAAATTCTTCCATTCCTCTGTTTCCAAATAGACCATAATATGGAAAAGGGAATGATATCCCACAAAAGGCTGAATCAGCTCCACAAGTGATCCTAGGAAACACGAAGCCATACAACTTTCTTTGCGGAAGAACCCCCAAAGAGACGATGCAACATGACAGTGAATAAATAAATGCTCAATCGTTTTTGTATCCCACCAACATAAGCAACACATATTGAGGCAAAATCTCATGACAGCCCCCTCCTTAAGTTATCAACCGTCGAGATCTTACTTTTCACAGCCAGCCATCAGAATGAATGCCTCTACCCTAGGAGGCACAAGACCCATCCAAATTGAGGCACATGCAGATTCGAGCTCGTCGTAAGGGTCCAACTTCCTGTAAAATGACTTAAAAGAAAAGGAGCCAGAAGAGTTTGGCTTCCAAATACGCATGTTAGTTGCATCCCTGCATAAGGAAGCATTAGAAAGAAGACTCAACAAAGAATCCAACTAAAAAAAAGGCCGAGTCTGGCTCGGACTCAGACTCGCCCAAGTCGCCATAAAAACACCATTTTCCTCTTCTCCTCCTCCTCGACAATCCCTTTCTCAAACCCTTTCTTGTTCTTGTTCACAACAAACCCTCTCTCGATTCTCACACCCTAACCCAAAAGTACTCTTTCCAAGCTCTCTCAAACCCCTTCTCTAGCCCTCTTTCAAACCCCAGCCCAAGAAATCCTCTTTCAAATCCTGTCTCAAACCCCTCTTTCAAATCCTCTCTCAAACCCCCTTTCAACCCCTAGCCCAGCAAACCTCTCTCTCTCAGTAGTAGCGCATCTGACTGCAGATAAAGAGGCCAATCTTCACTAGATCAGTTCTCCCTCAGTGGAAGAGCATTTTACTGCAGATCAAGAGGCCACAATTTTTAACATCACCATTGTGTGAGTCCCCTGTCAACCTGATGTTGCTAGATATGGAAATATAGGAACTTGACAGAAGGAATAAATTAAGGGAAGACAGGTGAGAGGGGAAGGAGAAGAGGAGGAAAGCAAAATTTCCGGGGAAAAGGTATGCTCTCCTGGGTCCTAGGCATCCATCCTCTGCTCTAATACCAGGTTGGTTCGGATGGGGAATTTGAGAGAAATTCATGTACTGCATTGTGGAGGCATGTGACTCTCCTATTAATTGGAATAACTTTTAAAAATTACAAGTAGCCCCTTTAGTAAAATAGAACTATAAAGAGGGGCACCGGCTTCTAAAGTTAAAGAAATTATGCATCTCCCCCTATCCTTCTTACTGTACTGTTATTGCTATTAATATAAATCATCCTTGGTTATTGTTTTGCTCCTTAAAATGCACTGTTTCAATTTTTATCATTTTCGTTTTATACTTGCATGTGATTTTCTATCATGTCCTGCAACCATTTGACTGCTCCAAAGCAGCAATGTGCTGATTTTCAGTCAGAAACAAATCTGTTGGGTGTTATTTTGATGCTGCATTGTAGCTTAATATTAAAATTTTGGTGTTTTCATTCTATTCAAATATCTCTTTAACATAATCGTTATATTTATTGTCTGAAGACTTATTTTGCCAATCAAATAAATGGAGTAAGTTTACCAAAACTGCTTAAAGCAATGTTAGTAAAATACTAACTCTGGAAATGTTGTGGTCCTGTCATCCATTTGGATGGAATCTACAATGTTTCCAACTGATCCTACTGAATTTGTAAATTATTGCATTTTGTGATGCAGGCGGAACAGCACCCGCATGAGTGAGGCTCAGCGAAGTGCTTTGAATGCACTGCTCTTTCGAACTGGAGATCAGTCAAGGGACATAGTTATCGTTCTCGCTACAAATCGACCCGGGGACCTTGATGCTGCTGTTACGGACCGCATTGATGAAGTGATTGAGTTCCCACTTCCACGGGAGGAGGAGCGTTTCAGTCTGCTAAAGCTCTACTTAGACAGATATATCTCCCACCAAGATAATTCTAATGCTGATTCTTGGTGGAGTTCTATATTTAAGAAAAGACAACATAAGATAACATCAGTGGATGTTTCTGAAGATGTAATCCGGGAAGCTGCTCGGAGAACAGAAGGATTCTCTGGCCGTGAAATTGCAAAGCTGATGGCCAGTGTCCGCGCTGCTGTTTATGGGCGTTCAGACTGCATATTGGATTCTCAGTTGTTCATGGAGATAGTGAATTATAAGATCGCAGAGCACCACCAGCGCATAAAGCTTGCTGCAGCTGAAAGGGGCCAGTGATCTTAGATTTTAGTGGTCTATCGACCCGAGCCTGTCCTTTGATGCTCTTATACTGTCGTTCGATTTTGCAGCTTGAGTCACAACAACCAGGTGAAGGTAAATGTTGAATAAGATGTTGCAGGCCAAAAATTTTGTTTCATCATTTTTATCGATTGAAGATATCTTCTTTTACTATGCCAGTAAGCAAGAAATGTATTAGAAAGTAGAAATTGTTTGGCACACATGGTTAAAAAAAAAAAAAGTTGCTGTGTCTGAGCCAACTCAGCCCAATCGATTTGGACTCGACCAGTAACAAGTCAAATGACCCATCTGTTTTTCATTTTTGTCTCAGGGAGTCCTATGCGTATCAGTTGAGTCGACGCAGTCCAATTTGAATAGATAGAGAAGCTATGGGGAGTGACTCAGCTGACTTGTATAGTAATTCTGGGTGGAACGTGGCTTAGTTGTGTCTGACTCAGCTGATATGCCTCGATGAAAGGGCAATCGAGTTGCACCTTTCATTGTTCGCACGTTAGGATTGGTGGATTTTAAAATGCTTAAATTGTGGATTATAGATATGGCTGCTGTTATTCAGTTTAATCCAAGTGAACAACAAATGTGAATTTGCAAAGAGATGGTGAGCTGAGGGTATGGGATTTCTCTAGATTGGTCCACTCAATAAATTAGTTCAAAAGTGTGGAAAAACAATAACTATGCAGCGGAAATAAAATCACAAGCACACACCACAAGGACACTAGATTTAGCGTGGAAAATCCTAATCGAGTGAAAAACAACGGATCCGAATTGGATCAACAATCAAGCACTATGAATCTCGCAATTACAAGAAACTCAGATTTCATTCTCAAATATCCTCTACCTAAGGATTGAAGTTAGCTTGTGTCGCTTCACGCTTCAATGACTTCACACCGTTGATTGCAAGACTCAACCCTGCGCTTGACTCCTCAAATCTTCTACGCAAGAAAATGATCTTTTATAAGATATGCAGATGAAACTGGCTCTCTAAAGAACTTGTCAGTACAACTGTTTAGTAAATCTCTAGAGAAGAATTCTCTTAATTAAATATCTAACTTATAACTTCGAGAGGTGAGGTCTACCTTTAGAATAGCCATTGAGTCCTTTAAATAGCCCTTGGGACGTGCTTAAGGTTTGCCTAAGATGATTAGGGCTAAAACAAGCAGTTTTGGCACAATTAGAATCAAGTTTTTAATTTTCATAGGACTCAGCCACTTTGTCCGCTCTAGCGGACTTTCAATCCGCTCAAGCGGATGAGGTTTTTGTTTTAGCGCAAAATCAACTTTTGTTAGACGTTTGGCTATTTTGACTACATCCGCTCGAGCGAAGATATGGGCGCTCAAGTGGACTCATTCTGGATGTTCCGGAAATTTAGCACTTCTTATTTTTTCCAGCTCTTTGAGTCCTTCCAGTCTTCTATCTTCAGAGTCTTTTTCTAAAACTAAAAATTACAACTCAATGGACCTAGAGTTTTGTCCAATCCATTAATTAGCCAAGAGTCAAAATCCTAAGAGATGGCAAACAGGATCTGATTGTTATATCATGAAAGTTTAGCATTGGACATATCGATGAGGATCCACATGGCATACTAGAGCATTCAATCAATAGAATAGGTGCAATAGTAGCCCACTTTGAATTGTTTATTTCCTCCCCGAGAAAGGGAAAAAAAATCACAACCACAGGTGCAAACTAAGTAAATAATTTTTTTTATTTATGAAAAAGTTAAGCTTAAATCTTAATTAAACGATTTTACGAATAAAATTTTTTTTTTAGTAACCCAGGGTATCTACCCCCCAGCCTAGGAGCCTTTGGCCCTAAGCCTGAGGGACACTCAGCCCAAAGACCGAGGGACATTGGATTTTGGACAGCCGAGAACTAATCCTTATGGGCACATGTAGAGATATCAAGTGGGCCGGCCGCCAGTCAACGGGCCGTGGCACGGCACGGCCCATGACGCGGGCCGTGCTGGGTCGAGCCTTGCTGACCCGTTTGGCACGGCCCGCCTGGCAAACGGGCCAACCCCTGCGGCCCGCGCCAGGCCCGCTGGCACACCAGCCCGTCAGCCTGCAACCCGCTAGCACGGCCCGCCAGCCCGTCAAGCCCACCCAATGGTCGGCCCGCCAGGCCCGTCCAACAGCAAAAAACGGCTATATTTAAAAAAAAAGACCATTTTACCCCCCCCCCAACAGTTATAAAACAGTCATATAAGGGGTATTTTGTGTCATTTTTCATTATACTAAGTCTGTAAATACCCTAACCCTCTTATTCTCATTTCTCACCAATTTACACACTCATTTCTCACCAATTTACACAACTCTCTCATTCTCTAACTCTCTCTCAAAGCATTCAACTCTTTCACTCTCTCTAAGAACTTTTTGGAGGGCCAAAGATTAAGTCATCAAGAGACAAGATTGAAGGGGCCTTCAAAGATTTAGAGGTATTTATATTATTTAGATTTGAGATTTCATATATATAAGTTTATATTATATTATATTAACTCTCATTTTCTCCCATTTCTTATAATAAATTATCACAAAAGAAGGCTATTAGCATATTACTGTTATTATTTATAAATTTATTTTTTTTGAAATATGGCTAGAAGATTTCCCACAAAATCTTCTTCCGTTAATTTAGAGGTAGAAGAAAATTTTATTGAATTACAAGATGAAGTTTGTGATTTACCACCCCCCTTTCCTCAGAGTTCCCATAAACCAAACAAGAGGAGTAGAACTTCAGCAGTTTGGGATATATATACAAGGTATGATGTTATTGAAAATGGAAAGAATGTTGAAAAGGCAAAATGCAAATTATGTGGTAAGATTTATAGTGCCCAGTCAAAAGGGGGTAACGACCATTTGTCAAGACATAGGAAAACATGTTTAGTAAAGCATAAGCTAGAGAATGCAGGGACAGGGGGGCCTGGTTCACAGACCCAAATTTCTACTACTAGTGGTGGTAATAGTATTAGCAGTTTGGGTCTTTTTTCTTTTAAAGCACAAAGTGCTAGACAAGGTCTTGTTAAAATGATTGTTTTATTCGAATTACCATTTGCTTTTGTTGAAAATGAGTTTTTTGAACAATGGGTCCAGCAATACTGTCAACTACAATTTCACAGTATTTCAAGAAATATAGCCAGAAATGATGCTATTAGACTCTGGCAGGAAGAGAAAATAAATATAATTTTTTTTTTTTGCAGAAATTCCTGGTAGAATAGCCATAACCACAGATATGTGTACTTCTAAAGAGGGTGATAGTTATCTTTGTATTACTGTACAAAATATAGATGAAAAATGAATTATGAATAAACGTATACATAGTTTTAGTTGCCTTGAATGGCCATACAATGGAACTAGAATAAGTACATTAATTTTAAAAAAAAACTAGATGAATATAATATTAAGGAAAAAAAAACTTATCAGTAACTTTAGATAATGCCAGTAATAATACAGTGGCTATTGAATTAATGAGAATGCATATGCCACTTGCAACTTTGATAAATAGTTCTATCTTTTAAAATAGATATATATGTCGCATCTTAAATCTTATTGCAAAGGTTGGTTTAATGCATATTTTAAGTTACACAGATGTTATTAAAGACATTGTTAGATTTGTTTTTTGCTCCGCACAAAGAAGACAATTGTATGCCCAAATATGTGCGAGGCAATGCGTATCAGCTATTAAAATGCCTAAAGAGGTAGACCATAGATGAAATTCTATGTATGATTTGTTAAACAAGGCACTTTCTCGGAAAACTGTTTTGAATGAATCTTGTGCATTTCATGCACAAGATTTGATGATTAGTGATTAACATTGGGAGTTATGTGCCCACATAAGAGATTTATTAGAACCTTTTTATACTTCAACATTATTTTTTTCCGGGATATATTATCCCACATCTAATGAAGCTTTAATGAAGCTTTTTAAAATTACTTTACAATTAAGTAGATTTAGAGATCATTTTTTACTGGGTAGCACTATTAGAGACATGGAAGAAAATTTTAATAAATATTGGAAAGGTGCTCCAATGACATTTTCTTTAGCTGCTGTATTTGATCCTAGGTTAAAATTAAGTGGTGTACAATTTTTTATTGATGGAATAAATAAAAATATGAATTATATAGATTTAAATGCTTTTTCAAATATAAGGGCAAATTTACAAGCACTTTTTTCAATTTTATTGTGAGCAAATGGGTACAGCTGGACTTAGTATTGACAATTCAGAAGTCCAGTAGACAGGTGTTGGTGAGTGGGATGTGTGGTATTATTCCTTGTCCACGGGCATGGCATCCAGCTCAAGCTCAAGTAACAACACTGTGACGGAGTTATCATCGTATCTTGACGTCGGTGTAATACGAATGCAGGATGCATCTAGTTTTGACCTTTTAGCCTGGTGGAAGCAACAAGAAAGCATTTATCCGGTGTTGGCAGCCATGGCTCGTGATCTATTGACTATTCCTATGTCTTTTGTAGCATCAGAACAAGTTTTTAGTGCAGGTGGACGTGTAGTAGATGACAGAAGAACAAATCTCACTGAAGAAATGGTGGAGTGTTGTGTTTGCCTACGAGACTGGTATTTGGCAGATAAGAGGAAGTAAGAGTTGACATCATCAATGAAAGATTTTGATCCAGCAGAATACATTAGTCGACTACAAATCTGATTTTTTACTTTTTTCTTCATTGTAATTTATACGTTTTTCATTCTTTTTTAATTTTTATTTTCTAAAAAGATTGTAAGGTTTTGAAGGCAATCCTATTTAGAAACCTTCAAGAAGTTAAGATCCAAATGGTTATCTCTTCTTAGTGGAGTATGTCGAGTTTGACCGAACCACTTAAATATCTTTGTCATTCTCCATGCTTGTGTTCTAATTTTTATTTTTAATACTGATAAGAAAAAGAAAATTCATATATAGCACTTAAGTAATATGTGAGTAAATATCTATAAATTAATTTGAACCACTTAATCATTTGTTAAATGTTTGTATAAGTTTAAATGTTTAGGAAAAGGAACTATTGAAAAACTAATATGTCTATTGATCGAAAATTAAATTCAAACATATGTCGTTACGGTAACTCTATCAGGAACAAAAAAAAAAAGCATGCTTGGCCCACCAGCCCGGCACGGCACGGCTACAGCCCGCCCCATTGCGGGCCGTGCCGTGTCGGCCTGTTAAATGGGGCGGGTAGTGCCGGCCCGGCCCGAGGCACGGGCGGGCGACAATTTTAACGGCCGGCCCGTCTCGTTTGACATGTCTAGGCATATGCAAACCCTCCTATCCGCATGCATTGAGCAAAACTATGGGAGGCGGTAGAGGTGGCAATCGGGTCGGGTTGGGCTAAACGGGTCGGATCCGTTTAATTAAACGGGTTATACAAGTCTAACCCGCATCCGACCCATTTAATAAACGGGTCAGAAACCCCTAACCCGCACCCACCACGGGTCAGCCCGACCCGACTCGCTTAACCCGCATAACCATTGTGAGTTATACGGGTCAGGTCGACCCGCATAACCCACATCCATCTAGTAAATAAATTGACTTAACTATGATTCCGTGCTTGGCCAAAACTGTCTTTTAAGCTCAAATTTGGTCTAATCTCATTTCAACAATCATTTGATGCGCATTACCTTGCTTTCCATTAATAAAAAGCGTCGGTTTGAATTGGTTAAGGTCCAATTATTCTTTTTTAGCCTATGCATTAAAACAATCAAATTCAATCTCAGTTTAAATAAGCGGGTTATGCGGGTCAACCCTGACCCGATCCGCTTAATGGCGGGTCATGAATACTTGACCCGTGACCGACCCGCCTATTAAACGGGTCGGGTTAAGCGGGTAATACGCGGGTCGGGTCATATTTTGCCACCTCTAGTAGGCGGCCAACGATTAGATGTCGAATAGAAGACCTCTCTGCTTCCCGAGGCGTTGTTTCCCGAGGCGTAAGTCCTTGGCCAACTGAGTTACCACTCGTTGGCTATGATGAGAGAGTTGTTTGTGCAATTATTTTGGACCAATTTTTCCCGGTTCACGATATCACCATAACTTTCGTTGCAATATATATATATATACACGAGGGAGCCTCTCCTCAACTCAAGCTGAGGAGAGCGTCCGTTTAGCCACGTGTGTATGATGAAAAAGTTTGAAAAGGTCCAAAAGCTCGCCCATTTCTTGAAATGAACATTTTGAGGCCTGCACATTCATTTTCCCATCTCAACGAAGGAAACTTTATCTCATCTCATCCCCACAGAACCAAAGATTTGCAAACCTCGACGCCCTCTCCGATCTGCAAACCTCGGCGCCCTCTCAGTCCAACCTTGTCACAGCGACGCCTGCACGTGCTCTCCTCGACGCCTCGACTCCCCTCCTCTTTGAAATAAAACCCTCTCTCTGGAACTTTCATCTCTCAACGTACGAGGTGCTCGTTGGCTACTCTGCCATTTCGAGGAAGTGTGCTCGTCAGCTGATCTGCCATTTCGAGGGACTGTGCTTGGAGAACGATGAATGCGATGACTTATTCGCGCAGCCCCTTTTCAATTTCAAATCGCTCGCGCGCCTGTCTTGATTATAAACAAAACAAAAACACTTTTGAAACCATATTCTTTCCTCCTTCGGACTCTTCACATTCCCCCTCTTTTAGCGCCTTCACATTTCCCTCCCTTTCTTCTGCACATCTATATGCGTCTCTAAACCCGCATGACTGTCTCTAAACCCGCCCTCTTCTTTCCTACCTCTCTCTCAATCCCAAGAGAAATCTGCCGGTGAGTTTGTGGCGAGAACTCACCAACACGTACTTGAAGTTTCAATAGATTTAGGGCCTGTTTCTTTGCTAGAATTCCAGGAATTAATGTCTGGAGAATTTTTGAATTCCCAAACATAGTGGAATTCCTGGATGCTCCTCATGCCTTGAACATCCAGGAATTCCACCAAAATGCAAAGGGAGTGGAATTCCTGGATTCCTAAAGGTCAAAAAAGATATTTCATGTGGCTGGAATCCAGAAATTCCTGTGAAGAAACAAGGAATCCAGAGATTCCAGGGGACAGCATGTCACATCATGTCCAGGAATTCCTAGCCATTATGAATTCTGGCAGAAATTCCACTAAAGAAACAGGGCCTTAAAGTTCACCAATCTAATCATCTTTGCGCCTACTTGAAGTTTCATATTTTGTTGTTTTCATTCTAATAGATATAGGGCATGCTAATTTTAAAATGGATCTGGTTAGCACAACTCTTACATGAGAAAAACCGTGAAAGCTCTGTTTATTATTATTTTCTTAGAATTACAAGGAATAAAGAATATGATTTTTAAATGTGCATAGTATACATATGGCTTCTTTGGTAACGGTTTGGGTTGGCTGTGATCTTGTAATATGCACTTTTTGGAAATTATTGATTTATAGGTTGGGTTCTTGAGTGAAGGCATCAAAGTAGTAGATGCACATATGAGTTTTCATTTTTGCCTATAGGTATATGCTAAAGGCATGCTAATTCTGAGATTTGCAACTCCTAAATGAGAATAGCCATTAAAGCCATCCTAGGTTCACAACGGATGATGGTGATTCAAATGGAAAAGAAAGTGTTGAGCAAGGTAACCATATGTTGGTTTTGTAATTATTGTCAACACTCAGGCATTTGTTGTTGAAGGTTATTGGTTCAGACCCAACTGGGGTTCAGGCCTAACTTGGATTCAGGCCCAAGTGTACACATATATAAATCCCAAAGAAGAAAAAGATGATGCTCTAGACCTAGAAAAACCATTCTATCATTTTGGCTGGAGCTCCAAGACGGCTGCTGCAACTGCCTGTGAACTTTTGCTGCTACATCTTCATTGTGCTGCTGATACATGGCTGGGCCTCTCTCTCCATTTTGAAATTGTTGCACAGTTGCCACTCCTCTCACTGCTGCACTGCTGCTTCTATTTCTTCATTATTCTGCTTCAGCTGGTCTTCTCCGTTTCCTGCATTGTTGCTGCTACTACTTCCAAGCTGAGGTATGATCCTAGCAAGTTTAATTTGAGATGATTGTGCTGAATTTGAAGTAAGTTGTGGTTAGATCAGACATGCATGAATTATCTACATGGAGATGTGTGAAGGCTGGACAGTGATTAAATGGGCTGCAATTTGTTGAATGGTGCTAGGTATATGAGCTAAAATAGGAATTGTGTTTTGGTGAAGTGTTGCAAAACTTTATCAACAATAGTATAAAGAGCTGTTGCAGAAATTCGGTTTGAAGACTTTGATTGACTCAAATGTGGTTTGAAGACATTGTAATTTGTTGGGCTGATTTGTGAAGCATTGTCTGTGTGCTAATTTTTTTTTAACATCCTTGTATTCACTCAAGTGGGTGCTTGAGTATAGGGGTTGATGCCTCTATCTGTGGGTGCGGATCTTATTTTGGAGTGGGTGCCCCTATATTGTAGTGGGTGCTACAGGTTGAGAGTCGAAGTGCTTTGCACACCGTGGATGTAGCCAATTTGGGTGAACCACGTAAAAAATCTTATGTCTGTGTGGTGCTTTATTTTTAGTTTTGATGCATGTATGTGGTGTGAAGTGTAGTAGATGCACAGGTATTTGTAATTGTCTGCACTAGCCTTGTTTAGAAAGAAGATTTTTGGTTGTCACTGATTCACCCCCCCCCCCCCCCCCCTCCTCCCTCTCAGTGACCTAGTGAACTTCAACAATTGGTATTAGAGCGCACAGGTTCCTTGCGGAAGCTTAACCGCTTGAGGTGATCTTGGTTAGTTCACATGGCATCTGGGGAAGGAAATTTAGCTGGTAGGGCTCCGTTCTTTGATGGTTCCAACTACTCCTTCTGGAAGATTCGAATGTAGTCATTTTAATCCTCTCTTGGGCTTGATGTTTGGAATAGTGTTAAAAAGGGCTATACAGTTTCTGATGATCCAACAGATCCTAATGAGAAGAAATTATATGAGTATGATGCAAAGGCTAGAAATGCATTGATGAATGTATTGTCAGATGTTGAACTTGTGAAGATCATGTCTTGCACCTCGGCCAAGGAGATATGGGACAAACTTCAAGGTGTGTATGAGGGTGACAAAAAAATTAAAGAAGCCAAATTGCAAACCTACCGTACACAGTTTGAGAGCATTAAGATGACTGAAAATGAGAATGTTGGTGCATATCTTCAAAGGGTCAATGAGGTGGTGACCTCCATTAGAGGACTTGGTGAAACTTTGAAGGACCAAGTAGTTGTCAAGAAGGTTCTGAGATCTCTTCCTTCTCGCTTCGATTCCAAAGTATCTGCTATTAAGGAGGCTAAAGACTTAGATGTGTTTAGTATGGATGAGCTTCAAGGTACTCTTACAGCTTTTGAAATGAGAATCGGAAAACCTAAGTCTATTGATAGAGAGGCTGCTTTGAATGCTTACAAGAAATCTATGGAAGATAACTCAGATAATGAGGAAGATGAGGAGACCGCAAACCTTGTCCGTAAATTAAAGAAAGGGCAAGGAAAATATAAAGGAAAATTGCCTTTCAATTGCTTTACTTGTGGCGGGGTAGGTCATTTTGCAGCTAAGTGCCCTCATAGAGGCATGGATAATGACGAGGATGAGGCATCGAAAAAGAAGAAGAACTTCAATTGGAATGTCCATGACAAGAAGGGCAAACACAGAAGTTTTGTGAGCAAGAAGATTGAGACTTCCTCTGATGATGATAATTCTTCTGACAGTGCAGAAGTAGGCTGTGAAGCTCTCTTCATGGTCATGTTTGATGAAGTGAAAGAACCTGAAATTTCTAACATTGAAGAAGAAGAGCCTGAAGTTAATTTGGAAGGTGAGTTAGTGGCTGCTCTTGAAGAATTAACTGTTGAAACTAAGAAGCACAAGAAAACTGCCAAGAAACTTGAGGAAGCTGAAAATTTACTTATGTCAGCTAAGAGAGAGAGAGAGATGGAAGAAGACAAGCAGATCATTGAAGAACTTGAGGTACAGTTGTCTTGAAGACCGAAGAATGTAGCAAACTAGAGGAACAAGTGACTATCTTGCATGCACAAGTTGATGAGCTATCGCAGAAGACAAAAGTCTATCAAGGCTCCTCTAAGCTGGATGATTTGCTGAATATGCAACGACCTTGTCATATAAAATTTGGTTTGGGATATGAGCATGGAGAGACCTCAACCAAACCAGCTGAAGACAAAGTAAAGAAGATGCAGCAGAAGGTTGTAAAGCAAGTTCCTACACAAGCTCCTCCTCAAGTTAAGCAGTATAATCACATGGTTCCATCGCAAAGGACTTGGCCTCGTCGACAGAATTTTAAGCCTTCCATGCCATTGCAACGAACATACTTCAGGTCCAAGTTATCTTTCAATGGCTATTGTCTTAAATGCAGTACTTATGGCCATAGAATAGCTACCTGCAAATTTAATTTGAGACGTAGAAATTTTGTATCTAGGAACCCTTTTAATGCCCTATTCATGTATCCTCTTGAATGTTATATTTGTCATAATATTGGGCATGTAACTAGAAATTGTATATATGCCTATGCTCCTAACCATGGACAGGGCAACTTCACTCAAGCATATGCATCCACTTACAAGCAAGGGTTACCTACAAAAAATGAGGCAGAATATGGTTACTATAAAGAACCCACAAAGTCTTACAAGCAAGTTTGGAAAATAAAAGAAAAGCAGAAAGCTAAAGATCAATCATTGATAGTACAGACTGCTTTGAAGGCACAAGATTCACCTGCTCTTTGGATACTTGACAGTGGATGTTCTGGTCACATGACTGGTGACAAGAACAAGGTTTTCGAACTTAAAGAATACGACGGAGGCTCAGTCAAGTTTGGAAACAGTGGTGGAGCCAAGATTATTGGAAAAGGCTTGGTACAAATCAGAAGTTTCAGTGGCCACATTAAGACGAAAGATGTGCTTTTGGTTGATGGACTGAAGAACAATCTCTTGAGTGTCAGTCAGATCTGTGATAGAGGACATGATATTGTTTTAAAAAAGCAACGGTTTGAGATTTTGAAATCCGGTAGCAGCAAAATTGTAGCTGTTGGAACCAGAACAGATGGTAATCTGTACACACTCTCAGATCCTTCTACAGAGTCATGTTCTATTAGTCGGGTCAGTGAGGATTGGTTATGGCATCGCAGACTTGGACACATTGGCTTTAGGAATCTATCTAAGATTGGGTCCAATAAAGCTGCTAGAGTTCTTCCTGTTATTTTAAGTGCTCAAGACAATGCTTGTGAGGCTTGTCAAAAGGGAAAACAGACAAGAGCTTCCTTCAAACCAAAAGAATACAACACAAGCAATCCTTTGGAGCTAGTGCGCACAGATCTATGTGGTCCTATGAGAACTCAGAGTCTTAGTAGAGACAAATATTTCATATTGTTCATAGACGACTTCTCTCGTATGACATGGGTCATGTTTTTAAGGCACAAGAATGAAGCACTTGAAAATTTTAAAGTCTTTAAGAACCAAGTAGAGAATCGGACAGGCAAAAGAACCAAAGTTTTGAGATCTGACAAAGGCGGTGAGTTTACTTCTGAAGAGTTTGAGGAGTATTGCAGTGAGCATGGCATTTGGCATCAATTGTTAGCAGCAAGGACACCACAGCAGAATGGTGTTGTTGAGAGAAAGAATCGTACAGTTCAGGAGATGGCAAGGACTATGTTAGTGGAGAGTAGATTAGCAGACACATTCTAGAGAGAGGCAGTTCACACTGCTGTGTATATATAGAATAGGTGCATGCTGAGGGCTCATTAAGAGAAAACTCCATTTGAACTGTGGTTCGGGAAGAAAGCAACAGTGAAGTTTTTCAAAGTCTTTGGCAACAAATGCTTCATTAAGAGGTTAGATCAGAATTTGGGAAAGTTCGAAGACCGGGCCGACGTTGGCATCTTCCTAGGATACTCTACTAGAAGCAAGGCTTATAAATGCTACAACAAAAGGCTTCAAAAGATAGTGGAAAGTGCAAATGTGAAGATTGATGAAAGTCTGGAGCTACCAAAGAATGTGAAGGAAATTGAGTTTCCAATATATGAGAATAGTAGTGAAGGACTAGAAGAACAACCTGAACAAGAGAAGGAAGTAGAGGCGGATGACAACTCTGATGAGAAGAGACAGAATGACAGATGGCACAAGTATCATGGGATCAAAGAAACTAACATTATTGGTGATCCACAAGCAGGAGTGCAGACTAGGAGGATGAATACTAGCTTGTTTTCTCTTTTGTCCACTGTTGAACCCAAGATTGTTGAAGAGGCTAACAGTGATGACAGTTGGGTCAAAGCTATGAATGAGGAATTGGACCAAATAGAGAAGAACAAGACTTGGGAGCTTGTACCTAGACCTAAGGGCAAGAACGTAATCGGCACGAAATGGGATTTTAGAAACAAGCTGAACGAAGATGGAAAGGTAGTAAGGAACAAAGCAAGGTTAGTATGCAAGGGTTATGCACAGGTTGAAGGAATAGACTTTGAGGAGACATTTGCACCTGTAGCTCGACTCGAGGCTATCCGTATGTTCCTGGCACTAGCAATCTACAAAGGCTTTAAGGTTTACCAAATGGATGTTAAGTCGGCATTTTTAAATGGTAACCTAGAGGAGGAAGTCTACATTGAACAACCAGATGGATTTATTCTTGGAGATAATCCGACTATGGTGTTCAGACTTAAGAAAGCTCTATATGGTCTTAAGCAGGCACCTAGGGCTTGGTACTCC
Organism: Litsea cubeba; assembly: GCA_012931725.1. NCBI lineage: Eukaryota > Viridiplantae > Streptophyta > Magnoliopsida > Laurales > Lauraceae > Litsea > Litsea cubeba. The sequence continues at coordinate 20,746,581 of CM022953.1, read as the reverse complement.
CGTTTGGACTCGTATCTGCAGAAGCTTGGCTACAAGAAAGGGGTTGTAGATAGCAATCTCTATGTGAAGAAAGAGGAGAGTAGTGAGGTTGTAGTAATGATATATGTTGATGACATCATATTTGCCGGCAACCGAGAAGAGTTATGCAAGGATTTTGCAGAGACTATGAGAATGGAGTTTGAGATGTCTATGATAGGAGAGCTATCATTCTTCATTGGATTACAAGTTCATCAAACAGAGGAAGGCATCTTCATCTCACAAGTGAAGTATGTCAAGGAGATGCTCAGCAAGTTCAAGATGGAGGACTCCAAACCTGTAAGCACTCCCATGACTACAGGCTGTAAGTTGAGCAAGGGTGACAAGAGTCTATCTGTTGATCACACTTTGTATAGATCCATGATAGGGAGTCTATTATACTTGACAGCTACTAGACCTGACATTCTACAGGCTATGTGTATGGTGGCCAGATTTCAGGCTGATCCGAAAGAGTCACATGTAACAGCAGTGAAGCGAATCTTCAAATACATCAAGGGCACAGCTGAATATGGTTTGTGGTACCCACGAGGCAGAGATTTTACGCTCATAGCTTACTCAGATGCAGATTGGGCAGGATGTGTAGATGATAGAAAGAGCACAAGTGGGGGTGCTTTCTATCTTGGTGAGAGATTGGTAGCATGGCACAGCAAGAAACAGGATTCCGTATCTTTATCTACAGTGGAAGCGGAATATATTGCTGCAACCACTTCCTGTACTCAAGTGCTTTGGATGAGACAGATGCTGAAGGATTTGGGGATTCAGGTTACAGAGGCGATACCAATAATGTGTGACAACACAAGTGCCATCAATATATCAAAGAATCCAGTTCAGCACAGTAGAACGAAGCACATTGCCATTCGCTATCACTTCCTGAAAGATAAGGTGAATGAAGGAGAGGTGAAGTTGGAATACATTCCAACAACAGAGCAAGTGGCAGATATCTTCACCAAACCTCTTCCAAAAGATGTGTTTGAATACCTCCGCAACAAGTTGGGGGTCATGCCTTTCCAAAAGAAGTAGGGGCTCATGAAGACAGGGGGAGTGCGAGCTAATTTATTTTTTTTCTTTCACTCCCGAAGGTTGCCCTTTGTTCTTGTTGTCGAAGGGGGAGAAGTGTATAGATCAGAGGGGAGAGGTGTTGTCAACAATTCCAAAGGGGGAGATTATTGAGCAAGGTAACCATATGTTGGTTTTGTAATTATTGTCAACACTCAGGCATTTGTTGTTGGCATTGTTGTTGAAGGTTATTGGTTCAGACCCAACTGGGGTTCAGGCCCAACTCGGATTCAGGCCCAAGTGTACACATATATAAATCCCAAAGAAGAAAAAGATGATGCTCTAGACCTAGAAAAACCATTCTATCATTTTGGCTGGAGCTCCAAGACGGCTGCTGCTACTGCCTGTGAACTTTTGCTGCTACATCTTCATTGTGCTGCTGCCCCTGCATCTTAAATGCTGCTGATACATGGCTGGGCCTCTCTCTCCATTCTGAAATTGTTGCACAGTTGCTACTCCTCTCACTGCTGCACTGGTGCTTCTATTTCTTCATTATTCTGCTTCAGCTGGTCTTCTCTGTTTCCTACATTGCTACTGCTACTACTTCCAAGCTGAGGTATGATCCTAGCAAGTTTAATTTGAGATGATTGGGCTGAATTTAAAGAAAGCTGTGGTTAGATCAGACATGCATGAATTATCTACATGGAGATGTGTGAAGGCTGGACAGTGATTAAATGGGCTGCAATTTGTTGAATGGTGCTGGGTATATGAGCTAAAATAGGAATTGTGTTTTGGTGAAGTGTTGCAAAACTTTATCAACAGTAGTATAAAGAGTTGTTGCAGAAATTTGGTTTGAAGACTTTGATTGACTCAAATGTGGTTTGAAGACATTGTAATTTGTTGGGCTGATTTGTAAAGCATTGTCTGTGTGCTATTTTTTTTTTTTTTTAACATCCTTGTATTCACTCAAGTGGGTGCTTGAGTATAGGGGTTGGTGCCTCTATCCGTGGGTGCGGATCTTATTTTGGAGTGGGTGCTCCTATATTGTAGTGGGTGCTACAGGTTGAGAGTGGAAGTGCTTTGCACACCGTGGATGTAGCCAATTTGGGTGAACCACGTAAAAAATCTTATGTCTGTGTGGTGTTTGATTTTTAGTTTTGATGCATGTATGTGGTGTGAAGTGTAGTAGATGCACATGTATTTGTAATTGTCTGCACTAGCCTTGTTTAGAAAGAAGATTTTTGGTTGTCACTGATTCAACACCCCCCCCTCCCCCCCCGCTCAGTGACCTAGTGAACTTCAACAGAAAGGTTACATAATTTAGCCATAGATTAAAATAGGAGTGAAGAAGAAGAAGAAGAAACTGTAGCAAGAAATATCTCCCCCTTCATTTTCAATTGTTTGCCTATATTATTTGATTTCAATTATCTTCCTCTATTTATTATCTTGTCTCTTTAATTATTTAAGAAATCATATTTTTATTAGAACTTTGTTTTCCAATTTATCTTTAATTTTTAATTGGTATATTTATGGCATTTCAGGTTTGTTGTTCAAATTATTGGTACAGTGGGCCACTCACTTAGAAGAATTATGGTGCTTGTAATTGGGATATCACTATGAAGGGTCACATTTCAAGCTTTGGAACTGCTTTGTTTCTGGAACTAATGGGACTATTTTTATACTCTGATTATAAACACTATATTGATTGGAGAAAGGATTTTTTTTTCAGTATAAAGATTGTTTTTATTGGATGAACTGTTCACCTTTCTTGAAAGAGAAATGTATAAATTGATTGGTTGTGTGCTGCTTTGGCATATGGGTGTTGATTTTTCTGCCAATTGTTCTTGGTATTAGTTGTTGTTTTTCTCTTTTTGCTAGACGATAAATTCAAAGAGAAAAGAACATTACAACGAGAAAAGGATCAAAAACACTTTCTCCACTTTGTGCAACTTTTCATTGTTGGTTCAATGCGAAGAATATCAAAGGCCATAATTTTTCTTTGGGAAAAAAACATTATACCTACTTGTACTTTGGGTATTTTTGCAGAGTACCTCCTGAACTTTGGTATTTCGGACTAAACCTACATGTAGTTTAAGTTGACTTGCTATTACAAACAGCAGTGACAGAATATAGGAAATGTCGAATTTACCTTTCTATATATATAAGATCTCTATTCGGTTTTTTTTTCGCATTTTGAGCTTTAGGTTAGGGTTTACATCCTCTGGCAATATTGGGCGATCTCTTAGGAGGGTTTACATTTGCTTACGATTAGGGATTACAATCACAGCAAGATCTCTCGAGGATGAACGGCAGCCGCTGCTAAGCCCACCGGAGGTATTGCATGTGATTGCTCCGCCTGTGTTTTCATCTTCTTCGCTTGGGTTTTCATCTACTCCGCCTGGGTTCTCATCCGAGCGAGAAGAAGAGCCTGGGTCGGTGACCCTCCGACCTACCTGAATGCGATGGGTTCTCATCCGCCTGGGTTTCTCTACTTTGATTTTTTCTGCATCTCTCCTGGCCGGTGACCGGGGCTAGCCATCTGGCTCAACATCTTCCTTCCCCGATTCCAGGGCGATCGCGGTCGGGAAGGATGGAGTTCAACGATAAAAGGGATCCCGGAATACCTCGATCCTATTCTTTACCACGCTCTGCTGTTGCAGATGAATTCGGCCGGTTTGAACCTCCGCCTCCCAATTCTCCAATCCATTGGTTGCTTCGCCCCAATTTGTCTCCCTCTCCTTCACCGAAGAAACTCTCTCCTTCCTCCTCTCTTTCTCCGGAAATGCATGGCAAGATCGGGGAAGATTTGGGGAAGAAGAAGGGAGAAGTTTCAAGAATGAAGTGAGGAATCTGAGCAGGAGTAGCAGCAGAGAATCTCGACATCTTTGGAGGTGTTGATGAGGGAGTCCATGAAAAGATGGTAAGCTGTGATGTATGCAGGGTAGTAGGGATAACATTGCTCAAGTGCAATGAGGTTCAGAAATTCTCTCTCTGTGTTGTCCCAGACCTGGGATTTCAATCACTCTCTTGTCAAACTTTGTCCAAAAAATCATTGTTACAAAAATCCCTCTTTCTAAACTTAATTCCTCTCTCTTCAAGTTTGGATGCACAATCGATATGTCGGATATCTTCTTTTGGCCATGTATACTCATCACTGGGGCAGAGAACATAAACTGTATGTTGTAAATGAAGTAGATGGCGGATTGGGATGGTTTCACTTAACAAGGTTGAATCGTCTGATGTTATGAATTTTAAAGCGCTTTCTACTAAAGAAGGAGATGGGCTAGAAGGATCTATCAGAACAGATAGACGTCGGAGAATAAAAAAGGGGATATGATTTTCCATCAATAATAAGTCATAACTTATTGCTTGATTTAACTCCATGAAAGCTCGGATGGAGAAGTCTCTGCCCATGCTTCTGTTGTAGATGCAGGGCCTGATGTGAATGAGGTAGATAAGAAGGCTGATGAATTTATTGCACAGTTTAGGGAGCAAATCAGACTTCAGAGGATTGAATTTATCAAGAGATCCAGTGGGCAGTGCAATGGTGCAAAACCCAAATGTTCTTTTCCATATAATCAAGCAGCATGAAGTTGCAGACAAGTGTTTCCTCGCTCTTTTTCTTTACTTTTATCTTTTTTTTCTCTCTTTTAACTTGGTAAAGGGGCAAATATGTCTTTTTGGGCTGATAAATTGGCGTCAGTATGCACCAGCCACATTTATACGTCCTACACCGTTAATACTAACAGAATCCGTTCATTTTGCAAATACTGCATTTTTCCCTTTTTCTTTTAAGCAAAATACCCCATCTGATTCAAACTCTCTCCAGGTTTTAAGTATAGAGATTTAAGATAGGAAAGGCATCTTCCTATAATGCCGAATTATGAACATTTAATATAATGGTGTAGTAAAAATAAATAAATAAATACAATGCTGAATTATGGAACAAGCAGATGGTATCTCTTCATTCATCTTTAAATTTAAAGGACTTTGATAATGATTGTCATTGTTTTTCATCACCATTATCACACCCAGATCCAATGTTATGCGACCCATCAATTTCCTTTTCATCACTGTAAATCTTCATTATTAGAAGGATATCAAAGCCCATAAGTTCAAAGAGAAACTAGAATTACATATTAGGGGAATACACTACCCGTAGTCCCGATCTGGTCTAACTTTCTCCAGAATTGAAGTAGTAAGGATGGAAATTTAAGAGAGGAATGAAATCCTCGACATTGACTTCCATCACACCCATCCTGTGTTATATTACCCATCAATTTCCTTTTGCTCAATTCAACATCAGCTATCCAAATGGGAAAGGGCTAAAAAAATTAAAATATAAGAAAGATCTTTTCATTTCCCCTACAAAATACAGATGGGTTTGAGTTGGTGGAGAAGGTGACACATGGGGATAGCATTTATGTTCAGTCAAATTTAGGATTTCTTCCCAGAAGGTTCTGTATTTTACCTGGTGCAATTGAGATGCTATGATAAATTCTGCTATTGATTCTGCATAATATACATTATTTCTCATTTCATTTACATAGTCGAACAATATCCAAAAGCAATTAGAATTTACAAATGGCCATGAGTTACTTCTATAGTAGGTTATTTACAAAAAAATCCCACCAAAAAATCATAATTGCTAAAATCCCAAACCCAAATCTGGTGTTTGTGGACTTCGTGCAACAAAAAAATTTGCAGAGCAGCTTCGTATAGAGAGAGTGAGAAACCAAATACACACCCCAAAATCCAAAAAATTCTAGTTGCTGATATCATTAATACATACCCGCAAATCCACTCAGCGAGAAAAAAAATCATAATTGTTAAAATTCCAAAACCAAATCTGACGTTTGTGATTTTCACACACAAAAAAAATAAAAAAATTGCAGAGCAAGTACTCCACAAAGCAAAGGGATTATAGGACCAAGTGCAATCCCCAAAATCTCAACGTCTGAAATCATAAATGCAGACCCCAAAACTCCAAATCCACGATGCAAGAAAATATCACCCTCTCAATTACTCCACCCAACACTTAGACAAGATGCTTCCTCTGCCGTGGAAAATCGGATTCAAACATTGGGTTACATTGGCATCTTGCCTAGTGTTTTTTGTTACGGAGGAAAAAGCCGAATCGAGGTAATCTTTCACAAGCAACACTAGCCATATCTTTCTTTCTTCCACTGTCTTCACTCATTTTCCTTCATCTCTTTCGTCCTTTTCTCCTCTGCACAAGATGCTGTCGAGCATAGTCCCTTGAAATGGCAGAGTAGCCGACGAGCACCTCACACGTTGATGGTTTCGTTGAGAGATGACAGTTCCAGAGATAGGGTTTCATTCAAAGAGGAGGGGCGTCGAGGAGTCAAGGAGAGCACGTGCAAGCGTCGCTGCGACAAAGCTCGATTGAGAGGGCGCTGAGGTTTGCAGATCGGAGAGGGTGGTTCTGCGGAGATGAGATGAGATAAAGTTTCCTTCGTTGAGATGGGGAAATAAATTGGTGGGCCTCAAAATGTTCATTTCAAGAAATGGGCGGGCTTTTAGACCTTTTCACACTTTTTCATCACACACACGTGGCTGAGCGGACGCTCTCCTCAGCTTGAGTTGAGGAGAGGCTCCCTATATATATATTTAGGGTAATGTTCATGTGCATCTTTTTTTACAATATGGTGAGGGTCAAATTTCACATAAGGCCCAACTAATCATGGGACTTGGAGGGATGGAAAGATATCAAGTTTGGGTTCAATCTTATTCCTCTAACTCCTTTATCCGTGGCCTACAAATTTATCAACTTTATATTAAATAGAAGAATTTGACTCTCGATCCAACGGTCCAAACAATTTAGATAGGTGAAAGCTCAATGGATCGAGTGTACTTAAGAGAGTCTCATGTGTGTAGATGGTTCAGATGTATCATAAAGTCACCCCCACTATGTTGTCCCTCACCGTAACATAGTGACGGAAGGATGCACATGAATATTTCCCATATATACTTAAGGGAGTCTCATGCGAATCCTTCCCTCGTCATATCTTAATAGGGCCCACCTAGGGACCCACTTATCATGGGACTTGTGGTGGATGGAAAGAGACATCTTAGATGGGCCTATATATTAAGTTTGGGATCAATTTCATGCCTCTAACTCCTCCATCTATTGCCCACAAATTTAATGACTCTATATTAACGAAAAAAGCTTGACACTCGATCCAATAGTCTAATCCATTCGGATAGGTGAAAGCTCGATGGATCCAATGTAATTTAGGGGCTCCCATGTGTGTAGGGCTCCAGATTTTCACAAAAGCATATCCAAATCCATCCCCTTTAACCCCTTCAAATCCACTAACAAATCAAGAGAAAATCCTCATTTAAGAATTTCATCGAACACCTTGTACTCTAAACTCCCTCAAATGTCATTCGAATATGCTAAAAAATGAGGGTGAGAACTATGTGGAAACCAAGCATGGGACTCATGCACCTAAGTAAGACTGCCAAGACTACTTGAGGAAGATGGTTGGGAAACAAAATGCAATGGTTTTCATAATCTTTCCATCGTTTATTTGGTAGAAGAAGATGAGGTAGAATATGGTTTTTTGCAATAAAGGCGGATGATATCATCAACTAGGGTGCTTTCGGAAAAAAAAAAAAAAAACGAACAACTCTCTTGTCATTTTATAGTTTTTCTTCATAAAATTGTTTAAATAATATTTATGATTATTTTCGTAAAAAAACCACATATTATAAAATTTATATGTTTCTCTCAAGTAATAAGAAGCAGGAAAGGAAAAAAACTATTGTTCAATTTGAATATACTTGACCAATGTATCGCACACACTTCATGCTAGCTGGTATCACCTTATTAATTAGTGTTTCATGGATATATGAAAAAAGGTGCTAAAAATAGTTTATTATTCAATTTAATGAGATTTAATCGGTGCATCACACAATATATGCTAGTGTGAACTTATTAAGTAGGGTTTGATGAGTATATGAAAGAAAACATTGGTACTAATATGTAGGAATTGAGAAGAGATGCTATAGGTAGAGGACTTCAAATACGATGAGGAGGCTATTGAGGACCTTACCAAATCTTTTTAGGGAAATGATTTTCACTTTTCACAAAGTCGTGCGAATCCACGTTTGGCAATTATAAATCTCCCATGATTTGGAACAATGGAAATCCTTGGAGATTTCCCTCTAATGAGGGATGGATGCACACGATCATTCTTCTCACACACAGATATAAAGAGTGAGAGGATGCAACTAGCCCTTAGTTTTTCTCTTTCGTTACATTTATTGCTTAGCTTTTCTTGCATCGCTGGAGTTCTATTGTAAAATCAAGAGTTTGGCCTAATTTGATTGAAACGAAATATGGATTGATATTAATTCATATATAAACTTTAATACCAATTCATTTAGATTTTATAAGGGGTCCATTTCTTTATCTAAATACTAAAAACTCTTTGGTGGGCCCTCCTATAGAATTCAAATAAATAATTGCTGAAAAAAGAAAAAAAGTTGATTTTTTATAGGATGGCCCACATAGTTTGCAATTTTATAGGTAAGCCTAATAATAGTTTTATTACATGCAAAAAATTCATTAAATGGGACCTACTCCTATTGGAGAGTGACAAGTTTTCTCATAAGTGAACCCCATTAAGGAGAGTCAAATTTCTCATCAGTCCAATATTGTTATAGCAAATTTCAAGGAAAGACATTTATTGTGAATGGCTTGCATTGGTCAAAATTTTATGAGGGACATAAACGGCTCTTTTTTTGAAGGGGCATTCTGTAGAATTCCTCATATAATATTAGTGTCCCTCACCCTCTGATAATGATAACTGAGGCCAAACTCAAGGATCTGTTGGTGTTTAGTCTGGTGAATGTCAGACCCATGATAATAACCAAAATAACATTTATTATAATATCATACCATATTAATATTGGGCTTGTTGGGAGTAGGCCCTGATCCAGCCAACTTAAGCCACAGGAGAACACTCTATTGTAGCAAAATTGGCAAAGAAATAAAGGATACCTGCTCTTCTTAATTAATATTGAAGCATTTAACAAAGAACTAAAGAGGAAAAAAATAACTAAGAAAATTATACTAGCAGAGTTTATTTGTATCTATTTTAGCAAACACACAAATTTTGTATCAGTTGTGATACAAGGTAAAAAAAAAAAGAAATCATGGCTCTTCTCTCACTGCCTCTGAGCACTCTTTGTTCTCATCTGCTATAGATTTGTCAACTGTCTGCTCTTTGTGTTTTCCCCACAGGACAGAGTAAAGACCTCCAACCATCAATAATCCTCCAAGAACACTGCAAAAACAGCATGATTGGGACAATGAATCTCCAGTTCAGGTAAAAGGAACAGTATAGCAATTCGTTTTGTTAATTGCCAAAATTTACCTTCCCAGACTAATGAGTTCACCCAAAAGAAACGTTGAGCAGATAGTTGTAATGATCAGAGCTAACGGAGTGAACATGGCCAGGAAAACAGGGCCCTTCTTTTCAATGCACCAAGTCTGTAAGTAGAACGTCACACCAGTGACAACTATTCCCTGCACATTAATCAAATAATCTTATAAAATCCAAATGCTTAAATCTGGCCTGCCAAACGTAAATCAAGTTTTGATTTAGGCATAATACAACGTATGAAGGAATATTGCCCGTACAACTGCCCATAAATCTAACATTTGTCCCGTTTAAATAACAGCTATTCGTACAAAAATTGTCCAATATCACACGGCCCAAGGATATCGCATGGGGCAATAGCTGTGATATCGCACTGCTCTATGATATCGTATGGCCCGAGGTTATCGCACGAACAGTTCTTTGGGAAATACTTAAACTTCGACCGTTCATGGGCGAATGTCAGATATAAAAACTGTTGTACGGGCAATATCCCTACCTGAAAACTGCGAGTGAAAATAGGTAAGGTACTGGTATGTGAACATGGGTAATGGGAGGTTACAACCATGGGTGCAAGCAGTTTAACCTCAGTTCAGGTCCATTGTGTATCTGGACCCAATTATGAATCAGTTTGACCTCGGCCCAGTTGTGCCTCTCATGATTTTTGTGTCTCCGTAATTTCATACAATGTTTTGACTGTTGACTTGGACTAGTCTTTGAATTGAACCGGCCTAGTATCTTTGACCCATACAAGAATTTTCACTTTTTTGTGGTATGATTCATACTCGGACTATTTAGCTTAAACACTCCTCCTATCTGAGTAATCAGGAGTATATTGAGGACTCAAGTCTCAAGAGATTTGACATCACCACAGAAGTATCTTTTCATATCTCTAAATTGGCCATTAGATAAGGGTCAACAAAAGCCCATGTCAATAACAGTTTATTGACTGTGTCCAACGTTTTAACATATAACTTTACTAATTAGGATTTCAATTGGATTACAGGGCGGAGCACACCATCTGCTAAGGTAAAGTAAATTGTCTCCATTCTTCTTTTCATTGTCTTATCACCATCAAGATGTGAGATTTGATACTGTTTACTGTTCTTATTACAAAGTATATGTGGATGATTCTTAGTTTATCTTTGGATTATTATAAATCTGCACAGCACCCAGGTTTAAGTGAAATCATTCCATTCTCCATCCCTATCATTGGCATGACCCCAGGTGGACCCCACAAGCAACACCAAGATAAAACTATTAAAAAAAATCAGAATTAAGTCCTATTTATTTCCTGAGATTGTTATGTTGGAGCATTTCTAAATGATCCAAAAGATCTAACTGGGAATCCTAATCATATATGGGAAATTTTCTCCTACTGAAGTCCCGGTAGCGCCTTTAATTTAGGGCCTCCATTTTTAACTCTCTTCATATGGGTAAATCATAGTGAATTTATTTATTCACTATCGATGATCAACCGAGATTGTATATTTGGTGTTCATATAGCCAAACAGCGTAACTGATTGGTCAATACCACCTAGGAGCTTGTGGAGTGGTATAAAGCGTGGGTTTGCTCCCCACATCTTGTGTTTGAAACTGCACCAGATTTATCCGGTGTGCATTTGTGTGGGTTTAATGGGGCACCATCCGAAGGACTAGTTTTGTTGGGTCAAAAACCTGGATGCCCATGTCAAAAAAAAAAAACCAAAAAAAGCCCTAATTGGTCCACCAATTGAATGTACCCAAAGAAATAAGAATAGAAATAGAAAATGGAGGTATCATACACTGTATGCAACGGCAGTGAGTCTGACGTCCAAACCCAACTTCCATTGAGAAATGTCTCGCTCAAATGCAAGAGCTAAAAGAAATGACTGAACGGTGCTGAGCACACATTGTAGAGTTGTGAATAGAAGCTTAGAAGGGTACTCTTTCAGAACCGGACCCTGCATCATCCAAAGAAAGCAATACCAATACAGTTATACCATATCTGAAGATACAAAAGACCATAATAATATTTACAAAGAATATGGCATGATAAGATATGGAATATTATTTTGTATGGTTCAGATAACTCATGTATGAATTAGGCATCTATCTTAAGGATGCACCTACTTTATGATGTAATAATCTATCTCATAGACTATCCTATCGTTCGTGCTCAAACAAAGCATGTGAAAATGGACTGTCACTTTGTTCGTGAAATCATTGCCAGAAAGAAGCTTAAAGTGCTATTTATTTCCTCTATTGATCAAATCGTTGATATTTTTACCAAAGGACCGCATTCATTGGAATACACAATGTCATAGAACTACAAAACTTGTGTCAATTATTCCTAAAGTAAGAACGGTCTAGCTAGCCTTTCCCAAATTAATTAGCTAACGATCAATATTGGTCATAAAACATATTAATAGTGAAAGCCATTGAATCCATCAATTAAAAGGAGGGAGGGAGTCGTGAAAGTCAGATATACATTGGACATGATTCCTAGCACAACATCAATATACAGGGATGACATTATAACTAATGTAAAGTGAATGGTAGTAAGCCAACCACGTAAGAGTAATGTGGTCATATTTGACAAGTTGTTTTGGACAACTGATAAGGATCGTCACTAGCCAACAATAAAAGGCATGACGCATTGCAGTGGTTTTACAAGGCTATAACTAAAATTTAAGAAATGAGAAGTGGTTGAAGCACCCAATTTATGATGATGGCCCACATGAAGTCATCAAGGAACAGGTCAAATGTCAAATGAGCAACATTAGTCTTGTTCAAATAATGCAACTACTTCAAATTTTAGCTTTCCCAGAGTTACAGCAACCATTTCTCTGTCTTAATCTCTTTTTCATTCTTATCTTCTCTCCTACTTATGGCCAGTAAGATTAATTCACTCTCACAAGCCAAGTCAGAGTCTTTAAAATTAACCCCATTTCAATTTTTTCAAAAGAGTGACACTTTCACTTGATAACTTGAAGAACCAGGGATCGATCGTGGGTCGTGAATCGTTTGCATACAAAATTTCAACTCTATTGTGCATGTCCAATCTGGACCTTGTACATTCTTGTCAAGCATCATTAAATAAATAATAAGTGTTACTTTTAATTCAAACTCTCCATATTAGAGCAAAATGACATTTTCAAATTTAAACAAAATATTTACATTTTCCCCTCACACTCTCACTCGCCCAAGTCCTTCACCATCTGTGCAACTTGAGGTTGCAACAGGCGAGAGGAATGTGTCAACTAGTTAGGATCATGGGGTTTATGTGATGGTGCTTGAGCTCGAGTCCTCGAATAATAATAATGATGATGATGATAAGAAAGGATAAAAAAGCATGTTAACATGATGTACCTGCATCACTAGCCACAAACCCCATAATATGTTTCCAACGAGCATGATGAAGGAACCTTCTATCCAGCTCTTGCTTGAATGGGCGTGATGAGCTCCAACTGTAGCATTGCCAAAGGGGTGATGATGGTTAAATGGTTTCAGATGAGGCCCTTTATATAAAGCGATTGTCGCAGCTCCACCCAAGCTCAGAATTATACCGACGACTTTGGCGATCCCATATAGGCTCCTTAGTTTAACAACTTCCATCCTGTTACATGGATATTCGAATCAAGTAGTAGTAATACCAAGATTAAACTCGTTGTCAGGGTCAGGTGACTTAAAATGTAATTAAATTTGTGCGAGAACCAGAGATTTGTTACTCAGTTGGTTAGCAACTATAGTTGTGAAATTTGTTTAGTCTTGAATGAAATTTTTAAGAAATCTCCTTTCCGTCTACATACCTGTTGGGGATGTGCAACCAAAGTCTCACATCGGCTAGAATTGAAAAAGATCATGGGCATATAAGTTGGACAAGTACTCCATTGGTATGAGGCCTTTTGGGTAGAACCCAAGAACAAATCCATGAGGGCTTAGGCCCAAAGTGGACAATATCATATCAATGTGGAGTTTGTGGTGGTCCACTGTCCCAACAATACCTTAACAAACAGTCCCACACAGATTTTCGGTTAAGATTTTATTAAGTTTCACCCAATTTTGAAACTTTCAGTCAATTTCGGCAATTTTGGCAAGTTCGGCCGATTTAGGTGGATTTTGGGAATTTCGGCAAAAAGGACTGGTTGCATTTTTTTTTCTTAAAAGCCCCAACTCCTACCCTAAGCCCTCTTTCGAGTAGAAATAAAAAAAGAAATAAGAAGAAAAAGAAGAATAATAATTCCACTTAAAATAAATTCTCTAATCAAAATAAATCCCTAATCAAATTTTTACATGTATAAATTAATGTTTAAGAAGAAGGAGAAGAATAATTCCACTAAAATAAATTCCCTAATCAAATCTCACTCAAAATAAACCCCTAATCAAATATCTACTTGTCTATATGAATGTTTAAGTTTACATTTTTCACGAAAACATAAGTCCGAAAAATTTCACGAAGATTTTCGTATCGGACGAAAATCTTCATTTGGAGGCCAAACCGAAATGGTATTTGAAATGATATTCACAACTATGTTAGCAACTCTGTCTCTCATGTAGTTGCCCAAGTTCCGATCCTTGGGCGTGTTGCTCTCTTCCCATGTGTGTGGGCTCTGTTCTTATGTGTGCGAGCTTTCTTTTCACATGTGTGAGCTCTCTTATGGGTTTCTTATAGCTCCGTTTCTCGGGGCACCAAAACGAAATGGTGGATTAATTTGTGCATGTAGGACCCCACCTTTCATAGATCTAAACCATTAAAGGGTACTTCAATTGATTTCTATTGTAACATACCCAAGATCCCCCTTTCATCCGAGCGCCATTCACCAATGGATTTAGAAAGCATTATAAAAAAAAAAAAAAAAAAAAAAAAAAAAAAAAAACAATAACTGACCATTTTCTTTGAATCAGAAGTTTGTACAAAAATGGGCACACCTTTTCTTGGGTCGTCCAAACATTTCTCTGGATAGGTAGTTGGTTCATCCTTATATGGTTTTATTAATATTAGCTTCGATTAGAGCAATATTTGCCATTAGATTGGACAATCATAATTTGTTTGCTTTTCAATGTGCCTCTAATCAATTGTAGATTAGAGCAATATTTGCCATGAGATTGGACAATCATAATTTGTTTGCTTTTCAATGTGCTTCCAATCAATTGTCTATGTTTCTCATAATAGAGAAAAATATTAAAAACCCATCAAAACATTGATGAAAATTTAAGGGTATAGTTTGGACGTACATATATAAGCTAAGTCTATCATTATGCAAAAGAATCAAAATTTTCAAATAGTCTTTTTTTTTTTTCTTTTCTTTAGTTGTCCTTCCCAACTCAGTGGTGGTGATCAAAATAAATGTTGGACCCAACAAATGCAAACATAGACAGATGCTTTCTTTGTATGGTTCGGATCTTCCAAAAGGTATGCCCAAATTAATGCTTGTGACTGTCATTTGGTAGGTAGTACAGAATACACTACAAGAAAATACATTTTTAGCGTCGAACTTATACCGGCGGCCGCCGAAATGTGATGGTATAAGACACTTATACCGGCAGCCAAGTCTGACCCCCGTTGTAACTCAATTTTTAAGTTACTTTTAACGGCGACCACCACTGTGACTGTGGGTTAAAGCTATCAATCCAATGGCGCCAAACCTTGGCGCGAAAATTTTTATTTTTACCGTCGCATAAATAGGGGCGGCCAATATTTTTGAGGGTAATATGAGTTTTTAGCGTCCATAAAGTGATGGGTGACGGTAAAAAGCAGTTTTTAACGGAGCCCATAAGTGACTGCCGCTGAAAACATATGCTGTGAAGTCCCGAAGTGCGCGCCCTCGCTCTAATAGTATCCCTAAATCGCCCTCGCTCATCCCTCTATTCGTCTCCCTGCTCACTCCATCCCCAACCCTCTCTCGCTCTCTCCCATCTTCATCTCACTAAAATTCCAGCAAAGAGGAAAAAAAAGGCAAAGAAGCGGCAGCCACCATGCTGTTTCTCTTCATCTGTAAAGAAAGAAGTAGAGAGAAACCTTGATCTGGTTTCTCTTCATCTGCAACCGCTCCTCGTCCATTTCTCCCTTTCCTCTTTCTCTCTCTCAGAAGCGAAGTGGCGACGACGCCATCACTTGCTACCTTCATCGCGATCTCCATCTTCCTCGAAGCGGCAGCCAC
This sequence comes from Litsea cubeba, assembly GCA_012931725.1. NCBI lineage: Eukaryota > Viridiplantae > Streptophyta > Magnoliopsida > Laurales > Lauraceae > Litsea > Litsea cubeba. The sequence continues at coordinate 20,730,998 of CM022953.1, read as the reverse complement.
CAGCGTCTCTACCCTGCCATCCCCAAAATCCAAACTGGTCTGTCTCCCTCTCCACCTCTCTTCCTTTCTCTTCCTCTTCTTCTTTGTTTTCATTTGTTTTAAGATCTGGATCTAGGTTTTAAAGGGTTTGTTCTGGTTTCTGGTTTTGGCATCTGGGTTTTGTTGGGTTTGATTTGAACCTATTTCTATTCTGGGTTTGTATTCATTTGTTTGTATGCCTGTTGTCATTTGTTTTGAAGATCTGGATATGGGTTTTGATGGTTGTGTTTGATTCTGCATTTCTTTTTTCCTTCAATTAGGGTCTGTAGTTTTGCTATTTGTGTTTAACCAGAAGTCCATGTCATCATCACTGTTCAACCCCAAAGGAGAGATGATTCCACCCAAGGAGTTGGGTGAGTAGGGGAGCTGTAGTTGTGGGTCACCTGCATTTGCTGCAAAATTCTCATCCTCTTTCTCTATAGACAATGCCTCGGACCATAGATTCTCATCCTCTTTCATGCCAGAGTTCAAGTGATCAATCGTTCTGTTCGACAATGAATCGGTCACTGAGGAGGAATCATCACTAGATGATTGTTGTTGGGGTGATAAGGGTATGTAGACACCAGAATTTTGGAATGTGTGATGGGTAGAGAGATCTGTGGGTTTGGAGTCAATTTCCACATGAACATTGCATTCTGCTGTTTCCATGAATGGAAGGTTTTGATCATCTATTATTACTTGTGATATATTCAATGTCACACTCAATTGTGGTTGTCCGACAGATGGAAAGGACTCAAAGACAGCATTATTTGTGTGAGGGTGGTGTCCATCTAGCTGTTTTTTTTTTTCTTTTTTGTTCTTAAATTATAAATCCTGAACTAAAAGAAATGCAGAGGCCCAACAGATTTTAAGAAAAGGAGATAGAAGCTGGTCAATCATATTCAACGGTCTGATCACTGATGGTGGGCCCCATTTGTGTAAGGATATCAGGTTATCCACCTTGTCCTGAGGCAAATGGTCGATTATTTGTCATGGAACAAAGAAGAAACTGGAAGAAGAAAAGAAGTACTTATTCTCTTGTAATATTAAGTATATATATAGTGCATGCGGTTGATTGACAGCTAATCCATAGCAAATTGAAGCTCATCTATTGACCCCTTGTGACACACGAGGGGTGTGATTTGGTGGTCTACCAAACTGCCTAACTCAGATGGTCCCCCCCACCCCCCACACCACTCCACACCACTTTTGGGTTATGGCCTGGCTCATGGTGGGCCCCACCCCTGGCTCACCTGAACCCATCACATTCAGCTAAAGAGTTTTGAGTTTGTCTTTTTGGGAAGACCCTGGCTGATTCAGCTGCCCTCAACTCGATCTGTCCACTTGGGCCTATGGATGCCCCCATACAGTTGATATATTAGAAATAAATATAATTATTCTTTTACCTTTTCTTTTTCATTTTTCGAAATGCAACTGTGTAGTTTTGTTGTTCTATAATCTTTCTCTACAGTGGTTGCTAATTCTCCACGCACGTGCTTATGGCATCATTGGACCATTATCATAATGAAAATGTGTCTAGATTCTGTTCCTGAAAAATATGTGCAGGCTAATGATTCGATGACCCACAAGTCAAGATTGTATGTAACCAATGAGCAATTAAAAATTATCTGTTCAGATTTTGTATTTGTCATGTCTTTTTGGTTTGTGAGTCTGGAGATTTATTTTGTGGATGTACAGCTGGGTGGACCACCTGATGCATCATGCACCCGTGGACACAAAATTGTGTAGAGAGATGATGTAGATTATCAAAAGTTTTGTTTTATGCAAAGCTGTAGAAAATCACTCCATGTAATGGATGTCTTATACTTTGAACGGTAGCATCAGTGCAATTTAATCTCTTTTCTTTCTTTAGTTTTTTTCTTTTCATCAAGTGTTTTATGTATGTTTGTGCCTATGGATGCACTGATACTTTGGAAATGATGGTTCTGTGGATCTACTCAAGTCCAATTGGACTTGGAGATGCACTTCATTTATTTCTACAAATTGTGTTGCAGACTATGATGTATTCATATAGTTTATTTGTACCATGAAAAGGATTTTTCATATTGTTTGTGACAATTTGATCTCATTTTTATCAAGAAGTTGCTATTTATGTCATGAAGATTATTTGTACCATGACAAGGTTGTTGACATCCTCATAAAATAGAAAAAACCATTTATCACTCCATACAAGATTCCCTATTAATAAATATGTAATGAAGACAAAAAAGAGAGAATTCCTTCTATTGGTAAAGACCTTCTATTTATGTTTGTTAGTTGTAAATGAGGTTTTCTTTTATCAATTTTTTTTATGTAATTATATGTCATGGGCTTACTGGTTTTTTCTGTGTGGCTTTCTTTTCGTACATATGTCCAAATTCTAAGTTAAGTTATCTAGTAAATGTCTCTTTGAACTGTTTACTTGTTTCTTAATGTTGGGTCTCTATTCCTTTCGCTTGTTTCATTGAAGTGCTGTGTAAACCGGTCCATTTTGAGAAAGTTATGTCCAATCCTATTGAGGTGTAGAAGAGTATCGAATTGTATGGAAATCTTTTACTCCCAAGTATGCTTTAACATGGTATCAAGACATACTTGGGAGTAAAAGATTTCCTTATGAAGATTACTAGTGGCTTGGGTTAGGGTTTTTAAACTAGTTTAAGTGAGATTTGCTTTAATTTGAATTTTGACTATAAGTGTATCAACTTACATGAATGAAGCATTGATGACTGATCTAAGGTTATAGTCCTCTAAATATGTTCTTAAAGTTTCCACAAGGGTGTTGGAAGCCTGCTTGGTTTGTGTTGAATCATACTTTTGAGGATTGAATGTGTTTTGGGCTAGTCAAACACTGAGTTTGACTTGCCTCTTTTGTTACTAAGATTTTCATTGTCTTCGTAGTGATCAAATTTTTAGCGGATTTTAGCTAAGAAAAATTGTTGAGTGTTATTGTAGTGTTATTATAGGCGATCAAATTTTGTTAAAATATTCTCTTGCAGTGTGAATGTAAAATCCTACTATAAACTCACATCACATGCCTTTTGTGACCATCTGTTTTTGGTCGGTAGGTGACGGCTTGAACCGGATATTAAGATGGATAAAAGTTGGATGCATAAGTCAAGATCGAGCCCTGAGTATCTAAATGGTGTTATAGAGTTCCTAAATTTTGCATTTGACCATGCAACAGATGATGACAAGATCCTGTGTCCATGCATTAAATGTTGCAACAAGTATTATAAAAATAGAGAAGATGTGCATGGTGACTTATTATGGAATGGGATAATGCAGAGATACATCAATTGGACGAGCCATGGGGAGGATATGTTTGGAGGTGAATATATTAGTGATGAGTCTGAGGAGGGCGATGATATGCATGAAATGTTACAGGATGCATTCGGAATGCCAAACTTAGATGGTGGGGGAGATAATGAATCACCGGAAGAAAGCATTCCGGATGTGCCCAACTTGGAAGCGCAGAAATTTTACAAACTTTTAAAGGATGCCGAGAATGAACTATACCCGGGTTGCACTAAATTCTCAAAACTTTCTTTCATTGTACGGTTATTTCACTTGAAGTGTCTTAACGGATGGAGTAACAAATCATTCGACATGTTACTTGAGTTATTAAAAGAGGCATTTCCTGTTGGTGAAATGTTGCCCAAGAACTACTATGAATCAAAAAAGATACTTCGGGATCTTGGCCTCCACTACATAAAAATAGATGCTTGCCCAAATGACTGTATGCTGTATTGGAAGGAATATGAGAATACGAATGAATGTACCATATGTGGTGAGTCTAGGTGGAAATCGTCTGCTACTAAACAGGCTGTAACTTCGTCTACAAAAGATAAGAAGATAGCTGCAAAGATTTTGCGTTATTTTCCATTGAAACCGAGGCTTCAGAGGTTATTTATGTCCTCAAAAACAGCTGAGTACATGAGATGGCATGATCAGGGCCGCATGAAGGACGAGGTGTTGAGGCATCCTGCAGACTCTGAGGCATGGTCAACTTTAGACGATGAATTCCCGATGTTCGGTTCGGAGCCTCGTAATGTTAGACTTGGTTTAGCGAGCGATGGTTTCAATCCTTTTAATACCATGAGTATTGCTCACAGCACATGGCCGGTCATACTCATTCCATACAACTTGCCGCCATGGATGTGTATGAAGCAATCATTTTTCATGTTGTCATTGCTTATTCCTGGCCCTAAGTCTCCTGGGAACGACATCGATGTTTACATGCAACCATTGATAGAGGAGTTGAAGGAATTGTGGACAGATGGAGTTGAGACATACGATGCCTCTTCAAAACAGAATTTCCAGATGCATGCAGCAGTCTTATGGACTATTAGTGATTTTCCCGCATATGCTAACTTATCAGGATGGAGCACTAAAGGGGAAAAAGCATGTCCCTCTTGCAACAAGGACACCTGTTCGGTCAGATTGAAGAATGGACGTAAGTGGTGTTACTTGGGACATCGTCGATTTCTACCACTTGATCATAAGCTCCGACACAATAAGAGATCTTTTAATGGATTTAAGGAATTGAGAAGTGTGCCAAATGCATTATCTGGTGATGATGTACTTGATCAATTGTGTGACTATGAGCAAATCACATTCGGTAAGGCAGATAAGGATAATATGGGGAGGAAGAGAAAAAGGGATGAGTGCAAATTGCCAAAGAATTGGAAGAAGAAGAGTATTTTCTTCCAATTGCCTTATTGGAAATATCTTATATTGCGGCACAATCTGGATGTTATGCACATCGAAAAAAATGTGTGTGACAGTGTGCTAGGGACACTGTTGAACATGGAGGAGAAAACAAAAGACACTTTAAAAGCTCGTCTTGACCTAAAGTTAATGGGCATAAGGGAACATCTCCACCCAAAACAGGAAGGAAATAGGTTGGTATTACCCTCTGCATGCTACTCAATGTCTTTAAATGAGAAAAGAAGGTTGTGTCAATGCTTGAAGGAGGTGAAGGTTCCGGATAATTATTCGTCGAACATTGCACGATGTGTTCAAGTCAAACAATGCAAGATCTCGGGGCTGAAGAGTCACGATTGTCATGTTCTTATGCAACAACTACTTCCGCTTGTAATACGTGGACTCTTACCCAAGGATGTGTGTTCAGTTTTGATTCAATTCTCTGCTTTCTTTAGGCAGTTGTGTTCGAAAGTTCTGAATGTCTCAGAGTTGGAACAACTTCAATCCCAGATTGCTCTAACACTGTGTAAATTGGAAATGATCTTTCCACCGGCATTTTTTGATATTATGGTCCATTTGCCTATTCATCTAGCCGATGAGGCCAAGTTTGCCGGACCAGTGCAATACCGGTGGATGTATCCAATCGAGAGGTCTGTATATATATAATATCAACTTTTCATTTCAATAATGTATTGGCACTAACATCAACAATTATATCGCCATAGGTACTTGCACACGCTGAAATCATATGTACGTAATAGAAGTCGCCCGGAGGGTTCAATAGCAGAAGGGTACCTTTCAGAAGAATGTTCGACATTTTGCTCCAGATACTTGCATGAGGTTGAAACAAGGTTCAATCGACCGGTTCGGAATTACGATGGTGGTGATGCTGAATCACATGAAAAGTTTTCCATTTTCGCAAGGACCGGTCGTGCCTTAGGGAAGGCAACCTTGCGCACGCTAAGTACAGATGAGTGGGAGCAGGCTCATCTATATGTATTGAACAACTGTGATGAAGTCACCCCATTTGTTCAGTAAGATTGCTAGTTGCCAATCTAGTGAAACGATATATATATAGTAAACTTAACATTTTCCTCTCATTTGGATTATGATAAAAATGAGTTATTGTGCAGGACACATAAACAGATGATTAAGGATGCTCATGGTGGTCGTATAAGTGTAAGGGATGTGGACCGCACTCATATTAAGGAATTTGGTAAATGGTTCGAACGCCATGTAAGTGTTGTATATAATATGCATTTTTCCTATTAAGTGTAGTCATAGTTGTGAATAATGTGATGGAGATGTATTAATTTTCTTTTCCAATCCAAATAGGTTTCACAGATGCAACTAGATGGTGAGCATGTAGATGAACAACTACAATCATTAGCTATGCCTCCACTTCGAGCAGTGAGGTGCTTTAAGGGGTACATCGTAAATGGCTTTAGATTTCACACAAAAGATCGCGAGAGACAAAGGAAAACTCAAAATAGTGGAGTTTTCTTAACTGCTGAGACATCGAGCTTTGCAAGTGCAAGAGACTCGAACCCGATGACCGGCAATGTGGGCTATTATGGCGTCTTAAACGATGTTATGGAGTTACAATATGTCGGTGGGAATCGGATCGTGTTATTCAAATGTGATTGGTGGGATGTAATGAACCGTGGTAGGGGAATCAAGCAAGATGAGTATGGATTCACCTGTGTGAACTTCTCACGGACCTTAAATACCAATGAACCATTTATTTTTGCAAATCAGGCGCAACAAGTTTTTTACATCCAAGACACCATCGATTCCAATTGGCATGTTGCGATAAAGATACAACCCCGAGACTTATACAATATGGAGTCGGAAGTGGATCCTTGCCACCAAATTGAGCTCGATTTGCACATTGAATCAACAGATATGGTAGACACCAATGATGGTGTTATCACTTGGAATAGACCGGAGATTGAAGGAGTGGTTCTTGATGCAAATATTGTTCTTCCTCATCAAACCCAAGAACATGAAGTAGATGATACATTTATTGATGATGGTGAAGGAGATGATACCTCTACTGACGATGAGGATGGAGATGACATCTCTATTGCCATTAGTGATGATTAAGATTGCTAGTAGGTATTGCAGTTGAGTTTAGATTCTTAAAGTCCTCCTAATTATATATTAAAAATATGATGATTTCACCCTTATTTTGTCCTTTTTAATTTTTTTTCTTTGCTATCACATTCTAATGGAATTTTTTGAACATGTTTTGAACATGAAAGACTTATTTTTGCTTGTGTCTTTAAATTGTTGCAATATTGTTGAATATATGTAGGTTGTGGCTTCGAAAAATAAGGCCAATCGTAGTCAACAAACAATTAAACATACAGGGGGGACTAAGAGTTTTGCTCAACATAGAGATGAGGAGGTATATGGGTTCATTATATTATTTATTATTTTAGAATTTACGTTGACATTCAACTTTGTAATGAAATTAACTTTGTACATGGATAGACTCGGAGCAGGACTGATGGGAGTATACCTTCTCGGGCGGATCTCTTCATTCGCACCCATAGTCGGAAGGACGGGACTCCTGTTGATGAGAAATCAGCGGAAATCATTGTACGTCAGTTGATAATTTTAACAATAAACCTAAATTTGATCATAATGACACTAATTAATTTTTTTCGTTCAGTCAAAGTTTAAGGAACTAAGTGCTACACAAGAAGGAGGATCTTCTAGCTCCATAGGTGATGAGATATATACTCAGGTGATGGGAGAAGAGCGGCATGGTCGTGTACGTGGATATGGGCTAGGTCCAACGCCCACTTCAGTTTTTGGCTCCAAGTCGCGCCAATCTCAAGCCGCGTTTGATGAGGTTGTTGGTGAACTAAGCTCAGTGCAACAAAAACTCCTGCAAATGGAGGAGTGGAAGAAGAACCAAGAAGAAGAGAAGCGTCAAATGGAGGAGTGGAAAAAGAACCAAGAAGAAGAGAAGCGTGCACATTTGGAACAGATGAATTTGATGCATGCCATTATTGCAGAGATGAGACAACAGTTATCTGCCCAGCGACAGGATCCTTCCGAAGGGGTAAAAATACTTATTTATTGTTTACTTAATATTACCATTACTTTGCATTATATGATTTGTAAGAAGATAATTTAATTATTTATTTTTCTTTGTTTTGCAGGGATCGGATGGATGATTAGGCAAAAGATGTTTCATTTTTAGATTTATGATAATGATGTTCAACAATGTTGAAGTATGATGGATCTGTTTTAGTTGTTGGGTTGTTGTGGATATGATTTAGTATAATGTGATCGTCTACTTATACTTTTGTTGTTATTAATGATCGGGTCGTGGACTGAACCCTTCTTTTGATAGTTGTGTGGCGCTGATAGTGATCGATAAAACTTGCTTTTTTAAATAACAGTTATGAGGCCTGTTGTAATGAATATTCGCATAACTTGCTTGCTCAAATTTTATTATCATATTGGAATGACAACCAAGACGTGAAGGATCTGACAGTTGCAGGTAACTTGAATATGTTAGCAAAAAGACTTCTAATTTGATCTCTTTCCTGTTGACAGACAGCCCATGAATTCAGGTTCATTGAGTGCAAATGTCAATGTCTCATCATCCGAAGCCAATAAGTAAGCTAGTATGGAAATTGTCGACCACATTAATTTTGAATACTTGCTTCTTTGTGCTTATTTGTTTATTAACTTTTGAGAGTATGTCAACCTTTGCTTCTTTGTGCTTATTTCGCTTGACCCCTAATGCGCAATGGCCAGACATTATGCTGAAGTATGGGAACCAATTGCCAGCCCCTTAATTATGTTTTACAGGTTTAGATTGATATTTTTGTCATTGTTTTCAGTTCTGATATTTTGCTCTACCTCGAAGTTCATGCAGATCACAATGATCTTTATACATCAAATCGATTTAATTATTTGTTTGATGCTCTAAACATTGGCTCCACAAGTGACGACAAAACCAAGAATCCAGGCAGCAATTACAGTGACCAGGAGAGGTAAAAACCTGGATCTGGATTTTGTTACATTTGCTTGCACAGATTGGATTTCCAAATGTCCATGTGGTGTGACTGCAATGACAAGCAGGCTTGGTAAAAAGTTGTGGTCCTGGATTTCCATTTGATATGGCACAGTTTATTTAACCATGAAGCTACATTCTTCCCATCCAGAGAGGGATGTTGGATGATGAAAATAACTTGTTCAAAATGGATTTGTTTGAACAGGTTCTTTTGCACAATAGTGACCACAATAGCTGTTGGCCGTCCCCCAAAATGCCTGTCAGATGGTTTTTGTGCCAAGTTGTAAGTGGCATAACATGGGCAGAATAGATGCTTGTTGGTTTTGGTGGTACTTGATGACCTAGTAAATGATTTAATGGTCATCCCCACAACCAAGCTTTCTTTATGATTTCCTAGGAAGTGTGTTTTTCTTTATCAATAGCCCCACCTACATGGTTGATGTGCTGGGTATCTGTACTATATGGATGAAAAGTGTGAAACCATATCATACGATGCATATATTTTTTTCTACTGATGGCATGCTGAATATAACTCCTAGATGGCAAGTGGTTGTGGCACAGAGGGAGGCTCTCACTGTTGCGACCTTGAGGGTACAAAGTTCTGGTCATGTTACCACTATATATAGCGAACTTATATGTTACTTTTGAAACAGTTTTCGGATGAACTTCTGTGAGGTCCAATGGATGAATGGAACAATAATTCGGGCTCATTTCAGTTGTAGATGCAGGTTCACCTGGCGAATGATGACATGTTATTGATTGGTCGCTGCTGTTTATGACATTTACTACTCGCAAACGGAAGTTGGTTAGTCAGAGGCATATGTGTTGTTCTACTGTTTCAGATGGTAGTAAGAATCCCAGTATTGAAATGATGCCCATGCACATATGGGGCCGTAATGCATTCGGACTTGCTTCAATTGTGAAGCAGTCATTGAGTCCTTCCTTAGAACACCATGCTGGATGTTGGAATTTGGAACATTTGGATACATTTGGGAATGATAAGGTCTGTTATATTCACTTCGGTTTTTTATTTTCTCCCTTGTGCAAATAAAAAGCATTAAGAGGAATCTAAAATCTCTGCATTGGGTGAACCCAGCTTGTGCACATCCAAACCATGTAGAAGTTGGGATCCATTTATTAATAGGTATTAGGCAGTGGGCTGTAAATACAATCTTGATGTGGACCTTTGAAGAGATTTTCCTTGGCTCCCATCAATCTTCTACTTGTGCAGCTGACCTGATGAACAGACCTGCTTCGCTTTTAGGCCTGGTCATGTACAAAGTGGTCCACCTTTTGCATTGCTTGGATGTGAAGGTGCTGTTGTATGTAATTATAGATGTGTCTGAGCGATCAAGTTGACTGCATAATGCCTTTGCGACGCGTGCTTTTAGCAAAAGAAATTGAGAGAGAGAGAGAGAGCCTCCTTGCACGACCTTGACTTAGAGCATTGAAGGAATTTGCTGGCCTTTACATGCTAGTGGTCTCCTTTTATGATGATGTTGTCAAAATTCCATTCTTGCCATGTTTTGTCATAAAAGATTGTGATCTTTGCAGGTGGAAGAGCAGAGGGCATGGACAATGATTTTGCGAAAAGAGTTGCGAAACAGTGATGTTGGTAGCCTTGGGAGGATAGTACTTCCAAAAGTATGCTGCATTATCTTTTACTGAATCACACCATGGTACTTTCAATAAGATATTCATAAAATCTTAATGTATTTTGTCTTGTGTAATCACTTCAGAAAGGGTAATCAAAAGGTAGTATTGAATCAATCTGCATTGTGAGCTCACTTCTTGTCACAGTAGACCATTGGATCAAACTATGCCATTGTGAGTTAGAAATGGTTTGAATATAACCAATAGTGGATTGCTCTTCACTCCTGGATTGAAATTATATTCTTCATTGTGGTTTCATGTTTGATTTAGGATGATTATTTCACTTTGATGCATTGGCAAGATTTATTTAAGCAAGATGCAATTTATATGCTGTAGTTTCAATCTGATGGTCTAACTAGACAAGAAAGATGCCTCAAAATGTAGATTTTGCTAACCTGTTTTGAAATTTCTAGTTGTCTCTCTGGATATAACCATTTCATGGTGTCCAATTGTTTCTTCAATGCTAGAGCAAATTGACTCTTATGCAAGAGTGCCGACATTTGATATTGAGTACTTTCTACTTTTATCATGGTTTTGTAGGGAGATGCAGAGGCAAATCTTCCTCCTCTGTCTGAACGAAATGGAGTGATTTTGCTCATGGAAGACATGATTTCTGCAGTTAGATGGGAATTCAAGTATAGGTATGTTAACTGTATTACTTGTTCTTCCATTGACGTGCTTGAAGTTATGCTAAGTGGGAACCTATCTTTGAGGCATGTTATGGTCGTGTCTGTATTTGATAAGTCATCTGAGTGGGGTTCTGCATGTTCTTCTCAATGATTGATAGGACTTCAACTGTTGATTAGCATAATTTTTCTTTTCTGTTGCAGCTGCCACTCCCACCTGGTTCTACTGGTAACTATGATCTTTATGATTTCCTAGGAAGTGTGTTTTTCTTTATGATTTCCTAGTGAGTGTGTTCTGTGTTGTAAGAAAGTTAGTACTTTGGTTTGAATGCCTGGTATTTTAATCAGCCCTGTTAAATCAAATCAGGTCATGAAGAATTGAAGTTGAAGATGAGTTCATATTGGAATTTCCTTAACATTATTCTAATGTAGTATGTTTAACTTCTTGTGGTGTGTGATTGGTAGATAGCTAGTTCTATATTTCCTTAACTTTTGTTATTTTATGTGCGGTTGCTGTTTGCTTAAACAGATGAAACAGAAGAATCACACAATAACTTTACACTGCCTCCTTGTTTCTTCAATGTGCTCATTTTTATCAGATACCCAGCAAACATAACTCTTTTGCGTGGAAATCATGAAAGTAGGCAACTCACTCAGGTATTCTTTCTTTCATACCATGATGTAACTCTGTTTATGGTAGGTACTGGTTTTAGATTGATTTGATGTCTATTTAAGAAGTCAATGGAAATCTTGTTTAGATATTCCTTTTTCATCAATCACATAAAGTTTTACCTTAAAAAAAAAGGCAATCGTAGTAGGACAAAATGAAACTTTACAGTATAAGAGGGATATATGCTATATGCTGCAGACATGTCTTGTGGACTTATAGTTTTATCGACTTGTTTTTAAAGTGGGTTATTTTGTAGAACAAATTGATTACATTCAGAATCTAACAACAAATCTTCATCAAGTAATGCCATATATAGAATTTGTGAAGGGAAGGCTTGGCAGTAACCTAATTACTGTCATAGTAGTATCCTCTTGTATAGCTCTGGTTTTATTTGTCGGAGTTATTTGGCTTTTGCTGTTGTTGTGGAGACGTGGTCTGCGTACTCATCAACCTCTTCCAATTCCACGAGTTTTGTTACCTCCACCAAAGCCATCAGGTGAAAGTCATGCCTTGTAGCCTGTGTTCATTATTCATGGTCATGGTCAAGTGGTTGGCCATGAGTCACTTTGGGCCTGGCCTTGTTTAGTCTTTTCACTATTTTAACTTGAAACTCATACCCGGGCATGACCAGCTATGCCAGAAATGTACTGGACCCCAGCTAAGAACAAGATTTGACATGGAGTTGTCAAAGCTGGTATCTGCTCCTTGGCCTGTTTGTTATGACAAGTTTCACAGTAAACAGGTTTGCATTAAAATTCACATGTTAATATGATACAAGGATGGATGATCAAGATAATCATATACAAATCTTAATCCTACAAATCTTGGGGTAGCAGAGCCCACTGTGCTTATGTATGCATTTATGTTTAACTTTGCGATGCTCTTCATGCAACAGGCTATAAAAGTAAGGATTTTAGTGCTTATTTTGACAAGTTCATGTGCTTTTATTTCTTTGGTTTTTCTGAAAATAAATTTGTAACCAAATATATTAATTAGAGGAGGAAGTACGAAGTCAACCGGCCAAACCCTGAAAACCCAAAAAACAGATATACAAGAGATGTTCTTTGATTTCTCTCAATTAGATTTATGATAGAAATTGTTGTTCTTGTTGTTTGTTATTTCTATTATCATTTGAATGGTCCAATGATATGAATTAAGTTGTTTTGTTTTTCTTCCACTTCATTCACGGGCTGATCTAGGGACTGGTGGATGAGTTTCGCATACCCGCACGAGAAAATCCAAGTTCAATACAGTTTATACCCTCATGGAGGTTTGCAAATGCAATGTTTGCCTTAGTTCTTTCATTTGGCCTTCTACTCACAGCACTAAGAAGCCGAAAAGCACGGTCATGGAGATATGGAACTGGTATGATGTGTGGGATTAACCAAATTGTTTGAATCTCTGTCATCTAATCATAATTTCAATATATATTTACAAAATCGTCCAGTCCCTTTAGTCTTATACATGCAATAATCAACTGGGGAACTTTTGTAGGTTGGATGTGAGGCTTCATTGCAGACTATGGAGCGCCTCTAATGGTTTTGGTCTGGTATGGGGTTTCATATTTACCATCTGGTAGTGTTCCAAGTGGGATCCCAAGACGGCTGTTCAGCCCCAATCCATGGTCACCTGGTGCTTATGCAAATTGGACAGTCATCAAGGCATGTTTTCTTTTGGGTGTCTTTTATGGATTCTTGATTTGATGTTTATCAATTATCACACCAGGAAATAAGAATACCTTAATTCATTCTTGAACTTGACATGTCTCATGACTATTCATGAGTAACTTACGGATTCTATTGACTTAAATCTCTTCTTTGTGCTGATGCATTTATAACTCTCTTACATACATAGAGAAAGAGAAATGTAATTTATTAATAAAGTTGTTGTAAGGGACCAGTATATTTCTGGGCTGGCATGGTTAGACATTTCTAATATCCTAATTCCTCAAATGACAAAACAACGAAGAAAGTAAGAGTTTCAAGTCTCAAAAAATTATATTAATGATGAATCCAAGAACATAGTAACCAAGCGAATCTACAAGAAATATAAGAATTCACAACCAATCAAATTCATCAAGTATTTCTTGCACATCAACCTTACCTTCTACTAAGTTTGTTCGCTTTGGGCACTTATACAATCAGTGTCCCAGCTGATGACACATAAACCACATCATTACACCCCCTGAACTTTAGGTTTGAAAGGATTTTTTCCAAAAGAACCACGTTCCAGGCTAGGGTCTACCTTGAGACCATTGTGTAGGAGTTGAGATATTCACTAAACTTTTGAGCTTGGTAATGTGCAATATCCTCTGCTTTGACAACATGTTGGCTGAGTTTTATTGATGCTATCAAAATTCTGGATGCAAGAGGACATCTGATCTCCAATCTCAAAGCATGATAATTTTGCCAAACAGAAACATCTCCTTCTCTTCAAGGTACATTTGGCCTGCATCCCTAAAAAAAAGTACTTATAAGATGTTGCATAAAAGCGGAGAGCATGACGGCTTTTAACACCGACTACAAAGACACGAGCCTCTTTGGTGTCTATGCCATTGCGCAGGTTAGATCGATTTAAGGTTTTGTAAAAATCCATTCTTACCCTGCAACTAATTAATCTATAAGTGAAACCACTTTGGTTTTTGTTTGTAAGGCGCCTACCTGAGTGCCTATACATTCTTTTCCTACACAGGGATCCAAGATGTTCATTCTGTGGGGGTTTTTACTAATTTGTATTGCTGATTAGACTAATGCATGTACATATTTTTTTTTTCTTTTGGAGAGAGAGAGAGTCTATTTTCCCGTCTCTTTTATTATATTTGATCCAAAAACAGATGATCAATGTTGCAGATCTGATGTAGATGCTAATTATGTGAATGCTACTGTTATATATATATATATTGTCTTTGTTGGTAGGCAATTTTTTTTTTTTTTTTTTTGTGAATGCTCTTGTGTTTCATGTGGTGATGGGCTGATATTCGTAAAAAAAAAAAAAAAAAAAAATACAGCTTTTAGCGGCGGCCATAAGATCGACCCTAAAAGCAGTATTTTTTTTTGTTAAAAACACATTTTAGCGGCGGTCATATTGCCGCCGCTAAAGAAAAATTAGTTATTAACGGCGGCCATTTTTTGCTATTACCGGCGGCCAGGAGAGAAAAAAAATATTATCTTTAGCGGCGCTCAACCGACCGTCGCTAGAAAAATATTTTTAGCGGCGGTCATTTTTACTTGTACCGGCGGCCAATAGGCACCGCTAAAAATTTTCTTCGTCGTCTTAGCAACCGACGGATTTCTTTTACCGGCGGTTAGAGCCGCCACTAATAAAAACAATAGCGGCGCACACTGGCCGACGCTAAAACTTATACCCACCAGACATGTACCCTCGCCATGCGGCGGCTATAGTGACCGCTTTTATCTTTTTTTTTCTCTCTTTTAACTTGGTAAAGGGGCAAATATGTCTTTTTGGGCTGATAAATTGGTGTCAGTATGCACCAGCCACATTTATACGACCTACACCGTTAATACTAACAGAATCCGTTCATTTTGCAAATACTGCATTTTTTCCTTTTTCTTTTAAGCAAAATACCCCATCTGATTCAAACTCTCTCCAGGTTTTAAGCATAGAGATTTAAGATAGGAAAGGCATCTTCCTATAATGCCGAATTATGAACATTTAATATAATGGTGTAGTAAAAATAAATAAATAAATACAATGCTGAATTATGGAACAAGCAGATGGTATCTCTTCATTCATCTTTAAATTTAAAGGACTTTGATAATGATTGTCATTGTTTTTCATCACCATTATCACACCCAGATCCAATGTTATGCGACCCATCAATTTCCTTTTCATCACTGTAAATCTTCATTATTAGTTTAATGACAAGGATATCAAAGCCCATAAGTTCAAAGAGAAAACTAGAATTACATATTAGGGGAATACACTACCCGTAGTCCCGATCTGGTCTAACTTACTCTAGAATTGAAGTAGTAAGGATGGAAATTTAAGAGAGGAATGAAATCCTCGACATTGACTTCCATCACACCCATCCTGTGTTATATTACCCATCAATTTCCTTTTGCTCAATTCAACATCAGCTATCCAAATGGGAAAGGGCTAAAAAAATTAAAATATAAGAAAGATCTTTTCATTTCCCCTACAAAATACAGATGGGTTTGAGTTGGTGGAGAAGGTGACACATGGGGATAGCATTTATGTTCAGTCAAATTTAGGATTTCTTCCCAGAAGGTTCTGTATTTTACCTGGTGCAATTGAGATGCTATGATAAATTCTGCTATTGATTCTGCATAATATACATTATTTCTCATTTCATTTACATAGTCGAACAATATCCAAAAGCAATTAGAATTTACAAATGGCCATGAGTTACTTCTATAGTAGGTTATTTACAAAAAAATCCCACAAAAATAAAATCCCAAACCCAAATCTGGTGTTTGTGGATTTCATGCAACAAAAAAATTTGCCGAGCAGCTTCGTATAGAGAGAGTGAGAAACCAAATACATACCCCAAAATCCAAAAAATTCTAGTTGCTGATATCATTAATACATACCCGCAAATCCACTCAGCGAGAAAAAAAAAACCATAATTGTTAAAATTCCAAAACCAAATCTGACGTTTGTGATTTCCACACAAATAAATAAATAAATAAATAAATTTACAGAGCAACTCCACAAAGCAAAGGGATTATAGGACCAAGTGCAATCCCCAAAATCTCAACGTCTGAAATCATAAATGCAGACCCCAAAACTCCAAATCCACGATGCAACAAAATATCACCCTCTCAATTACTCCACCCAACACTTAGACAAGATGCTTCCTCTGCCGTGGAAATTCGGATTCAAACATTGGGTTACATTGGCATCTTGCCTGGTGTTTTTTTGTTACGGAGGAAAAGTCGAATTGAGGTAATCTTTCACAAGCAACACTAGCCATATCTTTCTTCCTTCCACTGTCTTCACTCATTTTCCTTCATCTCTTGCGTCCTTTCCTCCTCTGCACATGATGCTGTCGAGCACAGTCCCTCGAAATGGCAGAGTAGCCGACGAGCACCTCACACGTTGATGGTTTCGTTGAGAGATGACAGTTCCAGAGATAGGGTTTCATTTCAAAGAGGAGGGGCGTCGAGGAGTCAAGGAGAGCACGTGCAAGCGTCGCTGCGACAAAGCTCGATTGAGAGGGCGCTGAGGTTTGCAGATCGGAGAGGGTGGTTATGCGGGGATGAGATGAGATAAAGTTTCCTTCGTTGAGATGGGGAAATAAATTGGTGGGCCTCAAAATGTTCATTTCAAGAAATGGGCGGGCTTTTAGACCTTTTCACACTTTTTCATCACACACACGTGGCTGAGCGGACGCTCTCCTCAGCTTGAGTTGAGGAGAGGCTCCCTATATATATATTTAGGGTAATGTTCATGTGCATCTTTTTTTCACAATATGGTGAGGGTCAAATTTCACATAAGGCCCAACTAATCATGGGACTTGAAGGGATGGAAAGATATCAAGTTTGGGTTCAATCTTATTCCTCTAACTCCTTTATCTGTGGCCTACAAATTTATCAACTTTATATTAAATAGAAGAATTTGACTCTCGATCCAACGGTCCAAACCATTTAGATAGGTGAAAGCTCAATGGATCGAGTGTACTTAAGAGAGTCTCATGTGTGTAGATGGTTCAGATGTATCATAAAGTCACCCCCACTATGTTGTCCCTCACCGTAACATAGTGACGGAAGGATGCACATGAATATTTCCCATATATACTTAAGGGAGTCTCATACGAATCCTTCCCTCGTCATATCTTAATAGGGCCCACCTAGGGACCCACTTATCATGGGACTTGTGGTGGATGGAAAGAGACATCTTAGATGGGCCTATATATTAAGTTTGGGATCAATTCCATGCCTCTAACTCCTCCATCTATTGCCCACAAATTTAATGACTCTATATTAACGAAAAAAGCTTGACACTCGATCCAATAGTCTAATCCATTCGGATAGGTGAAAGCTCGATGGATCCAATGTAATTTAGGGGCTCCCATATGTGTAGGGCTCCAGATTTTCACAAAAGCATATCCAAATCCATCCCCTTTAACCCCTTCAAATCCACTAACAAATCAAGAGAAAATCCTCATTTAAGAATTTCATCGAACACCTTGTACTCTAAACTCCCTCAAATGTCATTCGAATATGCTAAAAAATGAGGGTGAGAACTATGTGGAAACCAAGCATGGGACTCATGCACCTAAGTAAGACTGCCATAGTAGAAGAAGATGAGGTAAAATAAGGTTTTTTGCAATAAAGGCGGATGATATCATCAACTAGGGTGCTTTCGAAAAAAAAAAAACGAACAACTCTCTTGTCATTTTATAGTTTTTCTTCATAAAATTATTTAATTAATATATACGATTATTTTCGTAAAAAAACTGCATATTATAAAATCTCTCAAGTAATAAGAAAGCAGGAAAGGAAAAAAACTATTGTTCAATTTGAATATACTTGACCAATGTATCGCACACACTTCAAGCTGGTATCACCTTATTAATTAGTGTTTCATGGATATATGAAAAAAGGTGCTAAAAATAGTTTATTATTCAATTTAATGAGATTTAATCGGTGCATCACACAATATATGCTAGTGTGAACTTATTAAGTAGCGTTTGATGAGTATATGAAAGAAAACATTGGTACTAATATGTAGGAATTGAGAAGAGATGCTATAGGTAGAGGACTTCAAATACGATGAGGAGGCTATTGAGGACCTTACCAAATCTTTTTAGGGAAATGATTTTCACTTTTCACAAAGTCGTGCGAATCCACGTTTGGCAATTATAAATCTCCCATGATTTGGAACAATGGAAATCCTTGGAGATTTCCCTCTAATGAGGGATGGATGCACACGATCATTCTTCTCACACACAGATATAAAGAGAGAGAGGATGCAACTAGCCCTTTTTTCTCTTTCGTTACATTTATTGCTTAGCTTTTCTTGCATCGCTGGAGTTCTATTGTAAAATCAAGAGTTTGGCCTAATTTGATTGAAACGAAATATGGATTGATATTAATTCATATATAAACTTTAATACCAATTCATTTAGATTTTATAAGGGGTCCATTTCTTTATCTAAATACTAAAAACTCTTTGGTGGGCCCTCCTATAGAATTCAAATAAATAATTGCTGAAAAAAGAAAAAAAGTTGATTTTTTATAGGATGGCCCACATAGTTTGCAATTTTATAGGTAAGCCTAATAATAGTTTTATTACATGCAAAAAATTCATTAAATGGGACCTACTCCTATTGGAGAGTGACAAGTTTTCTCATAAGTGAACCCCATTAAGGAGAGTCAAATTTCTCATCAGTCCAATATTGTTATAGCAAATTTCAAGGAAAGACATTTATTGTGAATGGCTTGCATTGGTCAAAATTTTATGAGGGACATAAACGGCTCTTTTTTTGAAGGGGCATTCTGTAGAATTCCTCATATAATATTAGTGTCCCTCACCCTCTGATAATGATAACTGAGGCCAAACTCAAGGATCTGTTGGTGTTTAGTCTGGTGAATGTCAGACCCATGATAATAACCAAAATAACATTTATTATAATATCATACCATATTAATATTGGGCTTGTTGGGAGTAGGCCCTGATCCAGCCAACTTAAGCCACAGGAGAACACTCTATTGTAGCAAAATTGGCAAAGAAATAAAGGATATCGGCTCTTCTTAATTAATATTGAAGCATTTAACAAAGAACTAAAGAGGAAAAGAATAACTAAGAAAATTATACTAGCAGAGTTTATTTGTATCTATTTTAGCAAACACACAAATTTTGTATCAGTTGTGATACAAGGTAAAAAAAAGAAAGAAAAGAAATCATGGCTCTTCTCTCACTGCCTCTGAGCACTCTTTGTTCTCATCTGCTATAGATTTGTCAACTGTCTGCTCTTTGTGTTTTCCCCACAGGACAGAGTAAAGACCTCCAACCATCAATAATCCTCCAAGAACACTGCAAAAACAGCATGATTGGGACAATGAATCTCCAGTTCAGGTAAAAGGAACAGTATAGCAATTCGTTTTGTTAATTGCCAAAATTTACCTTCCCAGACTAATGAGTTCACCCAAAAGAAACGTTGAGCAGATAGTTGTAATGATCAGAGCTAACGGAGTGAACATGGCCAGGAAAACAGGGCCCTTCTTTTCAATGCACCAAGTCTGTAAGTAGAACGTCACACCAGTGACAACTATTCCCTGCACATTAATCAAATAATCTTATAAAATCCAAATGCTTAAATCTGGCCTGCCAAACGTAAATCAAGTTTTGATTTAGGCATAATACAACGTATGAAGGAATATTGCCCGTACAACTGCCCATAAATCTAACATTTGTCCCGTTTAAATAACAGCTATTCGTACAAAAATTGTCCAATATCACACGGCCCAAGGATATCGCATGGGGCAATAGCTGTGATATCGCACTGCTCTATGATATCGTATGGCCCGAGGTTATCGCACGAACAGTTCTTTGGGAAATACTTAAACTTCGACCGTTCATGGGCGAATGTCAGATATAAAAACTGTTGTACGGGCAATATCCCTACCTGAAAACTGCGAGTGAAAATAGGTAAGGTACTGGTATGTGAACATGGGTAATGGGAGGTTACAACCATGGGTGCAAGCAGTTTAACCTCAGTTCAGGTCCATTGTGTATCTGGACCCAATTATGAATCAGTTTGACCTCGGCCCAGTTGTGCCTCTCATGATTTTTGTGTCTCCGTAATTTCATACAATGTTTTGACTGTTGACTTGGACTAGTCTTTGAATTGAACCGGCCTAGTATCTTTGACCCATACCATACAAGAATTTTCACTTTTTTGTGGTATGATTCATACTCGGACTATTTAGCTTAAACACTCCTCCTATCTGAGTAATCAGGAGTATATTGAGGACTCAAGTCTCAAGAGATTTGACATCACCACAGAAGTATCTTTTCATATCTCTAAATTGGCCATTAGATAAGGGTCAACAAAAGCCCATGTCAATAACAGTTTATTGACTGTGTCCAACGTTTTAACATATAACTTTACTAATTAGGATTTCAATTGGATTACAGGGCGGAGCACACCATCTGCTAAGGTAAAGTAAATTGTCTCCATTCTTCTTTTCATTGTCTTATCACCATCAAGATGTGAGATTTGATACTGTTTACTGTTCTTATTACAAAGTATATGTGGATGATTCTTAGTTTATCTTTGGATTATTATAAATCTGCACAGCACCCAGGTTTAAGTGAAATCATTCCATTCTCCATCCCTATCATTGGCATGACCCCAGGTGGACCCCACAAGCAACACCAAGATAAAACTCTTCAAAAAATTAGAATTAAGTCCTATTTATTTCCTGAGATTGTTATGTTGGAGCATTTCTAAATGATCCAAAAGATCTAACTGGGAATCCTAATCATATATGGGAAATTTTCTCCTACTGAAGTCCCGGTAGCGCCTTTAATTTAGGGCCTCCATTTTTAACTCTCTTCATATGGGTAAATCATAGTGAATTTATTTATTCACTATCGATGATCAACCGAGATTGTATATTTGGTGTTCATATAGCCAAACAGCGTAACTGATTGGTCAATACCACCTAGGAGCTTGTGGAGTGGTATAAAGCGTGGGTTTGCTCCCCACATCTTGTGTTTGAAACTGCACCAGATTTATCCGGTGTGCATTTGTGTGGGTTTAATGGGGCACCATCCGAAGGACTAGTTTTGTTGGGTCAAAAACCTGGCTGCCCATGTAAAAAAAAAAAAAAAAAAAAAAACTAATTGGTCCACCAATTGAATGTACCCAAAGAAATAAGAATAGAAATAGAAAATGGAGGTATCATACACTGTATGCAACGGCAGTGAGTCTGACGTCCAAACCCAACTTCCATTGAGAAATGTCTCGCTCAAATGCAAGAGCTAAAAGAAATGACTGAACGGTGCTGAGCACACATTGTAGAGTTGTGAATAGAAGCTTAGAAGGGTACTCTTTCAGAACCGGACCCTGCATCATCCAAAGAAAGCAATACCAATACAGTTATACCATATCTGAAGATACAAAAGACCATAATAATATTTACAAAGAATATGGCATGATAAGATATGGAATATTATTTTGTATGGTTCAGATAACTCATGTATGAATTAGGCATCTATCTTAAGGATGCACCTACTTTATGATGTAATAATCTATCTCATAGACTATCCTATCGTTCGTGCTCAAACAAAGCATGTGAAAATGGACTGTCACTTTGTTCGTGAAATCATTGCCAGAAAGAAGCTTAAAGTGCTATTTATTTCCTCTATTGATCAAATCGTTGATATTTTTACCAAAGGACCGCATTCATTGGAATACACAATGTCATAGAACTACAAAACTTGTGTCAATTATTCCTAAAGTAAGAACGGTCTAGCTAGCCTTTCCCAAATTAATTAGCTAACGATCAATATTGGTCATAAAACATATTAATAGTGAAAGCCATTGAATCCATCAATTAAAAGGAGGGAGGGAGTCGTGAAAGTCAGATATACATTGGACATGATTCCTAGCACAACATCAATACAGGGATGACATTATAACTAATGTAAAGTGAATGGTAGTAAGCCAACCACGTAAGAGTAATGTGGTCATATTTGACAAGTTGTTTTGGACAACTGATAAGGATCGTCACTAGCCAACAATAAAAGGCATGACGCATTGCAGTGGTTTTACAAGGCTATAACTAAAATTAAGAAATGAGAAGTGGTTGAAGCACCCAATTTATGATGATGGCCCACATGAAGTCATCAAGGAACAGGTCAAATGTCAAATGAGCAACATTAGTCTTGTTCAAATAATGCAACTACTTCAAATTTTAGCTTTCCCAGAGTTACAGCAACCATTTCTCTGTCTTAATCTCTTTTTCATTCTTATCTTCTCTCCTACTTATGGCCAGTAAGATTAATTCACTCTCACAAGCCAAGTCAGAGTCTTTAAAATTAACCCCATTTCAATTTTTTCAAAAGAGTGACACTTTCACTTGATAACTTGAAGAACCAGGGATCGATCGTGGGTCGTGAATCGTTTGCATACAAAATTTCAACTCTATTGTGCATGTCCAATCTGGACCTTGTACATTCTTGTCAAGCATCATTAAATAAATAATAAGTGTTACTTTTAATTCAAACTCTCCATATTAGAGCAAAATGACATTTTCAAATTTAAACAAAATATTTACATTTTCCCCTCACACTCTCACTCGCCCAAGTCCTTCACCATCTGTGCAACTTGAGGTTGCAACAGGCGAGAGGAATGTGTCAACTAGTTAGGATCATGGGGTTTATGTGATGGTGCTTGAGCTCGAGTCCTCGAATAATAATAATGATGATGATGATAAGAAAGGATAAAAAAGCATGTTAACATGATGTACCTGCATCACTAGCCACAAACCCCATAATATGTTTCCAACGAGCATGATGAAGGAACCTTCTATCCAGCTCTTGCTTGAATGGGCGTGATGAGCTCCAACTGTAGCATTGCCAAAGGGGTGATGATGGTTAAATGGTTTCAGATGAGGCCCTTTATATAAAGCGATTGTCGCAGCTCCACCCAAGCTCAGAATTATACCGACGACTTTGGCGATCCCATATAGGCTCCTTAGTTTAACAACTTCCATCCTGTTACATGGATATTCGAATCAAGTAGTAGTAATACCAAGATTAAACTCGTTGTCAGGGTCAGGTGACTTAAAATGTAATTAAATTTGTGCGAGAACCAGAGATTTGTTACTCAGTTGGTTAGCAACTATAGTTGTGAAATTTGTTTAGTCTTGAATGAAATTTTTAAGAAATCTCCTTTCCATCTACATACCTGTTGGGGATGTGCAACCAAAGTCTCACATCGGCTAGAATTGAAAAATATCATGGGCATATAAGTTGGACTAAGTACTCCATTGGTATGAGGCCTTTTGGGTAGAACCCAAGAACAAATCCATGAGGGCTTAGGCCCAAAGTGGACAATATCATATCAATGTGGAGTTTGTGGTGGTCCACTGTCCCAACAATACCTTAACAAAACAGTCCCACACAGATTTTCGGTTAAGATTTTATTAAGTTTCACCCAATTTTGAAACTTTCAGTCAATTCGGCCGATTTAGGTGGATTTTGGGAATTTCGGCAAAAAGGACTGGTTGCATTTTTTTTTCTTAAAAGCCCCAACTCCTACCCTAAGCCCTCTTTCGAGTAGAAATAAAAGAAGAAATAAGAAGAAAAAGAAGAATAATAATTCCACTTAAAATAAATTCTCTAATCAAAATAAATCCCTAATCAAATTTCTACATGTATAAATTAATGTTTAAGAAGAAGGAGAAGAATAATTCCACTAAAATAAATTCCCTAATCAAATCTCACTCAAAATAAACCCCTAATCAAATCTCTACATGTCTATATGAATGTTTAAGTTTACATTTTTCACGAAAACATAAGTCCGAAAAATTTCACGAAGATTTTCGTATCGGACGAAAATCTTCATTTGGAGGCCAAACCGAAATGGTATTTGAAATGATATTCACAACTATGTTAGCAACTCTGTCTCTCATGTAGTTGCCCAAGTTCCGATCCTTGGGCGTGTTGCTCTCTTCCCATGTGTGTGGGCTCTGTTCTTATGTGTGCGAGCTTTCTTTTCACATGTGTGAGCTCTCTTATGGGTTTCTTATAGCTCCGTTTCTCGGGGCACCAAAACGAAATGGTGGATTTGTGCATGTAGGACCCCACCTTTCATAGATCTAAACCATTAAAGGGTACTTCAATTGATTTCTATTGTAACATACCCAAGATCCCCCTTTCATCCGAGCGCCATTCACCAATGGATTTAGAAAGCATTATAAAAAAAAAACAATAACTGACCATTTTCTTTGAATCAGAAGTTTGTACAAAAATGGGCACACCTTTTCTTGGGTCGTCCAAACATTTCTCTGGATAGGTAGTTGGTTCATCCTTATATGGTTTTATTAATATTAGCTTCGATTAGAGCAATATTTGCCATTAGATTGGACAATCATAATTTGTTTGCTTTTCAATGTGCCTCTAATCAATTGTAGATTAGAGCAATATTTGCCATGAGATTGGACAATCATAATTTGTTTGCTTTTCAATGTGCTTCCAATCAATTGTCTATGTTTCTCATAATAGAGAAAAATATTAAAAACCCATCAAAACATTGATGAAAATTTAAGGGTATAGTTTGGACGTACATATATAAGCTAAGTCTATCATTATGCAAAAGAATCAAAATTTTCAAATAGTCTTTTTTTTTTTTTTCTTTTCTTTAGTTGTCCTTCCCAACTCAGTGGTGGTGATCAAAATAAATGTTGGACCCAACAAATGCAAACATAGACAGATGCTTTCTTTGTATGGTTCGGATCTTCCAAAAGGTATGCCCAAATTAATGCTTGTGACTGTCATTTGGTAGGTAGTACAGAATATTTAGGTGGTAGACACATGGATGGACCATATGACTATAACATCACTGGTTAGACTAGATAATTGGAGTATTTTAGTTTTCATGTTAGCATTGCTACTTGTCTTATTGATAAGCGTTTTCGATCATTTAATAAAATAGCCATTTGGGATCAAACTTCAAACTTTGATTTTTCTCGTAAAATGAGCCTTACAAAAATCAGTTATGAGAAAAATGATTGAACTGAATCTATAAATCAATTGGGAGAAAAGGATTTACCTGAGCAAGAGAGCTATGAAAAATGTGATGGCCGGAAGTAAATTTGTAGCTGCAGCTGCCAACGATGATGAAGTGTAACGGAGGGCCATGCCAAAGGCGTTCAAGGATAAGCAAATCCTGCAATTTAAGGTAATCAATATTTAGAAAAAAAAAATTTTCAAAAATCTTTGAGATATTTTTTTTATAAAGAATATTTTATATTCAAAAGGTTGTTGTTTTAGAATATATTTAGATATATTAGACTATTAATTACAAAGATAGTTTCTCGAGATTATATATGATTAGTGTGACTAAGTTAGAATAGATGATCTCTCGAAATTGTGATTAGGTTAGATTGTTATCATGATGTGATCAAAACATTTAATATATAACTTCTTATTCTATAAATAATAGAATTATCAGTGTTTTGGTATTGAGGTTTTTTTTTTTTTTGGGTAAAACTTATTGAAGTTTTACTTGGCCTCTAAATTCTTATATGGAGGAAGAAAGAGGGGCTTCATCAACTATTCTACATTATCCAGTAGATGTTAGCTTTGGTGATACAAAAGTTTTAATCGGAGATGAATCGGCCTCTACGAGCATGAAGGTATAAATATTTGAAATTGTTTTCACGATCAATCATATTTAATTTAATTCACTTGACACAATCTAAAGGTTAGGATGGACACCCTTATCGTGGAACTTCATGGTATATGACTTTGGTCAACATAGATCAAACCCCTTAACCTAGATTTCACAAAGGAAAACCCACACACTCTCTCTTTTTATTCTCTTTGGACAATTGGAAACTTGGATGTATGGAGGGCCGTCTTAGACCGTATTTATAAGAAATGAAACCCTTTTTTTCTTAATCCATAAACTAAGATACCTTTTGGGAATAGGAATTATCCTTCCCCTAATCACTAGGTGAAGTTGAGAGAGTATCATTCCTAATAAGAACCCTAAGCACCTAGGGAGTCCACCCATGTGTAGTCATACGTGGGCCAATCAACAATTGCCAACATAGTATATTTAATAAGGAATGAACGTAAATGGATTTATTAATATGCTGGGTGTGGTGTGTGGGTATTTACCAAAGCAAATACATATAATAAAAAACGTTCATTTTCTTTTTATTTAAAGCTCTCTAGTGGCGGTACCTAAGTGCCCAGAGCACGGAGCGAGGAGCGGAGGTGCCGAAGCGCTAAATTTTAAAATAATTATATCTCCGGAGCACCTCCGTAGATCGAGCCTATACAATATAGTACTTGTGGAATTATAAACAATTAACTAATGTGCACAAATATATCTTATCCATATATTTAAGTATAAAAAATGAAGAAAAACCTTAACTTTGCAATTTGATCACATAAAATAGACAATAATTAATAAGTAAAAAGAAGTAATTTATTCATTCAAAAGATAAATGTCAAGCTTACAGAAAAAGAAAGTGCACATAAACCAAAGATTCTATACGGTTTGCTCCATCTTCGGTTGATCCGCACTTCACTTTCGACTCCACCGCGATTCCAAGACATTCAAACCGCACTCCGATGACGGTTTCACTCTGGAAAACGGCGATCTATATTTTTGTTGTGGAATTGAAAAGGCTAAGGGGCGGTTTCGGATACTAAGGGTGGTAGTACCCTTAAATTCTACTTTAATTTTGTTTCTCAGTTAAATCTTTTACTTTAGGTTAAAAAAAAGGAAAAAAATACATTACCCAAAAAGCGCGAGCATGAACATCTTAAATAATACTTTGCATGATAGTGGCGGTGCTCCTTTCCTGCAAACCACATAATACTTGGTTAGCATTTAGTATTCATCAATGATCTTAATGTGTGGAAACAATCCAACACAAAGCATCATGCTCTTAATGTTAGGGGCCGTTTGCCCCTTTACACATGTCATAGAAATTGAGTTTTCCTCCGTAAATCCTACATTTGCAAATATTACACTAAAATGTTACACTGTTGCAAACCTTCTATAATATTTTTAGGATTTCAAGTTGCAAAAGCTCGGCATGGTAAGTCATTGAGGGTGATTGCTTCATATTCTTTCCGACCTTCTCAGCTGTCTATAGAGTTTCGAGTGGCAGAAGATTGGCATAATAAGTCATTGAGGGCAATCATATCGTCTTTTTTTTAGATCTTCTCAGGTGTTTGTAGGCATTGAAGTGAGGGGCGAACATGACATTTTTGTTTTTACTTTTTTTCATTTACTGTTTGTCTCTTTTTTTTTTTTTCTATGAGGATCACGTACAATTCTGTAGAAACTAGAGCTTTTAAAATGAAAACCCTAAAAAAAGCTGAGATTGATGGTAAAATAAAGAGATGTTGATAAAGAAAAAGGAAAAGGGTACTTAAAATGAGTGGGAAAAGACAATAAAAGGGTTATACTGTACTTAGAACTAATATGCGCCCACATATAGAGGGCAGTTTCATCCATATATATATATATATATAAAAGGATGTGCTCTTGTGAGATACACTCTCACCTTACTATGAGAGATGAGGTGGGAGATGTCACATCCATATCAAATGTCAACAACTTAAATGTGAGGGCACCCACCTTTATCTCTCATAGTAAGGTGAGGGTGTCTCTCACAAGAGCACTTCCTATATATATATACAGGGGAACATTTATATGCATATTTCCCTACCATAGGGTGAGGGACACTTCCTTTTTTCCTATGGGGGATATGGAAAATAGATTTATTTGGAAAACTTCTCCCTTTTTTCCTCACTCTTGTCCATTTCAACCCAAAACCCTACAACTCTTTCATTTTTTAATTCTTTAAATAAATTATTCTTTGATGTTGAATAACTAATATGCATATTATGTTATTTTTCTCAAAAAATTATTTCACCAAATAAGAAAATTTGATTTTCTATAAGGAATCCACAGCCGCACCAAACAACATTAACACCAATTCAATGAGAAATTTTTTTTGCACCAAACATAAATTTTTAAATTCTACGGAAATCATTTTCCGAGATTTTCATTTCTATGGAATTTGCTGACTTGGTAATTTCCCTTTTCCGCGGAAAGGGTGTGTACACAAACGTGCCCTTAGGGATTTCTTTCCCCCACATATTTTCTTGCATGTGAAACATCCGACCCTATAGACATAATTAGTTTCTAGCCAAGACATCACTATAGACATAATTAGTTTCTAGCCAAGACATCACTGAGCACTTAAGGGTAGGTTTGTGCAATGCCATCGAAAATTGGATTTTTTTTCCTGAGCAAAACCAGGATATACCCCATCAAAAATAGTTTTACGTGGGATTGTAGAGAAGTCCGTTAGTTTTTCACTTTCCCTTTAAGGAAAAGCAGGTGAATCAAACATGGATTACTCAGCACCGTGGAAAGGCATTTCCACTTTCCACACTTTTCAAAGGAAAAATCATGGAAAGTAGAGATGTTTTTTTCCTTGATAAAAATGAAATAACTTTTCAGCGGTTCCACGAAAACCCTTTTCCAATGGAAAATGAGAAAAGTTTTCCACGAAATTGGTTTCATGGTGCCGCACAAACGTACCCTAAAGATGCCTTTGTGCAGACAGATTTACCACGAAAATCTCATGCCTTCATCGACGTTGTTTAGTGCAACGACGATGTAGGAAATCCACTCGATTTGTGTCTAGTTTCCGCGCTAAAAGGGATCTGAAAGTCCGACTTGTTTAGGTCGCAATTTTCAGTATTGCAACCTCTTCCACGGCTCTGCACAAATACCTTCTAAGAGTCTCCCCGAAACCTCTAAAACCCCCTTAGGATTTCTCTACAAAATCTTGGAGAACGACGAGGATTGGGAGTCTTTGCCTTAAAAAAATTGTACAAGGAATTTGAGGGACCTTAGGCTCTAAATCCTTCGTCCACAAACAATCTAGTTCCAATTTTTGTTCCTTGGCTCTGTTTTTTGTTTTATTTGGTCAAGTACACACACCTTTTTGGCGCGATAAAGCCTACAAAATGACAAAAAAGCCAAGAAGGCGGATTATTAATTTTTTTTACTATTTGATAAGCCTCCCTTCTCTTCTCTTGTCTCTTAAAGTGATACTTTACTTGAAAATTCAAGTAAATTATCTAAAGGGGCCGAAACTTGTAGGTCAAGTCACTAATGAAAACAAGCACAACACCAAACTTCCACAAGCCAAGAAGAAGGAACAAAACCTTGCTTCAATTAAGTCTAAATTCAGGTCTTTTTTTTTTTTTTTTTTGTGGGGTTGTGCAGACACTTCGCCAATGTTCGCAAAAGGAAGAAATTTTTACAACCGCACGCTTATTCAAAAGCAGCCCAATCTGATCTCCTCATATTCCCGCTCTCATGATCACCCCAATCGGAAATGACGCTCCCTACGTGAAAAGAAAGAAAACAAAAAAAGGAAAAGAAAAGCAAAGATAAGACTAGAAAAGACACAGGTCACTTATTGCTGAATTTAACTTCTTTTGGTATCCACTAGCCCTATAGAGAGGGGAGTAAACCTAAGGCGAGGTGGGGTTCCTCTCGAGATGGAAGTAGATCTCACCCTAATGAGATATTATAGTCTAATTACAAATAGAAAGAACTGACGTCTCTTACCACTAGGGTAAGGTAGGATTTCGAATACAAGCAAAAAAAAATTTTGCTATTCTAGATGGCTAAGCATTACAAATGTAAAATACCAAATGCCCTTTATTGTGAGACCCGCCCAACTAAGAGATAAAGTGCTAATTAATTTTAAATTATTATTGAGATAGGTTGCGTGGGCCTAACCAAAGGTGACAGGACATTACTAAAGAAATTAAGGACCATGTATTGATTAAAACGTCTAGCTCTCCTCCCACTGGTAGTAATCTTTACTTTATTTTAAGTATAGTCGTACCCAACTTATAATACAAAGTGAAAAGTGGGTTTACTGTTGATCAAGTATACTGACAATTGGCATTATCGCCATGGGATCAAATTTATATGGACAATAGGGGTCTAGACTCTAGAACGGTCCCCTCCCATCTGAGCTAACTCTAGGTTGGGTTAGTGCCCATTCGGACCTGTGCATTAGCGGGTAGTCTGGGACCCACTGATCCTGCGCTAACCTAAATCCAAAAGTTCGCAGGCCCTATTTCTATCACCAACAAAAAAAAGCAGGCCCTGAGAAGGGTCAGGGCAGGAGCTGATGGATGGTATTGATAAGGTAACAAAGAAGATAGAAGATGGAAGAGAGAGAGAGAGAGAGAGCGCCTTTTACAGTAAGGGTCAACTCAATTGAAGGCCCATCCCAAAGGCCCACGGATGAGCCCATGTCTAATAGAAGAGATGTCAAGGATGATAAAGGGAGATTGGAGATGGGAAATGAATATCCAGTCATCAGCTTAGGTAAATCAAATTGTAGCAAACAAAAACATCCTAGGTGAAGTGATTCCATGGAAATGCCTCCACACCTCATGTTCATGTAAGGAACTCGGAAAGGGCCACCCTTGGAATTGAAAAGCCTTTTCTATAGGTAATTTTACATGTGAAATAAAGTGTAATAAATCATCAAATTAAAAAATAATAAAATATAATAGAGTTATGATGGTATTTTATTTTTAATTATTTGGTATGGAATCTTTTTGACTTTTTGTATAGAAAAGTGAATTTTTTTTTAATGGAGAAAAGATTTTTTTTTTTTACTTTTTTTGAAAAAGATGAAAAGAAGTTTAAATTAAAGTGCTATTAACGTGACTTCTTGTCTGAGAAATAGAGACTTTACTTGATATTTAATCTAGTAAAGTGCCAAATGGACACTAGGAATATCAAGTAAAGTGCCAAATATAATGGACACTAGGAAATAAATTTTTACACTATCATGGAAATTCAGTTGCCTTGCAACTTTTTCTAGACAATGCATCACACCACACTACAGAAAAGGGTGCGCTGCAAAAGCTTTTCAACTGCATTCTTGTAAAAGAGTGTTACACAAGTGTGCTATAAAGAAGAGACTTTGACCTACTGCATTTTGACTCGAGCGGAGTGATATATATATATATATATATATATGGGCCAGCTCTCCTAAGCTGAAGCTTAAGATAAGGTAAGCTGAAGTAAGCCCAATTACGTAGTGGGGCCCACTTGGGGACCCATATGGGGATGGGAGTGGGGGGGATTTCAAGGACTCCCTGGGACCCTATATATATATATCTTATACAAAGGATGGTGTGTGATACGAATGACTTCAATTATTAAAAAAAAAAAGTTGCACCCGACCACAATGGATTGCTCCCTTGGTTGGCAATTCAAATTGTCATCCGGCTGCAAAAAGGATTAATCATACGACGCTTCCTACTTTGTGAGTTTATTTTCTCGCTTGTATAGATAGACCTTCTTACTCTACAGGTTAACATTTTCTTTTCATTTGTGTGGGTTTTTTTTTTTCTTACCTACCTGTTTTGAATTCGAACGTGGTCAGATACATTTTCTTATCCAAAATTGTGATACCTACTGAATGTCTATTTTTCTCACCATAGGACCCCCCCCCCCCCCCCCCCCCCCCCCCAAAGGCCCTCCCTCTAGGGGGGCTAGCCCCCTAAAAAAAAAAACTTGCGTCCGCAGACGGATTAAATTTAGCTGCAAGCTACCTCAGCCCCCTACTGACGGCAGTACAATAACGGCCAACATCCACTTGCATTTGCCAAATGTGAGAAAACTAATATAAAAAAGTAACTAAGGTAGGAAAAGGCCAAAGAGATATTCTAGATTTTAGCACTCCCCACGATACTACCGAAAACTGTCAATGCCTTTTATCGAAGTGTTGTCACCAGGGGTGTACAAAACGTGTGTGGATTCGAAAATGCTGATTCGATGCGTGGATTTTTATCGGATTCAAAGATAAAAGGATTGGGGATAAAATAAAAATTTTATGATTCGTTAGGAATGGATCGGTGGCAGATTTTACCTTCAATCCGCGGATTTAATTCGATCCGATCCATTGACATTAAATATAAATAAAACAATATAAGGGGTCTAAATATAAATTAAGATATATAAATTTAAAATAAGAAAAAAAAATTAAGGGGTCAAAAATATAATTTTTTTACAACATGTTTGACATTGTCCTTTTAAAATTAGATTAAACGGATTAATCCGATCCGATATTCCAGTCCTCCACGGATAGGATCGAATCGGATTTTAATAGTCATGGATTGGTAACAGATTCCAAATCCGTCAATCCGTAGGCAACGTACTGTTGACGGATTTAGCCCAATCCGCACCAATCCGATCCGTGTACACCCCTAGTTGTTACTTATAGGAAAGTATTCAACTACGCCGCTCTCTTGCATCAAGACCATAGATCATGAAATTCAGAGGTGGGTCCCGCCTCTGTTGACGGTCCTGATAAACTGCATGGGGTTTGGTGAACATTCTCCCAACTTATTACAGTAACCAAGTTCAGGTCTGATAGTAACCAAGAGCAGTGAAAAGCCCAAAAATTATGTGCTGCGGGCCTGAGACCTTATGTTTTGTTCCTCATGTATACCAGGTAAATTAAACAAGTCCTCAATCTAATATCACCCTTTCCATCAACATTCTTGTACAATATCATTTAGGACCCATTTATTTACATGATTTGAAAAGATTTCTTAGGAGTTGTAAGAAATATAAGTGGATCAATCTCGAAAGACAAGAGTGAAGGTCCATAAATGACCATCAGATAATCTCTGAGTTGATAAGATGAACAAATAAGGTTGTTCTTCAGGGTCCATATCCTTCGTTCCTCATCTCTTTAATATTCCTCTCTCAAAACCTATATTTACTATGAAATCTTAAGAAATTCAATTACATGCAAATAAAGAGCCTTTTTTTTTAGTATTAGAATCTTGCTTGTCAAAGAGATGACTTTACCTTTCACATGCAATAGCTACTGGCACCAAGAAGATGGCGGCCGCGGCTTGCCTATAGAAGGTGAAAACGAAGCTATTCATACCATCATTCAGTGCAGCTTTGGAGAATAGATACATGCCCGCGTATATGGATTGTATGAGAATCCCTGCAAGATAAGGCTTCTTTCCCTCCATTTCAAGGAAAGTGGATTTCAGGTTGTAGGAGCTGAAAATCGCTGAATTGTTTGAAGTTGGAACAGACACTCGGGGAGTGTTGTGTGGAAATATGTGATTTTCTTTTCAAGAAGATGGTGGTAGTGAGCATCTTATATAAAGCATGCCTCCATGTCCCAATGGTGCGACCAGTGTTCAGATGGGTATGGTGGCATGTATTACGGTAGGGCCTCTTGTTGTGCCCACTTTCCATGCAAAGAACTTTGCTTTATTTAGATCACTGTCACATCTCTCTTTCTCTCCGCACAAATCATCATCTCATAATAATATCGTGAGATCTTTTTGGAGTTATCTTAGTAACAATGTATTGGAAAGATATATAGCTAAAGCTTTTGGCCATTTTGTCAGATTTGTATTAGTTCTTTGAAATATTTTGAAGAAAGATCAACGAGGTGCATATTTGAAGATACAAAATGGAAATGAAGATGGAGCCCTCGCATTCTTTAAAACTTCATGGTAAAATGGGTCCAATGAACTTTCTTAAGAAGTCCACAAAATGGGCTTCAATGAATGATATAAGACTAAGAGAGATGTAAATGGACTCTGACTTTGTTAGGATTTTACTTTTTAGGGTGATGGATGAGTGATCATTGGGAGTTTATCTGATTGTCATTTATGAATCTTATAGCGGTCTTATTCATGAGGTGGACCTGCAACAACCACCGATATGATTTTTGAGGCAATTTATTCTTGGTTCATTGAATCCAAGACCTAATGAAGTTTTCCAAACCAAGGAAGCAAGGAGATCATAAAGTTCTTCCCCCTTCTTTTATTTTGTGCTTAGTGCGTGCTTTCTTTTGTTGCTGTTCCTCCTGTGTTGGTTTTATTATAAGCTTATTTTCCCAAATGAAAAGGCAAGTATTGTCCCTAGTCTTCTAGCTTGATAGGTAAAGAGAAGAAGTATCTATCTGCTAGTATCAGAGGAAGGAATACAGCTGAAATTAATGGGGCTTATCTAGACCATCCGAGGCCCAATCAAAGATCTAGACCATCCATTTCACGTTTCTTCATGGAATACTGCTATCCCTTAGTTATATCAATTAAAATATGTTGAACTTTAGATAGACCCAAGAACAGCTCTTTACCCGAGTAGTTAGATATTAAATTTCTGATTACAGTGTGTGTGTATGTGTGTGTGGATTTTTTGAGATTAATTATGGTTGGCCTAATGAAAGTCAAGTTTATACACAAACTTAAAACCGTCCCAATACAAATCTCGATGTTGGCATGATTGATAGATATTAGAGCAATTAGAAAACTAGATCATTGGAAGGCTGTCAAGAAAGTCATGAGATATTTTTTCAATTGAGATTTTTAATTGATTAACATATAAAGAATGTTATGCACACATGCGGACAAACTGATCGCCTTGAGGTGATTAGTTATCATATTCAAACTTCGCAGGATGCCTAGACAATGAAAGTTCTACTTCCTGTTGGATCTTTCTGCTAGCAGAAAGAGCAAATCTCATGGAGTGTAAGATATCACATTGTCGTAGTCAACATCATCACCATCATTGTCATAACCATCATCAAACCATTGTTCTAACTATGTTGGAGTTGGCTCTAAGAGTTATGTTTCTTCATTCCAATCTATCTTGAGCAAAATCCTCAGATAAGTTATAGTTATATATATATCTGTGTGTGTATGTGAGATGCTTCTATGAGAGATATTTCTCACCTTATATGAGAGATAGAGGTGGTGACCCTCATATTTAAGTTGTTGGCATTGGATATGGATGTGAGAGCCCCACCTTATTTCTCATAATAAGTGTAAGGTCCTCGACCTTACTGGGTCAGTTGGGCCCAACAGCAGACCCGTTTACATGTTTACTAGTAATTATTTATATCTAATTGTATGTTTATTATTGATTGGTTATGCTTCCTATTAGATTTCCTTTAATTCCAAGCATGTGTTGATATTGGTTTGGAGATTTATATGTTAGGTTAGGTTTTGGGGATTTGGGTTGATAATTTGTAAATTGGTAATACCAGGTTGTTTTAAATTGCTAGAAATGATGAATTATGATGTATGTGATGAATGGAGAGCATGGAGGCTAATTTTTTGCAGGTTAGCTATGGATTGGCCGGAAGGAAAAGGGGTAGAAAACCCATTTTCGGGTTACAGGTCCGGAGACCGATCGATCGGACCTGCAGTCCGATTGATCGGACTGTGTTAACAGTGACACGTTCAATACCGATCGATCGGACTATGCACTAATTGAGAGATGTTTCGTGCCGATCGATCACACCTTCTGTCCGATCGATAGGAGGGTGCAGGATCATTGAACCTGAAAACTTCGAAGCCATGTAACTTGTAATCCGTCCGTTGAACTTCTACATATAATATACCGTTGGAAAGCCCTTGTGATGTAGAGTCCGATGATTCTGGTTTCACTATGATTGGAGATCGGGAAGTGTTGTAATTACTCGGATTAATGATCCAACTCTTGTTTACTTGGGAATGAGACTGTTAACCTAGGTTTGGGCATTAGATGTTGGAAACCTTGAACTTACTCTCTCATGACAATTAATGTGGATTGAAATCGAAGCACGTGGCTTAGTGTGCATTCGATGGGTTGTCTAGGTATTTATGTATTACGCATGGTGTAACCGAATACGTATGGAACTGAATCGTTCGATGCTTAACATGATTGCACACCGAGGGGCTTTCCTAGACGTATCGTTGATCCAATTTCCTTATGTACTCCATTAGAGTTTGTGGAGTACAGGGATGACACCGCTTACCTATAATTAGATTGTAATTATTCCTTGACTTGTGACTTGTATCCGTTGTTAATGCTCATTGTATACTCTCTTGGCATAAAACACTTAGCTATCTATGAAACATAATCCTTATAGGATTTAGGACTTGGACCAGACTTAGAGTGTACCTTAGGAACCTGTGTCATGTATTTGATAAACATGACTGGCTAGCATGGAAGGGATTATCAGGTGATTGACTTGTCTTGTATTGTTTGAATGAGATAATCCCTATGAACATGTCTTGTATGCTGTGTTAGCCAGACTTGCCACTCTTGTTTGCCCTTGTGTCAACACCACTTTATTACTGTTTGCATATCATGGTCAACTACAGTTTGAGATTTTATTGACAGGCCGGTTACTCTGTCGTCGGGGTGGGTAGTCGGCGTAGGACGGCGTCCATGACGTTGAATAGCTGGGAGCGGGCTAGGACCGTGCTGCTATTCCCAGAACCGTGGGTTAAGATCCCACTGGAGCCGAACTTTGGTATCAGTAGTCTGAATTGGATTGTTATTGGTATCCCGAGAGTTGGCTAGGACATCCTCGGAGTCTTCCTCTTGATACTTGCATTGCATTGTTTGTATAGTGGTTATTGAAAGATGATTGCTAGGATTCCCGTTATTGCTTCTGATAATTATTACTCTTGCTTTATGCCTAGCTTCACTTTCCTTGTATTCGCTTAATTATGTTACTTGTCATTACTCTTTACTTGAAGCATGTCATGTTTAATGTATTTTGCTTATCTATTGCTCAACATGTCGTTGACTTTGTTCCTTTGTATGCAGACACATCAGGTAATTACTACTACGAGGAGCAGGCCGGTGAGGAGATCCCAGAGGATCTCAAACCAGTTGAGGGGGAACGAGAGTGACATGCCAATGACGTAGAGTAGTGTCATCATTCAGAGAGTCACATGTGATATTCACTAGATTTATATTCATTCTTTTATTATCCCACGTTGGAACTTTCATTTCATTGACTTTATTCTTTTAATAGCCTTGGATATTGGGTTGGCCATTGTAATTAAATTAACTCATTTGTTTAGTTTTATTTGTTATTGTAACTTTGATTATAAATAAGATTGATTATTTATTGTTGATATTCCATATGCCTAGAGTTGTATGAATTCTGCACTTATAGTGTTACTTGAGACTTGAAATATAATCTCCTCATAGCGGACTTACGATCCTTGGGCCTAAAGGATAAAATTTTAATTAGTCCTAAATTTTACTCCCAAAATCTGATTTATTCTTTAATCGGGTTCACTGAACGTGACAATAAGATGAGAGCCTCTCCCTCTATATATATATATATATGGGACAGGTTCTCCTAAGCTGCAGCTTAGGGGTATCCTAAGCTGCAATAGTGTAAAAATGGGTCACACATGTGCTCACACATGTGCGGTTTACACACTGCAGCTTAGGATACCCCTAAGCTGCAGCTTAGGAGAACCTATCCCTATATATATATATATATATATATGGGGAATCCTCCCCTCAGCTCATGCGCAGGGGAGGAATCCCGTCCGCCCCCTAGGTGGGGCCCACTATTTGGCCCATCCAAATGGACCAAACAGTGGGGCCCCTTGAATAGCACATGTCCACCAAAACTTGGCCCCATTCGATTAAATTGGACCGTTGGATCGTATGACACACATATAAATATATATATACACCATTAAAATCTTGTGGCCCAGATGGAGATGATAGAAATTAAGGATTGGGCTGATTTTTTGTAGAGAGGAGGGCCCCTGTGTGTGCTTCAAATCCCCCCCATCCCCATGCCTAGGTGGGTCCCTATGTGGGCCCCACGCCCTTGAGCGGACGGGCTTATCGTGCACATGAGCTGAGGAGAGGAGGCCCCTATATATATTTATATATATACTTGTTGTATCAGCCAAATTCTAGTATTCGTTGTATCGTCCATCGTGAGAAAAAAATTTGTGGTATGCCATGATGTCACGTCACGAGCAATATAGCTAAAGATTTTCAACCAAGGATTTCAAATGGTAAAAAAACATCATAAACTATTAAAGCTCTAGTGTGCACATCTGCAACTCTCTCCTCCAAGAATAATAATGACAGTCCGTGCAGTTCCAAACACAAAGATATTGAATATCTTTTTGTAAGGGACAAGGTTAAAGAAATGTTACTCTCTCCTCCAAGAATAATAATGACAGTCCGTGCAGTTCCAAACACAAAGATATTGAATATCTTTTTGTAAGGGACAAGGTTAAAGAAATGTTACGTGTCCATGAAAAAAGTCAATACGAAATCAATGACAGTTGACCCACTGACGAAGGCATTGGCACCAGGTCTAAATAAAGATCAAGATCATGTAGTATATATGCGCATTGTTTTGCAAACCCAGAGAAGAGATTAAATCCACTCACTGAATACAAGTCCAGATAATTTTTAGGTGCTTAACGGAGCCTTTATAAGCCACAACAGACACTTTCCCACATCGATACTTTCCCACTGATGTGGGAATATATCTGCATGGTAGAAGTAGTAGAAATATTTTTCAACATCCCACTCTAGGAGAGCGGGATGTATACTTTTCAATACCTCTCCCTCGGGTGAAACTTGGTCGGAGTACTTTTGACAACAAACACGTACGTCAAGCCACTCTTCTTTGGATTCGAATTTGTCATCAGTTGGCTATGATATAATATTAAATTTTCTCAGCTTTCTCATTCCCACCAAAACCTCGATGGAGTAATAGGGGCAACCAAAATCTTCAATACTCCCCTTCATGTGGCACTTGTACTTTTCAACACTCTCAATTAATGCATTAAAGTTTGTATAGAAATAATGTAATAGTAATAACCTTTGTTGCTTTTTAGCCTAATTAATCATGCACATTCAATTTTAATAAAATAAAAAATTAAGTGACCGCCGGCGTGGCCATTAATCTAAGGATGTAAATATAGTATTTCTATTGGTATAGGAAGCTATATGCCTAAAGACTTTGAAAAATGGCGATTGCCTATAATGTGACCATGGTTAGGTTATAAGTTAAAAAATGATATAGTGAATTGATCTATGTACAAGTATCCCAATTAATAAGTATAAAGTTTTACCAAATGATAATATGAATCAGTTTGTTTGTGATGTCAAATTGCATTTATCAAGTTTTCAAAAATGTCAAATAAGGAAGTATCATTTTCTAAAGAAATCATTTAACTTAAATCCTTTACAAAATATTTAAAAAAGAAAAAAAAACTGATGTGATTATTTTGGGTCAAGTGGGTGAATGTTGGTGTTATCCATGAGGTGGTTATGCAACCACCACCAATTTGACTTTTGAGGTAACTCATCTTTGGTTAACTGAGTCTTAACCAAATCAAGTTGTAGCTCTTAGGCCCTGTTTCATTAGCATACTTCATGATTGGAATGCGTGATGCAGTAGATTTCTAAATAATAATGTGATGGTTGTCCCTTGGCATTTTCAAATTCCATGTTTCTTTGCTAGAATCATAAATTCCAATTATTTTAAGAATTACTTATACCCTTTAGAACACCCATTTTATTTTCGGTTTGAAAACTCATTTGGTTACTTTTTAAAGAAAGTCTATATCCCTCCTTTGACCTCATACAAAAGCATAAGTATCCATCTAGTGTCTAAGGGAGGAATAGAGGAGAAATTACTATGTCTTATCTAGTCTGTGGGAGCACCTCAAAGATTCAATTCATCCATCTCGCATTTCTTCATGGCTATAAGCATGGCTTAATTTATACCAATCAATATATGTTATTGATTACAAGAATCTTAGTCGTTGATTTATACAATGGAGGTTTAGGATTTGAGATCTCTAGTTTGGTCTACTCAATAAATCAGCCCAAAAGTATGCAAAAATAATAACTATATAGCGGAAATAAAATCACAAGGACACCTAATTTTGCGTAGAAAATCCTAACAAAGTAAAAAACCATGGATCCGAACTGTATCAATAACCAAGCACTATGAATCTCGCAATTACAAGAAACTCAGATTTCTTTCCCAGATATCCCATACCTAAGGACTGAAGTTACCTTGTGTCACTTCACGCTTCAACGACTTCACACTGCTGATTTTAACAGACTCAATCCCGCGCTTGAATCCTTAAATCTTCTACACAAAAAGATGATCTTCTACAAATGATGCAGAAGAGACCGCTCTAGAGAACTTGAAAGTACAACTTTTAATAAATCTCTAGAAAAGAATTCTTTCAATTAAATCTTTAACTCAGAACTTTGAGAGGTAAGGTGTCTCTTTAGAAGATCCCTTGAATCCTTTAAATAGC
The DNA here is from genome assembly GCA_012931725.1 of Litsea cubeba. Lineage (NCBI taxonomy): Eukaryota > Viridiplantae > Streptophyta > Magnoliopsida > Laurales > Lauraceae > Litsea > Litsea cubeba. The sequence goes on along the minus strand of CM022953.1, from coordinate 20,690,422 downwards.
CCTTGGGACGTGCTTAAGGTTTCCTAACTCGATTAAGATTAAAACAAGTAGTTTGGACACAATTAGAAAGAAGTTTCTAATTTAACTTGGACTCTGCCGCCTTGTTCGCTCGAGCGGACCTTCCATCCGCTCGAGCGGATGAGGTTCTATCTCTGCGCAAATAAGGCTTTGTTAGGCATTTGGCCATTCTGACCATGTTCACTCGAGCGGATGATGTGGTCACTCGAGCGGACCCCATCCTGGTTGATCCAGAAATTTAGTACTCTTTTTCATTCAACTTTCTTCTTCTAAGTCCTTCTAGTCTTCTATCTTTAGAATTCTTTTCTAAATAAAGAATACAACTCAATAGACCCCCAAAGTTTTATCCAACCCATGAAGTAGCCAAGAAACAAAAACCTAACATGCAACTCTAGATAGATTCAAGCGTCGTATTAATGTTATTTTACTCCTAACATCTAAACTTTTATGTTCTTTAATTTTAGCCACTTTGATACAATGATTTGGTTTCTTATCTTTTTCTTTTCCTTAATATATATGGATTTAGTACCATGCAAACAAAGCATCTCTAAAGTAGTAGCTTGTATTTTTTATTTTTTTTCCTGAAGTAGGGAGATATCATTTGATAGACATTTGTGGACCCTCACTAAATTTTTTTTTTAATTCTAGCTCCTTTGATAGGAAGGCATATGCGGGTGTCCATGGCCGGGTGAGGCATATCTAAGCCCGACCTTACTTTATAATCATAGGCCAACTTTTGCCCAAGCCCAACATGGGTCGTAAATGCCATCCACGAGCCCACCCATTTAGCTAATCAGGCCAAGTCGAACCATGCTTTTTATCAGTCGTTTGAGCTTTCTTGCAATTGTTTTGACACATTAATAACCAAATTACGAACATCCTTAATTTGGATGGGTTTTAATCAATTTCATGAAAGTATAACAAAAACATACTTGCAAAATGTTGGTTCATTCACGATATCTCACAAATATATCATGAAATTCTCAAATGGTATCTGACATTTCAAGCACTTCTTTATATGTGCCCTGGGAAATATTTTGTAGTGCTACTACTGTGGGACTTATTGGATATATATTCGGAAGCATGTGGCTCTGATTATTCAATGTATGTTGTGGGATTGCTTTACCAATGCATAGTTTCTATAAGTGGCATATGATCTTTATTAAGTGAATAAAATACCTTCAGGATTCTTTCTATTTCTGTTTGTCTTGTGGTGTGAACTAATTCTTCTGGACAAAGTTCCAGTTAGGGGTGTGTTTTTCTATTCTTTGTGGGGTGAGCTAGAAGGGAATGAGAATTCATTGCTAGAAGAAAGAAACACGACAGGAACAGAGAGAGAGAGGGAAGGGGAAAAAAAGAGAGGAAACAGTACAAACGACCTAAACACATTATACTGCCCGAAACACACAAAGGCTTATCGTTCCAGTTACGAGTCACTGCTTGTAACTTTTCCTCTGAGACTGGTTAGGGAGGTTCAGGTTTTTGGCTTTGCTGACTGACTATTGTTTTCTGTAATTGAATACCTTGGAATGCATTTAAATAACTGATTAAAAATGAAGGAAGCAAAGGTCAATGTTAAAAAAAAAAAAAAAAGATTACAATCAAATCACCTCTTATGGAAATTGAATGGGAATGAAACCATCACTCCTAGTAGTCAATGCAATACGCAGGGAAATCAATGTCGACCTCATATCCTCTACTCCTTACCTCATATCCTTTATCCTTCACCTCTTTAATAAAAATTTGGGTGGAGCTTAATTCACCTAAATATTCTATGTATTCAATTCTTTAAGTATATTTTTTACGCATATATACAAACATGCCCTAAAGAAATCTAATCTTAAAAAAATTACGTACAAGATTATAATATAATTTGAATTGAACCTGACACTATACTATGGGCAGTATAGGTCCGATAAGAAGAATAAAACGTAGGACAGAATGACAGATGATGGTCAAGGTCATTTTGTCTCCACCATAGCCCATACCATAGTTAGCAGGTATGCAATTCGACCACTAATTTGTATGCAAGCAAGTTTGCAATTTGTAACTTGGTAGCTTGATTTTAGAATTTGAAGGATTGGCTTAATTTATCCGCTTTCAACTCTTCGGAGTTCAATGAACTACTCTGGCCGTTCATACTTGTTGGATTTCATATCTAAAATTCAAATCACTTTAAATAATAGTTTTTTGTATTAATCTTAATCCAAACTTTACTTTAATTGGAGTTTGAGACGCTATGAAAGTGATCATGTAGAAACCCCGCATGTAAAATAAAACTGAAAAAATAAAAAAAAGAAAAAAAGAAAAATGTAAAATCCCATGTTCTTTAGGTGGTGATCACTTTTTATAAAAAAATAAAATAAAGAGACCCCACATTTGAGGAAATGCAGGTAACTTGAAATGATGCAAGTCGTAAATCAGCTTAAGCTACATATGTTCATGAGCGTAGGGCGATTTGCTGGTCTACCATTCCAATGCGTGATGGTGGGTCTACTCTTCCTAAATTAAAATCGTCAAAGGAAACCTACTCATAGAAGTCATTTTTTAATAACCAAGGGACAGCCTAGCGGGAAAAGGCATCCCATTTCACCCTAAGTTTTAGGGAATAAAAGACCCGCACAAGTAGCATAACTGGCAAGCTCTCTAGCTGAGGAATTGGACATTAGAGGTTTCGAGTCCCAGGATTAACCGATACACAGTTCTTGTGGGTGCGGCCGTGTAACTAGAGTTTTATCCGTTCATGAAAAGCGGGGTCAGGGTTCCTCATAACCCAAAAAAAAAAAATACATTTAGTTACGGAGCATAGAGTACGAGCATTCAAGCGGAGCACTATGCTAAAACCACAGCACAACAAAGAAATAGAGCACTCGGCATTTTACAATTCCTCTCATCTAATAGGAATTCTTTTCGGTTTTGGATAGAAACATCATGTCGATGTTACACATCAAAAGTTTATGCACCAAACCCACTTCCATGGAAATGACTAACGTGGTCGGAAGTGTTCAAAAAGGTATCATCTACCTCAAATACAGTTTAACAAAAATAAAATCTAAGTAATGACACCTTTTCCACGTGATGAGTCGAACTGGCAGCAATCACTACATGTGAATTGGATTTAGGTGATCTAATACAACAACAAAAAAAAAAAAAAAAAAAAAAAACTTGTGTCTATTTTAATGTTAGGCCCACCTTTTCCACCAATCTTGCTGGTCCCCTCTAACCTGGAGATCTGGATTCAAGTACTTATCACTTAAGCAATGTCCCTTAAAAATTTTCATTTTGGATCTTGTGATCGATCGACTAACTTGTATTTCTTTTACAAAGCATGCATAGGTGGCAAACGATTCCTAAAATAATAATTGTAGGGGTCCTAGCTAGGGAACCGAGTAGGTAGGATTTAGGGTGGAACCAGTGGATTGGAACCTAGATCCTTGTCCCTTTACTCTTCAAGTTTAGGTATATGTAAGTAACAACTTTAATTTCATTAGAGGTTTTTTTTTTTGTACTTTTAAACTTCTAAGAGCCTTCATAGCTTAAGTTGTATTTATATTTGAAAATAATTAGCTTTGGTCATCTACAGTTCAATTACTTTATTTGTATATTTAAAAAAATATTTTAAAAGCTCATTTATCCAATTATACTAATGCACTCAAATCTTTTTCCGCTCAATATCTGGAAATATATCTTGTCTAGTACAGCACATAAGTTTTGTGTTGAATCCGAATAGGAATCTGGGTCTCTTTGGATAAATAGAAGTTAAGTAAATCGAAGTAGATGTCATATGACAAGTAAAGTAGTTGAAGTAGATTTCACATGAGGAGTGAAGTAGAGGAGAAGTGGATTGAAGTTAAGTAAAATACTTCACTTCACTATATTTGGATGCTAGGTGTGAAGTTAAGGTTTTGAGTATAATCAACTGTTACTCAAGAAAATAAGAGTATTTAGGGTTGAAGTGAAATGAATATACACATGGCAGACAAAATTACTTCATCAATCAGGCCAAACTCATCCAAATAGAGTAGAATTGGAAATTTAAACTGTTAGTGCTCGTTTAACTTCACTTTACTCTATTTCTTGCCTACTCAAATAGGCCCTCGTGGACATGTTTGTATAATATCCATGGTAGAGTGCTTCCATAAGCTTCTTTTATATGGACTCTGCTTAGAAAATAGTTTTATGCATTAAGGTGTTTTTATTATTATTATTTTTTCTCATAAAAATTAATGTTACACAATCGTGCCCTAAAGAAAGGGGGAAGTATTCAATTTTGAGAAGTTAGGAAATAAGTAAATAATATTATAAATTGAGACATCTGCCATCAAATTATAAAAGTACTTTAAAAAAAATCTTAACCACTCAAAATAATTGCTCGGTGTAATTGATCTAGGCAAGATTTATATCCAATGAGCCCACTAATTGATTATTTATTGTAAAACAAATTTTTAAAATACACAGAAAAGGGAAAAAAATAATAAATGTTTATGAACCAAGAGAAATATTGGGTTACAAATCAACCGTCACTATAAAAGAGACATTTAGTGGCAGAAAAAAAAATTACGTTAGCCGCGGTTTTTTTCCACCACTGATGTCTACTTTCTATGGAGGATTTGTTTTTTTCCGCCACAGAATGTGTCGTAATAGCTTCATCATTGACCATCTAAGAATAAAATGCAGAAATAGCGGCAAAAAAATAAATTCCTATCGGTGAAATAAAACTGTCGAAAAAATCAGTCTCTCTCTCTCTGTCTCTCTCATTGCGCTTAAAAGGCAACGAAGGCAGTTCATCATATCAAAAATTTAAGAGTCGTGTCGGAGTTGTGGACAACTTGCAAAATTGCATGAAGTAAGGATCAGGCACAATTCACAACTCAACCAACCTCATAAATAGGATGAGTGAGAAAGTTGGCATGATCAATCATAGCCTTCAAAGGGAACAATGAGTGTGAAGGGCTTAAATGTTGAGGAAGTGGCACAACAAAAAAATTCATGCACAAACACCAACTATCAAGCAATCACGCAAAAGAACACAATAAGATTTATGTGCTTTGATAAGATTGTCTACATCCACAAAAAAAAAAAACTCTACTTTTCCCACTCAATCTCATTCTCATATGATTTGGCAATCACTGACACTATGGGAGATAGAGCTTTCACCTCTCTTACTAACTTTCTAATTCTTTCATAATCTAAGATTACAGATTATTATCAAATATATAATTCCTGCTTTTTTGGCCTTTAAAAAAACCCCGATATAATTACCAAAATACCCTTAACCCTACCAATGGACCAATCCCACTAAACCAGAATACAAGACAACATAACCCGACATTAGATTGATTATTTTAGAAAGTTTTATAGCCTGGTTTTCATTGCTGTTTCAACATTAAAGATTCCTATAACCATTTGGGAAAGTCTGTGCTCAAACAGTTTATACTTTAAAAAATAGCGACTGTTACTTTCCTAAAAAGTTAGGTGTGCAAAAATGAGGTTTCAAATCCATAACGTTAGGTAACAAGGAGCCATCATTTGTTAGCTACTGATCACTAATAAGGAATCATTCCTGTGGCAATATATATCTGCATAGCATGCATCGTAAAGATTCAAGTAACATCATATCCCACCTGCTTCACCTTTTCCTTCTCGCCTTTACAGTGCATCAAAGAAATCACGTAATATCTAAACTTGGCAGCCTCACCATCAAGGGACCAATAAAGCAACATGCATTTGGAATCTTTGATGCTTTTGGCCTTGTTTAAATGTTACGAAAGGCCTTTAGAAGTTAAAGCTAGAAGGCCAGACGTAGACGCATCATCATCGATTGCGACCATCATTTCTCCAGCAAGATGTGCATGTTGAAATCAATCCATGATAGGAATATGTAGGAAGAGAAGATATTTTGGCTGAGAAAGCTCTGAAAACAGAAGATGATTTCAATACCAAGTGCCACTTGTGCATGGGAACAGGACGGTGCATGGACTCGTGTGAATTTCCAGCTTGGCTTGGATGGGAAACCATTCCTTCAGTCATGACTCATGAGGTTCACTAACGAAATCACAATGTCTATGAGGGTGGATCCGCCACCCTTTCATTAATAGCACATGTATGAAGGAGAGTGTTCTTTTCAACATGCCTTTCTCCTTTAATTGGAGGCAAGCAGGATTGAAACGTTTCCTTATCTTTCAGCCACAGCAAGTCATGTAACCTTTAATTCAATCATCTTCAAAGTTCGGCACTAGTATTAAACTACAGATTCCTTTCAGATTGAATATTAATTCCAAGAGTGCAATGCTAAGAAGAGGGTTAAATCGGGTCCAGTGAGGCCAGGAAAACTCGGGTCTTTGACTCTCGAGTCTACCAAGTTACCTCTTATTAGAAAAAGGAGTGTTGATATATTAGTATTTTTTTAAACTTTGTTTTCCCAATTGTATGACTAAAATTCAGATAATGTCATCGCTTGACTCTATCAATATTTTTTTTTATAACTTTTTTGTCTTAAATTTCATGCTATCATGGAAAGAGTGTATGTCATAGAAACTGATAAATCCAATGATATCATTGTATTGTCCCATGATGTCATGGTTTTATCCAACATCGTAGGGAAAGAAATTCCAAATAATAGAACTTGAGAAATAGTGGTAAGTGTATACTTATTTTTCACAAAATATCATTTTCATATTCTGGAAAAAATGAATTCGCTTCCTTATTACAGAAAGTGTATGTTTCATACAGGAACTAATAAATCCCATGATACCATGGGAATACCCCATGATATCATGGGAAATGGCACAATAAAAATCAGAAAAATAATGTTGATAAAAGTTGATGATGCCAAAAATAGGATTTCGGACACCACCGGTCAAGTAATAAATGTAGTAAATCTAATAATTAGAGAAGAGAGAGAAGGAATTATAGTGGTTCGGTCAAGATGACCTACGTCCACTTCATAAAGGCAGAGATTGCCAGTGGTGTTTTACTTCCTTAATGATTATTACAAACTAGAGGAATACAAGCGTCGAAGTGAATAGATAGAGATCCATCCTCCTTTCAGTGCTGGTGGGGCTCCTCGATTTATAGTCATCCCCTAACAGATGGGGACGACTCTTCAGCAACGTTCGTCCTTGGAGCCCTCGAACTGCCCTCGCGCTGGAGGAGGCAGGTGAGGAACTGCCCTCGTGCTGGACGAGGCAGGTGCGATATTTCTCCGCAGGACCTGGTAGGAGCGGGATTGCTTCCGAAGCAACGTGGCTGCCCTGACTTGGTCTCTTCGTGGGCTTGGACCTGAGCTTCATCCTCATGGGTTGGGTCATTTGGGCCTGACTCATCATTTGCCCCTCAATGCCCCGTGCCCAAATAATTTTTTGAAAGGGGGGCATTGGTAGATTCAGGTCTCTTCTCCCTCCAAAATCTTTTTCCTCTTTTCCGGTTTTAATCCAGGTCTGGGCGAGCATCAGAACCGGAGAAGCCTGGGCGAGCTTCGGAACCGGAGAAGCTTGGGCGCCCAGGGAGAGATGGCCTGGGCGCCCGAGAGACTTGGTCGCCCGGGGTCTGGGCGCCTGGGGAGAAGGTCTGGGCGCCCGGGGAGTTATCCTGGGCGCCCAAGGAGAGATTGGCGCCCGGGGGAGCCTGGGCGCCCGGGGGGTGATGGGCCTGGGCGCCCGGGGGAGTCTGGGCGCTCGGGGAGAGAAGGTTGGGCGCCCGGGGGACTTGGTCGCCCGGGTCTGGGCGCCCAGGGAGAAGGTCTGCACCCGGGGGACTTGGTCGCCCGGGTCTGGGCGCCCAGGGAGAAGGTCTGCGCCCGGGGGAGTTATCCTGGGCGCCCGGGGAGAATGTCTTGAGCGCCCAGGGGGTTATTTGGCCTGGGCGCCCGGGGAGAAAGTCCTGGGCGCCCGGGGGTTATCTGGCCTGGGCGCCCGGGGAGAATGTCCTGGGCGCCCGGGTTTTATTTGGCCTGGGCGCCCGGGGAGAATGTCCTGGGCGCCCAGGGGGTTTGTCCGGGGCGAGCTTCGGGCCTGTGCGCCCGAGGATGATGGGCGCCCAGGACTGAGGAAGGAGTCCCCTGGTCCCGTGGTGGCCATTACGTATTCCTTTTTTTTTTTTTTTTTCGGGGGCGCTGCCCCCTGGGCCCCCGCGAGCTAACCGGTCAGCTCGACCCCCGCCGGGGGACACCCCCGGATTCCCTCTGCATAGCGCATGATATATCCCTTAACATATGTAAATTCAGAACTCTGCCCCTCGGTAACTTCTGATGGGTCATCCCAGAAGAAGAAAAGAGAGAGCTTCGCAGGCTGAGGAGAGGGCTACGCCAGCTAGGAGAGGGTTGCGCCAGCTAGAAGGGCTTCCGTGGCTGATCTTTCCGGGGCCCGCGAGAGGGCGACCAGGCTTGAGACCGAACTCTTAGTAGCCTATGAGAGGGCGGCCAAGGCAGAGGCTGAGCTTGTGAAGGACCTTGAGAGGGCTTCGCACAGTGAGGCTGAGCTTCTGGAGACCCGCGAGAGGGCTCACTGAGCTTCTGAAGACCCGCGAGAGGGCTTCGCTCAGTGAGGTGAGCTTCTGAAGACCCGCGAGAGGGCTTCGCTCAATGAGGCTGAGCTTCCGAAGACCCGCGAGAGGGCTTCGCTCAGTGAGGTGAGCTTCTGAAGACCCACAAGAGGGCTTCGCTCAATGAGGCTGAGCTTGTACAGACCTGTGAGAGGGTGATGCTCAGAGAGACCGTTGCGGAGACAATGACTGGGGCGGTACATGAGAGAACTGTTTTCCCGGATATTGTCCTCTTAGGCTTCGTGCTGACTGAGGGGTTTGATGATTGTAGTGGCAGCTCTTATATATGATGTCGATGGTGATGTGCTCCTCGACCTTGGGCGCCATGATGATGGGCGCCCAAGTGAGGTGCTCCTCTACCCTGGGCGCCATGGTGATGGCGCCCGGTGAGGTGCTTCTCGCCATGGAGCATGCCTCGGCCAAACTGATGATGTCTATGGTGATGCCGAGGACAACTTTGAGAGTGATTAGAGGGCAGGGGACTCTATTTTTTTTTTTAACTTGTAGCACTGATAAAAAATGATTTTATTAATCCATTGTTTAGTGCTACACAACATTAACAAAGTTGAAAAAACCAAGCCCCCAAACCCTCACTACTTTGACTCTCTTATGGTATTACTGGTAATTCATTTTCAACAGTTCCGCGTTCCCTGGCAATGTGTTCAACCACTGCATCGCGAGGAGTGAATGCTTGTCTGTCTCTCTGCGGAGCAGGACCGCATTGGTCTCTGACAGGTAGCCTCTCTGTCCTGCTTCGCTTGTTGCTTCTATCCTTCCTTTCCTCTCTGTCTCGCCCCTTTCCGTTGTCGACTGCTCTGGAGGACTCCCCTCGCCTGGCCCTTGTGGTATCTTCAGCATTTATATACTTCTGAACCTTTGTTAGTAGCTCTGGCATGCTTTTTGGCGGGCGTTTCATCACTGAGAAATGGAATCTCGATGAACGGAGACCTCCGAGGAAGGCTGTCATGGACACCTTGTCGTCAGGCTCTTCAATTTGAAGTACCTCCTCGTTAAAACGAGTGAGGTAACTTCTGAGGCTTTCATTTGTATCCTGCTTTATGCTGAGCAGGTGTGTGGCAGGCTTCTGGTGGCGGCATCCTCCGATGAAATGTGACACAAAGGACTTGCTTAATTCCGCAAAGGTAGCGATGGAGGTAGGGGCGAGATTGGCAAACCACTGCCGGGCGGAACCCTTCAGTGTGGTTGGAAATGCCCTACACATAATCTCGTCAGGGATATTATGGAGCTGCATTTTGGTTTTGTACGTCTCCAGGTGGTCTAATGGATCCTTTCTTCCATCAAAGGTCTCCATGGACGGCATCTTGAACTTCCGGGGAAGCGGGTAGTTCACCACATCGGGCTTGAACGGTGTGTCCGTTCGCCCGACTAGGTGATCCACTGTCTCCGGTGCCTTCGCCTTCATGGCGTTGTAGACTTCTCCCAGCTGGTTCTGCATCTCCTTGATCTTTTCATCCCAGGGATTGGGAGCTTCCCTGGATAGGTCACGAAAATAACCTCCCTCCTCCATGCTTTGGTTTTCACTCTCCCCTTCTTGGAAATGAGGACCCTCTCCATTAGAAGAAGAGGGAGGAGGTGGAAGTCCTCCAAGCTGGGCTCCACCGGGCACTCCATGAGGGGCGCCCTAGGGAATTCCTTGGGGAACTCCCTGGGCGCCCTGGGGAACTCCCTGGGCGTCGCCCAGAGGATGGGCGCCCAGATGGGGAGCTCCCTGGGCGCCGCCCATCCCCATATGGGCGCCGAGGTGGGGAGCTCCATGGCGTGGAGCTCTTGGAATTCTTTGGTGCGATGCTCCTTGTGATACTTCTCCAAATTGTGCTCCTCCTTGCCTTGCTAGCACAAGTTGTAAGATTTGCTGGTTTTGGGCTACCAGCTGTTGCATGGTCTCCAACATCTGCTGAGGAGTGGGAGCAGGAGCATTCGAGGTATGGTCATTCGGTGGAGGAACATCCTCTCCCCGCCTGGGGGAGTCTGGGCGCCTGGAAGGGCCTGGACGCCCGGAAGGTCCTAGGCCTGTTGGGCGCCCATCTTGAGTGAGATTATCCTCCGGTCGTCTTGCTGATCATGTGGTGATCACCATAATTTCTGAAGAAGATGTGTGAAGTGAGAACTTTAGCTTTGATTTTCGTTTCCCACAGACGGTGCCAAACTGATGATGCCAAAAATAAGATTTCGGACACCACCGGTCAAGTAATAAATGTAGTAAATCTAATAATTAGAGAAGAGAGAGAAGGAATTATAGTGGTTCGATCAAGATGACCTACGTCCACTTCATAAAGGCAGAGATTGCCAGTGGTGTTTTACTTCCTCAATGATTATTACAAACTAGAGGAATACAAGCGTCGAAGTGAATAGATAGAGATCCATCCTCCTTTCAGTGCTGGTGGGGCTCCTCGATTTATAGTCATCCCCTAACAGATGGGGACGACTCTTCAGCAACGTTCGTCCTTGGAGCCCTCGAACTGCCCTCGCGCTGGAGGAGGCAGGTGAGGAACTGCCCTCGTGCTGGACGAGGCAGGTGCGATATTTCTCCGCAGGACCTGGTAGGAGCGGGATTGCTTCCGAAGCAACGTGGCTGCCGTGACTTGGTCTCTTCGTGGGCTTGGACCTGAGCTTCATCCTCATGGGTTGGGTCATTTGGGCCTGACTCATCAAAAGTCAAGCGACTCTAATGACATTATTTGAATTTTGGTTATAAAAATTGAAAAAATTAGGTTTAAGGAAGACTAATATGTCAAAACCCCTAAAAAGAATGAAATTGATAAGAGGGAGACGCTGCCAAGTCAACTTTTTTTGATAAGTTGTTTGCATTCTGAACTATTTCATAGGTAGGTTCTATTAGGCATTGATGTGGTGAATATTTAAAGCTTGAGGTCTGGAGTTAGCAATTTAAAAATGATGATTGGAATATAATTTGAGACTTATATTTAATCTTTTTCCATTTATTTTTGCACTTAAAGATTTTATTAAATGCTTGACTTTTCCATTTTCCCTGTAAAACTTTTTTCTCCCACATATTAATAGGAATCTTGATTATCATGATTACATGTAAAAATAAGCATACTTATATTTTAGAAATATTTGGTGTGTTTTTAAATATTATTAAAACTATTATTCAAAAAATGACTCTTCAGAGTGGGTTGTCTCTCTCTCTCTCTCTCTCTCTCTCTCTCTCTCTCTCATTTTTTGAGTTGTACGAGTCTAATCCAAGTTTTAAGTTTTCCAACCTTGGTCTAGGATCAACCTAGAGCAAGGATAGGAGGAAAACGATAGTGAGTGTGAAGGGAATACTATGATCAAATGTGGGCAATTTCATCCTAAAAGTGGGACGGCAAGTGTTGTACAACTCTTTGGGGCTAACCTGTTCCCACCTTTTATTAGCATACCTCCTTCAGACTCATTAAACCCTCATGGTATTGCACTAGGCCTAACTTGAATTCATTTGAAGAATTTTTTTTTTTAAATACAATTAAGGCAGATTAAACATTGAGGATATTAAATCAAGGGTTAGGATAACATGACGAGGCTGATTTTTTTATTTTTTTATTTTATTTTATTTTATTTTTTTTTAAGGATAACTTGAATTCCTTTTCGATCTTTGTTGAATAACTGATGCCCCATGATCTGACATTTCCATCCACCATACCTCTATGTTAGGCATGCATGTAGGTAATGGATTGCAGTCTACACATTGGTAAATTAATGTCTCTCCTCCACCCCTACTTTTTTATGTGATCTCAATGGGGCAATCAAAATATTGTTGTCTAGGAGAGCTGCAACTCTAAACCCTATTAAAGTAGAATTCTCTATTAGATTAGCAACTTTTCTTAAACACCAGAAAAACCTTTAAGAGGCTCTAACAAAAATAAAGTCCTAAAGTGAGTAGGTCATCCAAAATAGAGACCCACATGGGATTGTGGTCACTGGGCCACACATAAACCCAATAACTCTAACATGACCCACCTGCTAGATGTTCCACTATGAAGAGAACTTTCTAACAATAGGTAAATTTGCATTTGGATATCGGACTGACACAATTATATCAACCCAACCAAATCATCTTAATCCTTTGTGCAAAGGTTCAGGGTTTAATAGCTTCATATATAACAAGTTTTTTTGTTTAATAGCTTATCAAGGATTAACCTGCAGGGACCTCCTTTGGGCCCATTTTAAAAATTTGAGTTTAAGTTCAAACCAGACCTTGACCCACACTAACCCTTTTAATTGTCAAAGATTGGTAATTAAAATCATAAAATCTAAGTGCATGAGATTGGCCTCAATCATATAAATGTTGTTGATCACTTTCCTCTTTACAAAGAGATACATACAATTGCATCAAGAGATATTTCACTCTACTCTAATGGTTTCTTCACTGGTCTTTGAGGCATTTGGACTTGTCGACGAATTGGTTGTATACTTTCATGAGTATGAAGAATTCTTCAAGAGTAAGTTGATGAACTTGATGATCACATATCATGATGAGCTCAATTAAATATAATTAGTGCTGCCTAACAATTCAAAAGATCATGATAATGGGTGCCTTAGCAAGCCCCAGATCAGTAGGTGAAAACAAGAACCAATTATCAAACACAAGAACGGTGCCTAATTAGCAACACAAATGGGAGTTGAAATTTTGACAGCATATCCCATCATGTGTGAGTAATATTATGAGTGGGTTCCTAAACCACACCCAGAAACCCATGAGGCTAAAAAAAAAAAAAAAAATCTCCTTCAAGGCAACCTTCAAAGGTCTTCAATATACCTTGAAAATTAGAAAAGAAGAAATTAAGATGCTATTGTAGATATCCATAGATCCATAGATAAGCAAAATATGAAGCAAAAGAAAATCTTAAAATATCTCAAGGAGGAGTATTTATGTTGAATACCTCCTCGATATATAATGACAGATAGGCCGATTGAAATCATTAAAACTAGACATTGAATAATAAGCTAAGAGGCATATATGAACATGTCAAATGAGCCAAACGGCACTTCTCAGGCCATTCATGGGCCAGAACCTGAAGCTAAGTGCTTGAAATTTTTGAGGCAGTAATAATCATTAATTGTATGGATGATCGAGTTAGCAAAACGTGGTCATTTTTGCCTGTCAACATCGGTTAGACTTGAAGTGGGGGACCAATTGTTTGTGGGCCAACACTTTAATATGATTAGTTTTGAAAGTGATCAAGATTAACATGGCTTTAGAGAGTTGAAAGAGAGATGCCTCAGATAATGAAAGGAGAGGTTTCATAAGTGGAATGGACATGTGGGTGACAAACATGGAACATTTTAGAAGGGATTCACATGGGACCTGCTGAGGCTCTGGTACCACATGTTGGGGATTAATTAGGACAAACACGCATGATCAAATACATGCAACCACGAGCAATCCACACGGCACATGGATTTACGTGGTTCGGCAGACTCGCCTACGTCCACTGGGCTATGAGGATTTCACTATGCAGGAATTGGACAACTTCTTATAAGGATTTCAAACCCTCTAACACTTAGTTTATTCTCTCTCATAGGTCCTAATCTTGCTCTGATATCTACTCCTCCCTTCGGATAAACTCTGACACCCTAGGTGAGAGAGCTCTCACATCTCTTACTCAAAGTCAAGAGTTACCGATTACATATCTCTACTTTCTTTGCCCCCAAGAAAGCCCGGATACATTGACCAATCCAGTCAAACCGGAATACAAGACATAAACCCAATAGATCCGCCCTCTTGGTTAAGCGTTAAATAAACGGGATAAAAGAGTGAAATTTTGGGGGAGTGGAAAGGATTATCAGCTTTCTTTGGCAGTGAAAGAGAGGGTTTTAACTATACATACATACATATATATACATACATCCATATATATATATATATATATATATGTGTGTTATTTTCGGTTCAGACCAAGGCCTAAACTCGTTAGACATGATGACCCACAAAAATCTGACTTTAAACAAAAACCAAAAAGGTCCTGCAGGCTGCAGCCACTCGTTGTAAAGCTAAAGGAGTGAGAAACATGCCAGTGGTCCTCATTATGGCCACAGTCATTAATTTCGTCCCCAGAAGGTTCATGTGTATTCAACAGCCCAAATGGTCCAAAGGGGCCACTAATATTAAAAATACATTTAGTGGTCCAATCATACAAAATCACAGCCCAAGCAGGGTCATGTCATTACTTGTTAGAAAGCTTTTGAGATAAGGAAGGTGGACCTCAGTGGGGAGGTCACTCCACCACGTGATTTTTGTTGAGCCCAAAACTCTTAAAACCCATAAGCCAGACCTAATGGCCCCTTTACCTAAAGTTCTTTAAACATCTAATCAGGGGCCCAAATCAGATCCAAATGGGTCACATGACCCACTTGTCGATAAGCTCTTGGAATAAGGAGTCCAATCCTTGGCCCCATTATGGGCCACTCCCTTTGAATTAAGCAAGGCCCAAAGCCTAAGAAGCCTTCTTTACTTGGACTAGCATAAGGTGCCCATGCTGAGCACATGCAAGCCAATATATCTAAACGATCATTACATCTGTGAGTAAGTTATAACTCAGAGACAGAACGGAAGAAAAATACAAAATCAAATAGGGATCCCCCACAACACAGTACAACTAGGGACAACTGAAAAATGATTGTAGCAACATTTCAACACAAGATTTGTCAGTACCCAACACCTATGATTTTGTTCAATATTCTAGTCCTTTGGTTCAATTCAACCATGTGATTTATTGATCAAGGTACTGTGCATTGCTAGAGGGCCCAGGACTGGTAGTTCCTGGATTATGTTTTCTAATACACTTTATGGATCTCCAATCAGGCTTGAGGGGGGCATAACTGATTCTGATGGGCTGGGTTCTTCATGTCTCCTGGTAAAGTGAGTTTATTTTCGTCTCATCGTTTTGGTTTTGAAACACTGGGCCCAAGACCAATTGCACTTTTAACTTAGTTCTCAATGTATGTGGACCAGAACCTGGATCCAATTGTAAATGGAGCTCAAAGGTGGCATATTGGATTTCAGAGTGGTTTATACCATTAGATTGGTCATGTGTTTATTCCCTCCAGTTAAAGAGAAATTTTGGTTATGTCCAGTATGAGAGATGTGTATGAAACGAATGGATTGGATTAAGTGGCAGTTGGCCCATGTATGGTGAGTTCAGATGATGGTCAGGATGGTCCCAATGGGAGGATATGATCCTTTAAAGCATATGAGAAAATATATTGGGTCTATAAAAGGCTATAAAAGGCTTTCTGAGAAAGCAGGTCAACATCTGAATATTTTCAAGCCAAGGTGGTTCTTCACTTAAAACACTTCTTGACATCCAATCAGGGAAAGGATCTCTCTTATCTCCAGTTGGGAGTAGGCTTGTCAATCCGGCCCTTAGCTGAGGGGGGCGGCCCTCAAAGCCTGTTTGGATCAATGAGGAGTGGAGTGAAATGAAGTGGATTTCACATGTGAAGTGGAGTGAAGAGAAGTAGGTTGAAATTAAAGTAGAGTAGTTCACTTCACTCCATTTGGATGCTTATTTTGAAGTTAAGGTTTGGAGTAGAATTCACTTTTACTCTAGGAAATATAAGTATTTAGAGTTGAAGTGAAATGGAGTACATGTGGCTCACAACATTACTTCATCTATTGGGCCAAACTCATCCAAACAGAGTAAAGTTGAAATTTTAGACTGTTAGGGTCCATTTAACTTCACTCTACTTTATTTTTTACCTATCCAAACTGGCCCTTAGGCTTAATTGCCTGATCCCTATCTCTTTTGTAATTAAGTTCCTTTGTCTTTAATAAAAGTTCCTTTCTCGAAAAAAAAAACACACACACACACACAAAAATATGTCTCCTGGCAAAAATAAAATAGCGAATATGAAGGCAAATTCACACCCTCATAACTATTACAAAATGCTCTAAAACACACACATATGTACATACTTGTTCATTTCATCTCCATTATCATCTAAGTTATATATTTATTTAATGCATAAGCAATAAGTGTTGAATGGTTGCTTTGATCCTTTTCTTTTAGTTTTGTTGCTTGCTTGCATAAATATATATATATATATATATATTCATGAAGGTAGTCTGCTTGTACAAATTAGAACATTGATGATATATATAATTTTAATTAGATAATTATAACTCCCAATTTTTAAAAGTCTAAACTAATAGTGGTTTTTTAAGTGCATTTGATTTTGTGGTTGCAACAACGGGTAATAATTAGATCGATGTTAAATGGGTTAACACTTGGTAATTTGTGGCAATGTAGAAAAAAATTTTAATTGGTTTTGTTGTTTTTCAGGCCCTGAGCTCTACCTTGGCCCAACCCTCGCCCTCAAGGGTGGGGTAAGAGCCTATGTAGTGTACACCCTTTGAGGGCTTTAGCCAGCCCGGATCTGACCCTGCATAAATTGAGGGTAGGGTAAGGACAACCCCAGGCCCAGCCAACCATTTGACAGCCCTAACTGGGAGGCATATTATAATTCAGTTGATCGCTGAATGGGTTTCATTTAAATGTGGAAAAAAATATACTAATAAGGTTCATCAAACTGAGGTTAGATCCCATTGGTTAGACAGATCTCAGGAAAAATCTTGGATCCCAATTACATTGGAAAAAAAAACTAGCAAACCTATAGAACATGGATGCCTGGGTATAAGATATATATGTAGATATATAAGCTAAACTCGACGCTCTAGATCAAACCTTTTGGAGATTGTTAACCCAACCAAGTGCTCTATGTGTAAGGTTATTGAGGCAAAAATATTTGATTGATCAAAGAATTGAGGATTACAAAATGAAAAGTTCAGATTCTCTGTTTTGGAAAGTGTTAATAGGAGATTCTCTGTTTTGGAAAGTGTTAATCCAACACAGAGATCTGATTTTTTATAATCAATGATGGGTAATAGGAGAAGGAAACCAAGTTGTTCAATGATAGATGGATTCCAAGGATGGAAAGACTGTCTCAACCTCAAAACCAAAGTCCCAATGCATGAGATAAATCCTCCCATCAATGGGTATCAGATTTAACAATAAAGGTGCCTAAAGTGCTAAGATGGAACCGAGCTTTGATTAAGAAGATATGGGATGATAATATTGTTGACAATATTATGGAAATACCCCTTGGAGGTCCAGATATCCGATTCTGTGGGCAGAACCAGCAGACTCATGTTCTCTCAAAGTAATATATAAATCTCTTCAGAATAGCAACCACAGTGGACATGACATTGCCTGTGGAAAATGAATCTCCCATTTGAATTTAAGTTTTTTGTGTGGAAAGCTATCATGGATAGTGTAGTGCCTGTGGCCCCCTTTCAAAGGGTGTTGGGTTCGGCGAGCATATGCCTGTAGAGAGAGGATGGGGAAAAGGACTCGGCAAGGCTGTGAGACTTCAGTCAAAGAGGATAATGTAGGGAGTCACTACAAAATTGTATCGAAGTACTTGGCTTTGTTTAACCCTGGGCATAATATGTGACTTATTAACCAACTTGTTTTTTGAGCTTCAAACATTTGCCTTGGTCCAGAAAATATGTGGAATCTATTAACCAAGATTGGGTGTTGTGGTGTCTTGTTATATCTGAAAACTAAGAAATGACCACCTACATAACCAAGCTCCAATATACCC
Organism: Litsea cubeba; assembly: GCA_012931725.1. Classification (NCBI taxonomy): domain Eukaryota; kingdom Viridiplantae; phylum Streptophyta; class Magnoliopsida; order Laurales; family Lauraceae; genus Litsea; species Litsea cubeba. Next base: position 20,672,236 of record CM022953.1, on the reverse strand, counting down.
TATTTCAGTTAAGAACAAATCCTAAAATGCTCCATTTCAATGAAATACATCTAACACAATTTTTCTATGATCCACAGATACTTCAAAATGGGCAATGTATCGTGTCGTATCGTATCCGATACTACACTTTTTATATGTAAAATCCGTGTCCCTGCCATGTCATTGGCGTGTCCCTACCGTATCTAGACATCATAGTAATTTCTATGACTTCAGTATATATATTCCACAGCCACACAGGCCATCCTTCAGATATCTGGCTTACTCAACCAACTAACCATGTTGAATTAATTTTGATGGATCTTATAACCCCTTTTCCCAAATGGCAGGTATAGGTGGAATCATTTGAAACTTTGGCAGGTACACTAATATTGGTTTTCTCTCCTAAAACTGACGCTGCAAACTCTTTAAGAAGCTGTGTTGGAGGAGCAAATATATACTTAATATATGGGCAATTAGCATATAATCATCGATGTAGATTGTTTGATTTTGATTGAAAACCTACAAAAGCATGGGAACCATTCGAGGCAACTATTTTAAGCTCTTTCTCTGTTGACGTGGTGGAAAGTAACCTTTGTAGACCCATTGTAAATAGGGTGGATGATGTCTCAAATTTTGTTAGCTAAACATTCCTCTCAATACTTCCCTTTAGGTGGAATCCCATCGGCTCTCTTTTGGCGACACACATTTTTTTAATGCCAAGTCATTCGTCTTGGCATTTAAACTCGCGACCCCTTGCTTCTAATACCATCTTAAAATTTTTAACTAACTATTCCTACCAAAACCTTGAAGCTTTAGTAGACGTTGCATAAATAGTTTTGAATACTCCCCCTTGGGTGGAGCCCACTTCTCAACACTCCCCCTGAATTGAAAACCAGTCAACGCCAGGACGCATAAATACTTTTCAATGCGATGGGCTTGCAAAAATGGAGTTTCCACTTTCCATCGATCTGTGACAACTTTTGGGACTTGTACGCCTCATCATATCCATGAGATTTATTTAGAGGATCTAAAAATGGCCACGTGCTATCAGCAACTACAGCTGGGTCGAGAGAGATCAACATCAAGAATCATTTGCAGATCCAATCATAAGCAGCCTCAGGGGAATGAATTTATCAGTTAATCAAGAAGAAGGATCTTCTTCAGGAAGTAGTGAATGGAATTTCTTATAGAAGAAGATCCATGTTTACATTTTGTTTGTTTTGGTCTTTTGGGTATGTACAGTATGTCAGTGTGTAATCATGGGTGGATTGGTCTTGTTTTCTGCAGTGTGTCTGCGTTTTGTTTGCTTGTTATGCTCTTTTGTAGTCTTTTTATTTCTCTTGTTAATAAAATCTTCCTTTTTCATATTGCCATTACGTTTTCTTCAATATCCTCCATTTGAAATGGATTGATATGGAAAATATTTATCTTTCTTCAATTTTTTTTTCTTTTTTTTCAGTGAAATAATCAATCTTTTTTCAAATAATAATAATGCATTTTAAAAATTATAATATCTTTGAAGAATATAAGAACTTATATACATTCAAGATCACAAAAAGGGAAATAAGACAGGAGACATCTAATAGGAAGAGATGAAAAGCAAAAGATCTGATCCATATCTATTGTTTGGTTGCAAGCATTTCTGATAAGCATTTAGAAGATTTCTTTAAAGTGAATTTTCAAATGACAGTTTTTGCCACATAGAATTATCAAATATCCACTTTTTAGAATGTTAATCAGCCTTGGCCTTCAGTATTCTAAAATTCCACAGGGACAGTATTAATTTGGATTCTCCAAATGCTACATGGCAAGAAATCCCAGAATGCTTCCAACCAAATAGGCCTTTACAATGGTAACTTTTTCCCAAACTATTAACATCAAACTTTAGCTACTGCTTAACCACAGAGCAAATGAGGAAAAATAAACACTTTGATGTACAGATATAACTTAATAGACTTCAATAATCCATACTTGCTTCAAAAACCTAAATTATAAAAGACATGCAAATATCCAAGAATCAAAGCAACTAGATACATGCAGGTAACCTGCCCTGCACTTTTTTTTTTTTTTTTTTTTATAACTAACCTTCACTGCACATGCCTCAACAGCAGCACTGAAATGTCCTGCAGTCATCCAATTCAAAAGAAATTGATTTGTCATGAGTACTGTAGCAGTTCACATGTTGGGCAGTACCACTCACCCCTAAAGCTTGTCCCTGGTGTGAGCCCAACGCATGCATAGTGAAACCAGTCACCACCTTCACAATCAACATTGTCACATTCAATCATGTCTCCAAAAGAAACCTGATTGCAGACGCAGTAGGTTGGCTCATTTGGATCACTTGGCTGATCAGCATCAACAAGTGCAGGAACACGAAAATATAATTTCCGTTTTTCAAGCTTGGGTACTAGAGGTAATGGTGGAAGGATTGCGGGCTCATCTTGTGGAATCTTTCCCTCTTGCTTTAGAACTTCTGCAAATTGATTCAGGTCTTCATCAAGTCGTTTAATATGATTGTCTATAAGGTCATATGCCTCCCTTGCAAGTAAGACCTTCTCAGTGGATAGCCTCAAGGCATTATCTTGGTTAGTTTCTATCTCTTTCCGCATCTTCTCAAATGTTGTTGCATCATCTTCTTCAGGATTTTCTTTCTCTGAGTTCTGTGAAGTCAACCACAAGCAATACTTGGTCTGATCCCTTGTCTGGTTGATCGTGGCCTGGGATCTTTCATCTAGTTCTGTGATGGTATTCAGAAGCCTCTGAAGCTCCGATGGCAATGTGCTTGAATACTCCAAATAATCGTCGATGAAAACTCCTGTTCTTGCAATTGGCATCTTTCTCCGTTAATAGGCGGTTGCTGCTGCTGCTTCTTCTTAGCCCGGGTTTCCTCTATTTTATCAAGTAAAAGAAACAACTATCTCTTCTTTGGTTTGGAGATTTTCCTTCCATTTTTGTATTCTGGACAAAGAAGACTAGTTGTGAAAGGACTTTTGGTTGATCCTCATGAGTTTTAATAGGAAAGAAACAGGTGTCCATTGGTTAAAATAGGTTGGTTTTTGAGTTGGGGATATGGATGAATCGATGATGGATCTTATTTTGTGGATAACAGTTGGACACTATCCCAATCTCTTTCTTTTTCTTTCTCCTTCAGATTTTGCCTCCAGGGAATTTCCATTTTCCTGAAGAAAAGGGTCAATAATATATGCCCTTGACATTTGTAAATCATATAATAGTATTAAATTACTATTATTATTATTATTATTATTATTATTATTATTATTATTATTTATTTTGTTTACAAGAGACTCGATCTTACAGAGCCACGCACCCCACCATATTCCTAACCGGATCTAATATTCTTTTATAATTATGGAAGAACTTCTCAATTTTGGAGACTAATTAATATATATGATTTTAAGGCGATTTGATTGAAAAATTGAGGCTGATTTAGAGCAATTTTACTCTCAATTTCGATTTCAATTTAACTCATCCTTAAATGTGTCAATCTCTATAGAGATAAGATAAGAAGTTTCATTTACAAATTACAATTGTCTTATATTTTCACTTATCTTTTCAAATGAGAATAGTCTATCATTCAATGACAACTCACTACTCACATCTTTAGAAATCTATCATGGGCCCCACATAATGATAATCCGATCCGTTCGAAATGAATGTCAACTCTTCCAATGATATTTAATTAAATTCTATTTCAAGAGACATTGATCCACTGTTCAATTGAGCACATCAATTTGATTTGGAAATTAAGATGCAATTTGAGAATTTATTACTAAATTAAAATCTCAATATTGAGTCAACTTTTACATTATCTTATCAAATAAGAAGCATCATATACGATCTTGGATTCCTTATCAAGGAGGGTGATCATGGACCGGACGGGCCTGAGTCCAACCTGTGCTAACCCACTTTGGGCCGACCTAGGCTTAGATTTAGTGGTTTTGAATTTTGATTTTGACTTATCTTTTTAAAAGAAAATACTCCCATCTAGATAAAAAGATAAGTCTCGGTCTCAATGCAATAAGAAATCAATGCTCACCAGAAACTATCATGGGCCCCACATAATGATAATCCTAACCAATCAAAATAAATGTCAACCCATCCAAATACTATGCCACTGAATAAAAATGTTTACTATCATTGATTACTGTGTTCAAGAAAAATAAATATTTAGTAAAAAATTTAGACCATTACAAATTCTAGATGATATCATTTTTTTAGTTATTTTTAGGAATATTTTAGGTATTTAGTGTATATCTTATTAGATGATTTCTTAGATTGAAGTTATAATTAACTATGCGATGTGCTCAGCATGAGCTACGATGCTAGTTTATATATATACACTAGTGATTGCCCGTAATTGAAGGCACGACGCACCACGTTCTGAGCACAACTAAATTTAATTACTCTTCTTTTGACCACCTGACAACTAACCTGAATTTTGGCACCCTATGAGGGGTAATTCGGTCCACCCTATTTAACGATGTCATGTTTAGGTCCCAAGTCAAAGATCCTATTATTCATGGACCTCTGATTGTCCTAGGAATTGGCTCATTGTATTCTGTTCGTCGAGGGCTTTCCGTCCATATATAGAACCTCGAGATCCGACGGGCGGATCAAAAATCATAATAGCAAGTCCCGCACCCCCGAGGTACCCACCTGAAAAATCACCTATCACTTATAGACCCCTGATCGCCCCGAAAGTTGGCTCATCGCGATCTACTCATCGAGGGCTTTCCATCCATATATAGAACTTTGAAATCCGACGGGCGAATCAAAATCTGCAAAACCTGGGTCCCAGTGATTATTGCCTAGACTAGACCCCACTGCACCCCACCTTTTGGGCCCCAAACCTCTGATCCAGACTCTGATTGGGCCCTTAACTAAACCCGTCAGACCTGACTTAAACCTGACCCAATCCAACCCATCAAACTCTAGCCCAAATCAATCTGAACCCAAATCCAACCCAAACCCATCTAACCTGAACCTAACCCCAGACCTGGCCCAAACTCCTTGACCCGTCGCCCGGATAAAGGAGAAAGAGTCCAGGGATCTGGGGAAGTAGTGTCCCAGATCTCTGGACTCTCAAACCCCCTTAAACCCCTCAACCCCTTTCCAACCCCTCAACCCCTTTCCTCTTAATCTTAGCCCTATAATTTCTGTACATAAATCCAAGGGTCCAAAATATGGGAAATTCAAAAACTGAACTCCCTTACAAAAGAAGTTTTTTTTTTGCTTTTGACACATTTTTTATCAATGCTAGGACAATAAGAAAGTAAACACTCTTGCTTTTATTTTAATAAAGAATGGATGGCAATACCTGTAAATAACTCAAACTTGCTGTCGCTTTTTACGCCGTAAAACCTAGATGTGAACGTGCTTTTTATAGGGATATGGAAAAAACTTGTGAATTTCTCCAACTTTTAGCCCCTTTTTTCATTCCCCTCTTAAAATCCAAGGGTCCAAAATATCCCTAGGATTTATGTACATAAATCCAAGGGTCCAAAATATGGGGAATTCAAAAACTAAGCTCCCTTTATTATATATATATATGGAAAGAGATTGATTTCAATTGAGAAATCAGGCCAATTGCATCCAATTGATTTTGTCTAGGTTTCAATTTATTTTAACCTACACTTGATGACTAATTGGTTGGACAGGTACTAATTGGTCCCAAATTTAAGCCAATTTATTTTGACCGGATTACTAATTGATTAAGTAGTTACTAATCGATTTTATATCTTAATCGTCACTAGCTAATTGATTTATAAGCATTAAAATGAGCAAGACAATTAACTCTTTAGATAGCGTATGGTTCGCTGGAATGGTTGTAGGCGGGAATGGAATGGAGACCGAAATGAGTCTAGAATGGAATAAGGCAGTAATAGTCATTTCTATTCCAGCGTTTGGTACGCTGAAGAATCAACCCAGTAATAAAATTTTGATTCATGTTCCTGCGTTTGGTACGCTGGAATGAGTCTTGGAATGGAATAAAATTTACATAAGACTGACCAAAATATCCTTGTTAGATTTTTATCTTTGGCTCAGTCAAAGTTGCAGTACTACACCCAAGTTATGTCATTTTATTTTTAATAATAATAATATATAAATTATATTATTATTATATAGGTGGAGCCCACACAAGTTCTTCCCTTTGATAATCTTAATATTATAATAATAAGAATAAGAATGTATATATTATATTATTATTATATAGGTGGGGCCCACACGAGTTCTTCTCTTTTATAATCTTATTATTATTATATAAGTGGGGCCCAAGTTTCTTCTCTTTTTGAAGGGTAATAATAATATATAGATTATATTATTATTATCTAAGTGGAGCCCACACAAGTTATGTCATTTTGTTCTTATAATAATAATAATGTATAGATTATATTATTATTATATAGGTGGGGCCCACACAAGTTCTTCTCTTTGATAATCTTAATATTATAATAATAATAATAATAATATACATATTATATTATTATTATATAGGTAGGGACCACGCAATAGTTGTAGATGTGAAACAAGGGTATTTTGGTCTGGCTATTCCTTCCACTCCCCAATGGAATAATGATTCCCTCACATAAAGGAATGATGATTCCGGAGGTAATGCTCATTCAATCCCTTTTTACGAACCAAACGCGGTAATGATTTGGTCATTCAATCCTTTTTTTCAGAACCAAACACGGTAATGATCATTTCATTTGAATAACCATTCCATTCCGACCTTCATTACGGCGAACCAAACGCTATCTTATATCTTAAGCCAAATGTTTGGTCTTCTAGCAGGTATCTATATCCTATAGCTTGGGAAGCAATCTGTATGCCCTTGTCGCTTGGAGGCTTGGGTATTAGATCTGTTTATGATGAGACAGGTATGGAATGTCATTTCCAATGCTCCAACTTGATAGAGTATGTGGATTCGGCCAGATATCTTAGAAAATTTTCTTTTTTGGAAGTTACTAATTCCGAGCAAGGCAACATGGGGTGAAAAGGGATTTTAAAAATGAGGGATAAAGTGTTTCCTTTGGTTCGTTACCTTATAGGTAATTGTGAATCTCCTTCTTTTTTGCATGCCCATGGTTAAGAGATGGTAGATTATTTGCCCCGTATGGAAATAGGGCAATGTTTGTAGTACTTGGTATGGGATCTGGTGTAAAAGTTAGTTTTTTACTAATGGTACGTGGAATCTTCCTCTTCTGTCTTCTGTTGATCTCATCTTAGCTTGGCATAGAATTATCAATAAAATAGAGCCACCCAAGAATTTTCCTGACCAAGTGGTGTGGATTGGTAAGAATAATGGTAAGTTCTCCTTAAAGTCAACCTATAATTATGTTCATCATCATCACCTATATGTGCAACCTGATTGGGTGAATTGGATTTGGTTCAAGGGATGTATTAAAAAGTTCTCTTTCTATGCATGGATGATTTTCAAAAGTTGTTTAAAAACCTAAGGCGTTTCTTATGAGTAGGCATGTTGATTGCCATTCTAGGTGCAATTTATGTGATTGCCCTTTGGAATCAACTGTTGTCACAACCCAGCTTATCCATTATAATATTATCTGCTTTGGGCCCCCATAGGCTACCCGCACGGCTTTGTTTCTAGCCCCCCATTGGCGTACCCGAAACGCATTATGCTAGATAAGGAGGAGTCCACACATATAGCCCAGTCTCCAGACACTCACATGAGCGATGTGGGGCTTTACATTCCCCCACCTTCAGAAGAGAGTCGTCATCGGCTCTGATACCAATTGTAACGATGCGGGCCCGCCGTCCACATGATATTGTCTGTTTTGGCTCATGAGATTCCAACCCAATCTTATTGCATGGTTTTAAAAGGCCTCATGTGGAGTTAAGGCGGTCACACATATATATACGCAAGATCAGGATTAGCGTGTTTCAAATGTGAAACTTGTGCACCACTGCATACTCAGTCCTTAAGAGTTTCCCCGGCCGCCCTCTCTATCTAGGCAGATGTTCGCCGGACCCAACGCCTTGCACACTTTCTAGATGGGTTTGGGATGGTCTTCTTCAGAAATTATTGTTGCCCGTTGTGCCATGTGACTCTCCTTCGGATATGATTCCTTTTATCCTTAATAGACTTGATCCCAATCATAAGGATTTACAAATTCTAGGGAGATTGATTTTTCCAACTTACTCTTGGCATATATGGAGAGAACACAATGCTAGAATATTTAGGAACAAGAGTTGCCAGCCTGCTGCTGTACTGCATGCTATACCCTTAGCACAGTTCGAAGTAGGGATGCTGTTTTTAGGGCTCTCTTTACCCGAAAGATATTGTAGCAAATGGGACATCCTGTTGGGATTGGTGTATGCCCTAAAGCCCACTAGCTGCACTCTCATCTTTTGTATTTACTGGTTATTTAATTGAAAGACTCTTTTATGCTTAAACATGTATATATGTATGGTTGCGTAAGGCTCATTGTTTCTAGTAAATGAATTAGGTGTGTAGTGTCTACGCACAGATAGGTCTAATTCATGGACAACTGGAAACATCATATTTGTTCATAACTGAGAGATGGAGCTGGGCACTTCATCTTGGTATAAGTTATAATGAGAGACTCTCCTGTATTCAGGGTGACTTACCTAAGTCATGGGAGGGCTTTCCCGGATTCATCTCATTAGTGCATATGTAATGCATTGAACAGGACCATGGTAGGTGTGATCTCTAAAATAGTACTATCACAGAAAAGAGATCAAGTCACCTCATGCTACTGAGTAACCGGTGCTCTTAATCTTGAGCATTTGTGGATGAACTGACGAAGTCAAGTTCTTGTGCTTTAATTCACTATGGGTGAGATTCTTTTCATGGGTCAACAGCTCTGTGTTTTGGGTACTCGGACTTGATCAGTTGGGACGTGCAGATGCAATATAGAATCTATGCCATCTGATGATGGAATAATCGTCCCCTTAGAATTATCCGATTAATCATCAAAATCTAAGATCTTAGTATATGGATGTTCCATATGGATATTGAACTTGTGGGTCGCTCCCTGGATCAAGAGAATGATATTCGAATGATGATTATGTTAAGGATATGAAATTCTAAGGTGTAGATGTAATCGGGAAGGTTGATAGTACATATGATAACCTGACTCGATTATGGATGTTACATAGAGGGGCATTTAGGTCATTACACTTAGTAGGTCGAAGACAACTGTCATTTTATGACAAGCTTATTATAATATATATTTGTCCTTGGAGTTCAACCATAACTCTCTAGTGGAATGAGTTAAGGTTAAAATGGTCTTAATGTTGCTATGGGTTTAGCATGGACATTTTGGTCATTTTGGGAGCCAATGGCAAATATGTCTTTTGGTCCCTTCTCTAGTCACTTACCAAGATTGGCATGGTTTCCTAAGATGTTTAGATAACATAAGGATGAATTATTTTAGTGGAAAAATAATTTTGAGTTTAAATTCAAATAGGCCTTTGATGGCATACATGAATTTAACTCTAGATAAATTGTATGTGGGCCATGGTGTGCATTGATATGTGGGACGTCCATAATGGGATTTCCATGGGTAAGGTTTCCAACTTTGAGTAGGACTCTCTACTTGGAAAGTTGGACTCCTCTTTGCATTAGTATTCCTATGAGTTAGTTTCCTTTTTGGATTAGGAACTTAAAATTAGTAAGTGTTCTACAACTAGGATTACTAATTGCATGGAAAGTTCCTTTTGGTTTCCTTTTCTAATTAGAGTGTTTCTTAAAGTAAATAAGTCTTTCCTTTTTTGACATCAATTAGAATAAGGAGAGATAACTTTATGGGAAAGGTTTCCAAAAAGTTTCTATAAAAGAAACCATATAGCCCTTGGACGTCCAACACTAAGAAAGCCTCACAAGAGTCCCACACGTCCAGCTCTTGAAGTAGTTTCTTCTTCATTGAAGAAACTTTGAGATCTGAGATTTTCCCTTGGAGAAATAGTTCTTGTTTCCTAGATTAAGATCCCACCATCTTAGCCAATCAGATTTGGAAGTGAGATAGAGGAGAAGATCAAAGGCAATACTAGTGCAGAAAATTTCAGCAACTTGTTTGCAAATTGCAAGTCTGAGTTCGGGCCTTTGGATCTATTTTTTCAGAGATTTGAAGTCTACAAATCTTCGAGGTAATAGTCTTCTATCATCTCTATTAATTAAACACATGTTGATCATGATTTAATGGAGTTTCTATGCGATTCTTTATGGCTGATTTCCACTGCATAGTGCGGAAATCAGATTTTTTAAAATCTGTCATACTTTGCATCAGCCATAGTAGTCTCTTTAGGAGAAGTTTCAGATCTGAATCGTGGTTTCCTTCAGTGGTATCAGAGCCACTCCATGCGAAATCATGATCCCATGATGTGATTAATTAATCCTAGACAAGATGGGGCATGGTGGCACCCTGCTGAAATTTATTTCAGATTTGTATTAGTGCTGTAATCTTGTATGATGGTTACGTTCGGATTGCTGGAATTAATTTTTCCAGATCTGAATCATGTTGTACATTATGCACTAACCTATTTGGTTGCAGCCATAATTAGCATCCTTGATGGTTCGCATGTATGTTGTGTGGATTTGGATGTTTTTTAATTAGTTGGAAAGTGTACGATTGCGCGGTTAGCAATCATAGGAAGTTGTAAAGTTTCCTTAATTTTATTCCAACTAGTCTTGATGTAAGCTTTCTTGAAAAGCATAGGAATCTCCAATGTAATTTTGGTTTTGTTTTTCATGGGTTTGCTTGTATAAATCTATTTATGGAAACAAGCAAGAAAAGGAAAGTTTCAAGACAAGAAGGTTGCAAGAAATTGGAGTCCTTGGAGATCAAGGAGTCAAGACTTCTAGATGCATGAGGAGTCCTAATTCGATTAGGATTTGAAATCCTAAGAGCAAGGAGCCATCAAGGATCGCATACTTTTATTTGCTTTTATATATGGAATGCATGGATGAATGCTTTATATAATTGCTATAATTGTCACGTAGAAACATGGCCACCATTAGGCTCTAAAATTGGCATCTTTATTGTATTAGATTGTTTTTAGTTTGGCAAATTGTTTTAAACGGAACTTAGACCAGCACCTTCTATTTGTCTAAGGTTTAAAATTGGATAGGGTTTAGTTTATCTTGGTACCCTTGGTTTCCAAAGGAGGCTAAACTAAAATCTAATTAGATGCTACCTATGGGTTTTCATAACCCAAGATAGGTTTTTGACTCTTTGAAGGGATTTGCTCAAATGTTTTAAAGAAAAGGTTATTTAATTTTAAGATGACTTAAGTCATAAATTTAATTAACCAAGTTTGCTAGATTTAAAAAGAGCTTTTGAGTAAAACAATGTAAAGGTCAAAACGTATAAACCTTAGCGATAAATAATCAAGTGGGAGAGGGGTTTTAGGAAAGACCCCACGGCCTTCCATTTTCGGTTCATGTTATCTCATTAAGGTGTTGGTAGGAGCGGCCACCCCTTCGGTGGAGTTCTTTAACTAAAGACCGCTTTGATGGGTTAATGGGTGAACTAATGTGAATATTCGTAATGAGGTGTTAGTAGGAGCGGCCATCCCTTCGGTGGAGTTCTTTACTAAAGATCACTTCTATAGAATGTCAATGAAGTGTTGGTGGGAGCGGCCATCCCTTCGGTGGAGCTCTTTACTAAAGGTCACTTCTAGAAAGGATAAAAGTCTCTTCCCTTCGGAGGACTTAATCATGGACATTCTGGGAAATTTCATAAGAGATGGTTATACACTTGACATAAGACGGTGATGACCTCTCCTTAGGAGTTAAAGGGTTATTTGTCATATGAGGCCAAACCAATCAGTGATTGGACTACCACTGGATGTGTATCCAGATAGTGATAATCCAAATAAGTCTGCCTTAATTCAACGTGACTGTAGGCTCGGCCATCCCTTCGATGGAGGGTCTATGAGGAGGTTGAAACACTGATACATTATGATTGGGGTTGAATAATGTAAAAAGTTTTTTGTGCTTTGTTTTTCCTTTTGTAACAAGCACCATATGCATATTACATATATACTGCATGTCTAATTATAAACCGTTTTATATCCAGAAAGAGATGGGTAAAGACTCTTTTAGTCCGTTGATGTGCATTCTTCGTGAGAATAAACTGACTGGCCCTAACTACGTAGATTGGAAGAGAAATCTTGACATAGTACTCACTGCTGAGGAGTACAAGTATGTCTTGCTGGAAAACTGTCCCAATATTGATGCTAATTCTACTGATGACCAGCGGGAGGCTGAAAGGAAATGGAAGAAAGCGAATAGCATGGCTAAATGCTACATGCTCGCTTCCATGTCCAACGTGTTGCAAACACAGCACGAGCAAATGGACACAGCCTATGAAATCATGATGTCCTTGTCTGAGATGTTCGCAGACAAGAGCAGGCCAGCTAGGCAAGCTGCTATAAGGACCATCATGAATGTTAGGATGGCTGAGGGAACACCTGTCAGAGAGCATATGCTCAAGCTGATAGATTGTTTCAATGAAGCTGAGATTCTAGGGGCTGAGATTGATGCAGGGAGTCAGACTGACATGATTCTCGAAACTCTGCCGAATCTTTCAATCAGTTCAAGCTCAATTTCAATATGAGCAAGATGGACATGACTCTACCTGAGTTAATGAAAGAACTCCAGGCGGCAGAGGCTATCATGAAGCCCAAAGTCCAAGCTCATTTTTTCCCAGTCTTCCTCTAAACTGAACCCGAAAGGGAAGAAGTCCAAGAAGAAGCAGAATAAGGGAAAAGGGCAGAAAAAGAACAATGCTGGTAATAAGAAGGACAAAGGTACAGATGGAAAGCTCAAAGGGAAATGCTTTAAGTGTGGCCTCAAAGGTCATTAGGAAGAAAGATTGTCCCAAGTTCCTGGCCTCAGTTAAGAAAGGTACATCTTTTTCATACTACATTGAAACTTGTCTAGTGGTTGATTCTACTGACTCATGGATAGTAGACTCAGGAGCCACTAATCATATCTGCAATTCATTGCAGGGGTTTCAGATAATGCAGAGAATTGAGAAAGGAGAGTTTGCCTTTAGAGTCGGAACTGGAGCTAAAGTTTGGGCAGTTGCAGTAGGAGTAGTTACCTTACATTTTCCATGTAATAGGATATTAGTTTTAAATAATGTTTCTATGTTCCGGACATGGGGAAGAATTTAATTTCAGTTTTCCGATTAATTGAATTTAATTATTCAGTTTCTTTCCATTCTGGTATTGATATCAGTAGATATGGGAATATTATATGTTCCGGTAGAATACATGACAACTTATTTTATATATATCCTATTGCTCCCACACTGCATAATGTACAAGGAAGAAAGCTCAACTTCCCTTAAGAGAAGGTATCTTCATCAATGACACATATCTTTGGCACTTACGTTTGGGTCACATTAACCCAAAACGGATTCAGAGGTTGGTAGAAGATGGGCCCTTTGAGCTCATTAGATTTCGAACCTTTCCTCAGTGCGAATCTTGTCTCAAGGGAAAGATGACCAAACGGTCATTCTCTGGAAAGGGACTAAGGTCAAAGGAGTTGTTAGAATTGATTCACACTGATGTGTGTGGTCCTATGAAACAAACCGGCTCGAGGAGGGTATGAGTATTACATTCAGACCTTCACCGATGATTACTCTAGGTATGGATATGTATACTTAATGCGACGCAAGTCTGAGGTGTTTGATAAGGTTCAAGCAATTCAAGGCTGAGGCAGAGCTACAACTAGGGAAACATATCAAAGCCCTTCGATCTGATCGAGGTGGCGAGTACCTCCTGGGATGAGTTCAAGGAGTACCTCACACAACATGGGATTGTGTCTCAGTTATCTGCACCGGGTACAAACCCCAACAAAATGGTGTAGCAGAGAGAAGAAACCGTACCCTTTCTTGATATGGTAAGGTCCATGATGAGTCATGCAACCCTACCTATATCTTTTTGAAGATATGCACTAGAAGCAGCAGCATACATTTTAAATCGGGTACCTTCTAAATCAGTACCTAGGACCCCCAAGAAATGTGGACAAGTCGAAAACCTAGTTTAAGACAATTTCACATTTGGGGTTCTCCAGCCTATGTACTTAATGATAAGCTACCAAGCTGGAACCCAGATCGGAAATGTGCTACGTCATTGGTATCCTAAAGGAACGAGAGGTGGCATCATTTTTATCATCCAAAGGAGCAAAAGGTGCTCATCAGCACTCATGCTAGGTACTTGGAGGATGATTGTATGATGCACCAAGAGCTTAGTTGTAAAGAAACCCTTTAGGAGATTCTTCCGGGATCTCCTATAACATCTGTACCAGAATCCTGAGGCAGTAGATGAACAAGATATGCCTTTGAACACTCCGGAGCCTCGTCGTAGTGGGAGAATTTCTAGACAACCAGAAAGATATCTAGGAGTGTCTTTTTAAGACAGACTCTGAAGATCTGGTTGAGGATCCTACTAGTTATGATGAAGCAGTAACGGATATAGATGCTGACATGTGGCAGCAAGCGATGAAATCTGAATGGATTCTTTGTATTCCAATCAAGTCTGGGAACTTGTAGATGCACCTGAAGGGATTAAACCCATAGGGTGCAAGTGGATCTACAAGAGAAAGAGAGGAGTGGATGGGAAGGTGGAAACCTTCAAAGCAAGACTGGTGGCGAAAGGATATACTCAGAAAGAGGGTATCGATTATGAGGAAACCTTTTCACCAGTGGCTATGCTTAAGTCCATAAGGATTCTCTTGGCCATCGCATGTCATTATGACTACGAGATATGGCAGATGGATGTCAAGACAGCTTTTCTTAATGGAAGTCTTGACGAATGCATCTATATGATGCAACCAGAGGGCTTCATGGCTAGTGGCCAAGATAACATGGTTTGTAAACTTAAGAAGTCCATCTATGGACTTAAGCAAGCATCTAGAGCATGGAACATCAAGTTTTAATCAGGCAGTCAAATCTTTGGCTTTGATCAAAACATTGATGAACCGTGTGTGTATAAGAAAGGAAATGGGAAAGCAGTTGCATTTTTTGTTCTGTATGTAGATGACATATTACTCATAGGAAATGATGTAGGTTTATTGTCATCCACAAAAGTTTGGTTATCCTCTCAATTTCAGATGAAGGATTTGGGTGAGGCCAGCTATATCTTAGGGATCAAGCTTTTGCGTGATCGCAAGAATAAGATGTTAGCCCTATCCCAATCTTCTTACATTGAGAAGATATTGGTCAAGTTTAATGCATGACTCCAAGAAGGGCCTCCTACCTTCTAGACATGGAGTACCACTGTCTCGAGATCAATGTCCAAAGACATCTGAAGAGATAGAGAGCATGAGGAGAGTTCCATATGCATCCGCTGTTGGAAGCCTCATGTATGCTATGTTATGTACTAGACCAGATATTTGCTTTGCCGTTGGCATGGTTAGCAGATATCAGTCAAACCCTGGACCTATGCATACAGCTGTTAAGCATATATTCAAGTATCTTCGGAGAACGAAAGATTATATGCTAACCTTTCGAGCAGATGATCTAACGCCATTGGCGTATACAGACTCTGATTTCCAATCTGATAGTGATGCCAGAAAGTCTACCTCAGGGTACGTCTTTACTTTGTCAGGAGGGGCTATATCATGGAGAAGTGTCAAGCAATCCTGTATAGCTGATTCTACCATGGAAGCAGAGTATGTGGCGGCATCGGAAGCTGCGAAGGAAGCGGTATGGCTCAGAAAATTCCTGATGGAATTGGGAGTTGTTCCTGCAGTACAAAAACCGATTGTCATGTACTGCGATAACACTGGTGCTGTAGCACAGTGCAAAGAGCCCAGGAATCACAAGAAAGGAAAGCACATTCAGAGAAAGTACCACTTGATCCGGGAATTCATTCAGGATGGAGAGATAGTGGTGGAGCATATTGCTTCAGCAAATAACTTAGCTGACCCATTCACTAAGACTCTTACAGAGAAAGTCTTCACTTCTCATGTTGAGTCTATGGGTGTTAGGTTAGGAAGTAGTGATCTTTAGTGCAAGTGGGAGTTTGTTGGGATTGGTGTATGCCCTAAAGCCCACTAGCTGCACTCTCATCTTTTGTTACTGGATATTTACTGGTTATTTAATGAAAGACTCTTTTATGCTTAAACATGTATATATGTATGGTTGCGTAAGGCCCATTGTTTCTAGTAAATGAATTAGGTGTGTAGTGTCTACGCACAGATAGGTCTAATTCATGGACAACTGGAAACATCATATTTGTTCATAACTGAGAGATGGAGCTGGGCACTTCATCTTGGTATAAGTTATAATGAGAGACTCTCCTGTATTCAGGGTGACTTACCTAAGTCATGGGAGGGCTTTCCCGGATTCATCTCATTAGTGCATATGTAATGCATTGAACAGGACCATGGTAGGTGTGATCTCTAAAATAGTACTATCACAGAAAGAGATCAAGTCACCTCATGCTACTGAGTAACCGGTGCTCTTAATCTTGAGCATTTGTGGATGAACTGACGAAGTCAAGTTCTTGTGCTTTAATTCACTATGGGTGAGATTCTTTTCATGGGTCAACAGCTCTGTGTTTTGGGTACTCGGACTTGATCAGTTGGGACGTGCAGATGCAATATAGAATCTATGCCATCTGATGATGGAATAATCGTCCCCTTAGAATTATCCGATTAATCATCAAAATCTAAGATCTTAGTATATGGATGTTCCATATGGATATTGAACTTGTGGGTCGCTCCCTGGATCAAGAGAATGATATTCGAATGATGATTATGTTAAGGATATGAAGTTCTAAGGTTTAGATGTAATCGGGAAGGTTGATAGTACATATGATAACCTGACTCGATTATGGATGTTACATAGAGGGGCATTCAGGTCATTACACTTAGTAGGTCGAAGACAACTGTCATTTTATGACAAGCTTATTATATATATTTGTCCTTGGAGTTCAACCATAACTCTCTAGTGGAATGAGTTAAGGTTAAAATGGTCTTAATGTTGCTATGGGTTTAGCATGGACATTTTGGTCATTTTGGGAGCCAATGGCAAATATGTCTTTTGGTCCCTTCTCTAGTCACTTACCAAGATTGGCATGGTTTCCTAAGATGTTTAGATAACATAAGGATGAATTATTTTAGTGGAAAAATAATTTTGAGTTTAAATTCAAATAGGCCTTTGATGGCATACATGAATTTAACTCTAGATAAATTGTATGTGGGCCATGGTGTGCATTGATATGTGGGACGTCCATAATGGATTTCCATGGGTAAGGTTTCCAACTTTGAGTAGGACTCTCTACTTGGAAAGTTGGACTCCTCTTTGGATTAGTATTCCTATGAGTTAGTTTCCTTTTTGGATTAGGAACTTAAAATTAGTAAGTGTTCTACAACTAGGATTACTAATTGATGGAAAGTTCCTTTTAGTTTCCTTTTCTAATTGGAGTGTTTCTTAAAGGAAATAAGTCTTTCCTTTTTGGACATCAATTAGAATAAGGAGAGATAACTTTATGGGAAAGGTTTCCAAAAAGTTTCTATAAAA